>CM070733.1:36847016-37256399 GCA_036346275.1 Otatea glauca | reverse complement strand
TTGGTGAACGCCGACCGCCATAGCCCTAAGGACCGCAGGGTCACTTGGCGCGTAGGTCAAGGCGCTGGTAAGTTAAGAGGATAGGAACCTTGGTTACTCAAAGAAGCATGCGCACTTGTGAGGGAGAGGAGTGTTTCCGACCGACAGAGGATCGCTCCACTCGCACTTCCTTCTTCCGCAGCACTAATTAGCAACCGTAGCCGGGCGAGGCCGAACGCTTGGGTCGAGAGGGTTATCGCCGATGGACCTCGTGGTCGGCCCGACACCGATCCGCACGAGCGCGTGAGTTAGCCGAGTTGGCGCGGGGGAGGAGTGTCCTCGATCGACTTTGAGGTCGCTTCCACTGCATTTCTTCTTCCGCTAAGCGCTACTTAGCAACCGTAGTTACCGGGCGTAGGCCGAACGCCGGTCGAGAGGGTTACCGCCGGAGAGACCCCATAGTCACCGGGTCACCGACCCACATAAACGCCGACCAGAGCAATGCGAGCAGGGCGCCAAGTAGCTCTGAGGCCGCAGGCGCACTGTGTGCTCTAAGGGTAAGAGTAAAGACCAAGCCAGAAAGAAGAAAAGAGATTAGGGATAGAATCGCCTTAACTTTTCTATGTTCCAAGCGCGGGCGTGATACGACCGCCGGCGCCCTTGAGTCGAAGGTGCCAGCCCGAGAACCTCCACGACGGTGAAGGGGCCTCCCAGTGGCGATAGCTTATGCTTGTCCTGCCGGTTTGGACCCGACGCAGACTAGGTCGCCGGCGGTGAAGGATCGCCTCGAACTGGCGGGCTGTGATAGCGCCAGCAGCTTGCCGATATCCGCCGATCGCAGGATGGCCACATCACGCGCCTCGCCGAGCCGGTCGATGGCGTCTTGTTGCAGGCGAGCCCCGAGCCTCATCGAGGCTTGTAGTCTTGGGCGCCATACTCCGTGTCATTGGCAAGACGGCTTCGCCACGAACACCATGAAGAACGTGTAAACCCGGCCGCCGGGTGGGCGTGGTCCGCAGACTCAGAGGACGGAGGGTAGTTCGCCGCCCACCGACCGGGCGGCGTTTGAGCCGACCAAGATTCGTGGCTTGAGTCCTTGAAGGATCATGCCGCTGGCACGCCGACCGCCGTTGGTTCGTGGATGGGCCACGGCCGCCCAATCGACACGGATGTTGAAGTCGCCGCAGAACTCGAGGAACTCTTTCCCGTGAACCGCCCGCTGTTTGCGGTGATGATGGAGTTTGGAACTCGAACCAAAAACGATGTCGCGGAAGAAGATGGTCGCTCAGGCCGACGTGGACGCCACGACTCGGCTTGGCCTCTATCCACTTGGTGAATTTATCCACCGCGACTAGAGATGAGTAAAGCCCCGGCGCTTTCTTGAAGGGCCCGACCAAATCGAGTTCTCAAACCGCAAATGGCCGTAATGGGGATCGCTCAGAAGGCTTGAGCCGGCAGATGTATTTGCCGCAAAGAATCGCACTTTCGCAGTGCGCACGACCGCCGCGCGGTCGGACACGCGGTCGGCCAATAAAAACCTTGCCGAAAGGCCTTTCCTACGAGGATCGGGCGCAAGATGGTGACCGCAGACCCGCCATGGATATCGAGCAAGAGCCGCCTCCTTGGTCGGCCGAACGCATTTGCCAGGACCGGAGGGACTCCTCTTGTAAAGGTCCGGCCGACCAAGACGGTTGTTTTTGCCCGCCGAGCAAGGCGCCGGCCTCGGCCGGTCGAGGGAGCGACCCGCTCGCCAAACGGTCGGTGAAGGGCTTCCTCCACGGATTCGGGCACTAACACGCCGGGTTGACCCGTCCGAAGTTCACGCCGGCCGCGGCGCGGCGGGGTGACCGTGGTCGGGCGTGTTAGAGGTCGCTACCATCGAGCCTGGCTTGGACTGAAGGTCGCGGAGATCGCAGACGAAGATCCCAGCGGATCGCCTCTCCGGAGGCAAGATTGGCTAGGTGATCGGCTTCACCATTGTAGCGCTCAGTAGCTATGGTGGAGCTCAAACCCTTAAACCGCTCTTCGAGCTCGCGCTTCTTGACAATACGCGCCACGCGGCCCCGGTTCTCGCGCCTTCGCGACTGGGTCGACAACAAGCTTGGAGTCCCCGTGGACGAGAGTCGATGAGCACCGAGGTCGGCAGCGATCCGAGGCCGCTGACGAGCCTCGTGATTCGGCGATGTTGTTGGTCGCGCGAAGAGCAACTCGATGGCGATGGAGCCTATTCCCGAGTGGGGAAATAAGGACGACTCGCGCCGCGCCCGTTCTGGTGTAGGACCCATCAAAGTACATTGTCCAAGACGGATCTTCTATCGCGGTGGCGCTGGCTTCAGGGTCCACTCGGCGACGGGTCGGCCAGGCTCGATTTGATCGCCGTCCGAGGGACGATGTTATGCCGCGGCGGCGAGTTCGAGCGCCCACTTGGCTATCCTTCCCGAGGCGCCGCGGCTGTGGACGATCTCGCCGAGTGGGGACGCGGTCACCACGGTGATGGCGTGGTCGGGTCGTAATGGACGAGCTTTCTTGGCGATGAGTACCGCCAGAGCGCCTTCAGACTGCGCGATACCGAAGTTTTGACTCGGAAAGTACTCGGCCGACGAAGTAGACCGCCGTTGCACCTTGAGTTCACGGCCTTCCTCCGCTGCTCCACCACAAGGGCCGCGACCGACGACTTGAGCAAAGGGGCGGCGATGTAGAGAGTAGTGGTTCGCCCGGGTGCCGGGCGACCAGACCGAGGTGAGGATAGGAAGGTCTTTAGGCGAGCGAGGGCCTCCCGAGCCTCCCAGGGTCCAACTAAAGCGGTCGGATTTCTTGAGCAACCTATAGAGCGGCATTCCACGCCACCAAGGCGAGACACGAAACGGCTCAAGGCCGCTAGACACCGTTAGCCTCTCGACTCCTCCGAGGTTAGGAACCGGGCCCATCCTTGCGATTGCCGAGATTTTCTCCGATTGGCCTCGATACTCGCCGAGATGATGAAGCCGAGCAGCTTCCTTTGGGAACCCCAAAGACGCATTTCTGGGTTGAGCTTTATACGGAATCGCCAAGATTCGCGAAAGTCTCTTCCAGACCGCAATAAGGTCGAGCGCATTCTGGTCTTCACGACTATGTCGCCGACGCACGCCTCAACGCTGCGGCCGATCCGTCGCTGAAGCACGCTTGCATACATCGCCGTATGTAGCGCCCGCGTTTTTTAGGCCGAACGGCATTGTGACGTGAGCGTAACGAGCCGAATGGCGGATGAAGGAAGTCGCGAAATGGCCGGACTCTTCCGCTATCTGCTTTCCATGCCGCCTCGCTTGCTCCGAGCGGCCAAGGATCCGATTCGACGCCGGGCCCTTGCTCGGCCTTCCTTCCTCGAAGATAGCCCCACACCTCCTCGCGAGGCGTGGTTGGTGGCGATGTCGAGGAGCTCCTTGGTGGTCCCGGCTTGAGACACCCTACCTTGTGCACCGTGGCCTTGCGGGAGGTGCCAGATGAATACTCCCACGACATCGGCGCCGAGATGTCGGGAGCTTGCATTGGCGGTGAAAACCGCCGATGTAGTCCCGAAGAGTTTCGGTCGCCGCTTGCACCCTTCAGTCCTGTGGAGTTACTGTGGCGCTTGTAGGTGCTCCGAAGTTGCCGACGAAGAGATTCTTCAGTCACCCGGCCTCGATGGTTCGCGGCGGTACTGAGCCAAGCTCGCCGAGTCCATGAGGTAGATGGGAAGGTATTGATGATGAAGAGGTCATCCGTTGCTCCCCGCCCGCATGCGAGCCAGAGTCTTGAGCCAAACCCCGGGTTCGTGGCCCCCGTGTACTTGGCGATGTTGGTCGGCGCCGGAACTCGGCAGGAAATCCACCGGCGGATCCTCGCGTAAAGCCCGTGGTCCGGACCATCGGGCTTGGCCGCGGCGTGGCGCCCGCCGGCCCACAACACGTGAGTGGGCGGCCTCCTCCGCCGCTTTCTCCGCGCCGAGGGTGGCGCGAACGTCGAGGCGCCGCCGAGGCGCCGCGTCGGGGGCGCGTGAGGCCCGGGGTGGTTCGTGGTGTGGCGCCGTCTTGGCCGGACCCAGCCGGCTTCGCGCGGCGGTATGGGCCCGGTGACTAGAGGTGGCGCCAGAGCGGTAGGAGCCGGAGGCCTGCATGTGTTGCACGGCCGCACGCTCCACCAGCCCCCGGAGGTTGTGGTACGTGGCTTTGGCCTGGGTCAGCCGGCTCCGGGAGGCCTCGAAGCAGCATCGCAGCTGCAGCCACGTTCTGGCTTGCATGGGGGAAGAACCGAGGGCCGTTGGATTCTTCCGCCCGCTTGTGGTACACCTGTCGCGCGTGTCCGCGCGCGTCGCCGGGCACCTGCCGGGCCTCGGGCTCATCCTGCCCCAGGCTAGCCTGGAGCTGGTCGAGCTCAGCCCTGCGCTTATCCAGCTTTTCGCGCTGTCGCTGGAGTTCGGCGCGGCGAGCTTGAGCGTGTTCAGCACGCTCGCGCTGGTGTTCCTCCTCCTGCGCCTCAGTGCGCCGGATGGGGCCCTCGTAACCGTAAGCAGGATCAATCGGCCGTGCCCGCCATGTTGCACTCGCGAGTGCGCCACCAAGCGTGGTACTCCGTGTCGAGCCGAGTCGTGGGCGGAAGAGTCTTCCAAGAGCCAGGATTGAGGCCGCATGTAGCCGCCATCGCCACAAGTTGTGAGCCGCCAGGTGACACGGCCACCGCCTGCCCACGGAGCTTTCGCGACGACGCGCGAGCGCCTCCGGCTCCGGCTTTGGGACTCGCAGGTGCTCCAAGCCGAGCTTGGCGATGGTCGCCGAGATGGCGCCTGGCTTTGCCGGGCGCCGAGCCTCCGTGGCGGGGGATGAGCGTAGCCCCTCCCGCCGTGGTGACGGCAGTTGAGGGAGCCGGCGAACTGCTCTCGGCGTGGTCGTGCCGCCGCGATGAAAGATGCCATCGTGGAGGCGAGCGAATCGGAGATGGTGATGAAGACGCGCAAGACCCCTACCGGGCGCGCTAACCGTCGGGGTTCAGCACCGCAAGTAAATTTGTAAGTCTAAGGGGTCGCGCTCCACTCCCTCAATGGTTAGACTCGAAGTCCAAGATGTATACCGGTTCGGGCCAAAGTCCCTACCCAGCTCGTGGTGGGTTGTATTACTTTTGGTACAGATGATCGCACAAAGTTTTACAAGTGAGAATGCCAATGGCTTAGCTCTCTCTTTGTTTTTTGCCTCACGGGGTTCCTCGCCTCCTTTATACGTAAAGGAAGGGGCAGTTACTCGAGAATTGGGGAGGACGAGACGACCTATACTAGTGGCTTCGGTCCTTCGCTCATTGATCGATCATCGCCGCCTTGCCCACACCGGGCCGGTAGCTTAGGTGGTCGAGCGTTAGGTATTTTCCCGAATGGGCGACCGCCTCCGCGAACCTCTCGAGTGTTGACGTTGTTGCGCTTAGCGCGGGTGTTGCCTCGTGAGAGGCGCTCTTCGCTCAGACGTGACCGGTGATGGGATCGGGAGCATGACTTCGGTCACCATTAAACCTTCTTGGGAAGGAGCCACCGCCTTGTATAGTCGCTCGATTGACCCGCTCGTGGGGTACATGGTCATTAGCGGTGGAAGTTTTGACACGCCGCCCTTGGCAGGGTTGTCTTGGCACGATCGGTCGGGGATCCCGACCGTCTGCGGGTCGGAGCTCGCTGGTCGGAGCCACGGGATCCCCTGACTGCGGGGTCTGAGCTCGCTGGTCGGAGCCGATGGGATCCCGACCGCCGCGGGGCCTGAGCTCGCTTGATCGGTAATGGGCTAAGAGCGGCCTGTTGGGCTTGAGTTGTGCTTGAGGCCGCCGGCTCGTCGCTTTGGGCCGTTGGGGTACGGCCTGTTATAAGTATTCGTCAACCGTGAACCCAGACGCTGACATGTGGGTCCCACATGTCAGTCGGCCTTCGTTTTCTTTTCTGTTTTTCTAGAAAATCCGGAAATTCCAGCCAATCACGTGTTGCCATGTGTCAGCCTCTCTGTTTTTTCTGATTTTCTGATCTAGGAATCTTCCAGGAGCCCATTCTCCTTCGTTTGAGCTCCGATTCCAGTTATTCAAATTTCTAAATTCAAGATCTATCTTCCAGTACCATTCTTTTTAATTTTTGAATTTTATTTGAATTTATTTTATTTATTTGCTCTCGTTTTGCGTGTAGACGACGCAGTCGAAGTTCAAGCAAATCAACAGTCGGAGGTAGAACCAGCAAGAGGCAGCGAAGGCAAGTCTTCCTTGAACATGTTGATCCCAAATTTTATGAAAATGTTATGTTGTTTTTAAATTATGCATGCTAACTTTTATGCAAAGTACTTTAAAATGTAGTCTTAAGGTTTAGTTAAATTCCAGTTTGTTATACCATCATTGGTATTGATCATGTAAAACCTTTGACACCCTAGATGATATATACTAGCTATTTTATTTGGTGATATCCAGTAGATTAGTATGGAATGGTAGAACTGCTTAGTCCAGCTTAAACGTTTCGGTATTGTGCCATTATAGGAATCATTTCAAATATTGTTCAAACTTATTTGTGAAATTGCGGCAATTGGTGTTGCTGCTGTGATTTAAGTAAAATAAAGTGGAAATGGTTTAAACCGGGGCGGATGGATGTTTGGCGGGTGCAGAAAGCACGAGACCTTGGTATGTGAATGTTCTGCTCTAGTAAATTAAGGACCGAAGTGTGTGTTACCATGGACCGAGCATTACCGTACAACCACAAGTCTATATGGGTACGACCTGGCTAAATAATTTGTGCGTCTCATTATTAGCTTCGCCAGTTGGTGAGTGCCAGATGTTGGCAAGCGCAAGAGGGGGCTTCTGTACTAGGCAGCTAGAACCCTAACAACGGTGAAACCTTAGCGGGCAAGGTTAATAGTGGGGTTGTGCATTGTAGATGCCTTGTCATGATCTCTCTGCCGACACACCAAAGGAAGTGTGTTAATTGCATGGCAACAAGAGTCGATCATGTCTTGTGGGTAAAGTGTACACACTCCGCAGAGTTAAAACTACTTAAGTAGCCGTGCCTCACGGTCAAGGGCAAAGTAGGTACGCTTGCACATTGTAGATTTCATGGTTTTGTTTTAAAGGAAAATGATGGTTTGGGAATCCGAAAGCAGATGGAACTCTCGGGTTATGGTTTGGCAGATGGAGCCAATCAGGTAGATGGAACCTGCTTTAATTGTCATATCAAATTCAATTACTATGCTATTACATTTTGTTCAAATGATGCTTTATAAAATTACTATTGGTATTTACAGTTAAACTTTGCTTTATGCTAAAAGAGCCATATTCTGCCTTCAATTGTTTAGCCTTGCATATAGTTATCATGCATTATGTTTTCAAGACTTGCGGAGTACATTTTGTGCTCACCCTTGCAACATCCCCAACCTTCCACAGAAGAGTTCGCAGAAGCTGAAGGTGACTACGATTTCTACGCTTGTGGTTACGACGAAGGTGATCCGGAATGCTAGGACGCGAACCCCAGTCGATTGCCTGTTGGGCAAATGGATGAGCTTACTTTGCTGCTGTTATTTCGTTCCGCTGTTTCTTTTTGAACTTAAGCCATGATGCTGCTTATTTGTAATAATTGGCCATAAGGCTAATACTCTTTTGCTTAATTAATATTATTTGATTCGTGATATGGATGTGTTGTCATCACTGTTTCCACCGTGTGTGCTAGCTTTTCCTGGACTAGCACAGGTTATACACAGAGGGTTCGGATTTGGAAATCCGGTCCCGACACTACTATTCATATAGTTCTGACTCTGGCTCTATCTCATCATTGGCCGATTCATCAGCTCAACGTCAAGAATGCTTTTCTCCATAGGACTCTCTGAGACAGTCTATTGTGTACAGCCGTCTGGTTTTGTCAACTCAATTCATCCTGATCATGTCTGCCGCCTCAACAAGTCCCTCTATGACCTGAAGCAAGCTCCACATGCCTGGTACAGCTGCTTCGCCTCACATCTTCTCTCACTGGGATTTGTCGAAACAAAGTCAGATACTTCACTATTCATATTTCGCCGTGGTGATGACACTGTGTACTTGCTCCTCTACGTGGATGATATTGTGCTCACCGCCTCCTCAGATGCTCTCCTTCGTCGGACCATCTCCGCCTTACAGCGTGAGTTTTCCATGAAGGATCTTGGCCCACTTCATCATTTTCTGGGGTTATCAGTGACCTGGCAGCATGGCTCTTTACATTTGTCTCAGCGTCATTATATATTGGACATTCTTGAGCGAAAGGTGTATGTCGAATGCAAACCGCAAAGACTCGTGGACACACACTCGAAGCTCTCCGGCGATGGCACCCCTGTTGATGATGCCACTCACTACCGCAGTCTAGCTGGTGTCCTACAATATCTAACGTTCACTCGTCCAGACATCACCTACGCCGTTCAGCAGGTGTGACTTTTTATGCATGACCCTTGGGAACCTCACCTCGCTCTGGTTAAGCGCATTCTTCGTGTTGGGGTTGTGCCGTTGTGGCAATTTGTTCGGTCTTGCTAGTTGCTAGTAGGGTTAAATCTCAGTACTTATTAGTTACTAAGTTAGTGATTTTGGCTAAGTGAATTGATAGTTTGGGTGAGTGAGAATCCGCAGGAGCTGTTTCGTCATATGCGACTCAATTCTTCAAAAAATAGTTGAGGTGCCTATACTATAGTTCATACAGGAAGTCAAGGGCGTTTCATTTGCTATTTTGGTCTTTACAATTCCACTGCATTCATATTATGGTGTAAATTTGATTCCGAGGACAATTTTTTGAAGCTTCTTCTGTGTCATTGACATTACAATGTAGTCTCAGCAGGATTAATAATAAAACAGATGTTCTCTACAAGCAGGATTCGCTTGTATCTTATGCTCTTATTTTTGTCAAGGTACTTGATGCCTCTTGGTATATGCCGGGGGAACAAAGGAATCCACTTCAGGAGTACCAGGTAGTGATTATGTGTATTGTTGTGTTGTTCTGAGGTTATGGAATTTGTCAACTCTTATTGCTTGCTGTTACGTCATTGCACTTCACTGATGGTTTTATGTGCTTGTTTTTGTTGGTTGTTTATGACACCTCAAGATTTCTGTGATTTTAGTTCATTTGAAGGTATAGTGCCAGATGTTCTGATGCTTTAATATTTGTTTCGATCTTGTTCCCAGGTGGCTCATATTCCTGGTGCCTTATTCTTTGATGTTGACGGAATATCTGACAGAGCATCCAGTGTAAGTTCAGACACTAGCTTGTTGTTTTTTTGGGGTTGATGATTAATTAGTCATATGACCTTATTTGTGTACTATATCATTTTAAATTCTTTACTGCTGATATCTTTGCTTTTCACTTTTAGTTCTTTATCAAGATTTCTTACTGTAAATTGTTACAGTATTGGTGTGTGCTACACACTTACTTGTTAGAGAGGGAGGGGGGGATCCCCCGGGTGGATTTTGGTGGCAGACCCTGTTCCATTACTAGATGAAACCAAAACATTTAGTTCAGTACGTCAATTCATTCGTATAGATAACACTTGTAGAGGTAGACACCTTAAGTGCCAATGTCATAAAGATCAGCAGCAATAGCCTTAGCCAACACCAGATAGTAAATTTCATAACAGGAAAACTAAAACAGAGACGGCCATTGTGAGTGAACATTAACAGATAGCTTCCTTTTTGTTTGTATTGTGATCTAGTGTTCCCTGTTTTTGAAATGATGAGTCAAATTGTCCCGAAAGTTGGTGAATTCTGGTTTCTTTGAGCTACATGGTCAAGCAGAAGATTGCACTAATTGGCATGATGGCACTTAAGTTTTCTTTTCCTTTCTTGTCTATATTTTGCACTTGTTATTGTCGACCTTCACCTGAACTGAAAGCGATACAGGAGGCCTACATATTTTCTTTTTTTTCTTTTCATAGTAATGTGAGCTTATATTGCATTAAAGTAGACATAGCTTTTGGTTAGAGTGATCAAATTTGTGTCGGTGTCGCTATAGTAGTATAAGTTGCCTAGCATGGCATGCCTTCTTGGTTTCTCTGTATTGATTGTTGACCTCATTAATTGTTTTTCTTTGTAAATACATATATGTTTAGATTTGAGATCGTTGAATGTATTCTTTTTTGAGTCAGTTACCACACATGCTGCCATCTGAAAAAGCATTTTCTGCTGCTGTATCTGCCCTTGGCATCTACAACAAAGATGGGATAGTAGTTTACGATGGAAAGGGGATATTTAGCGCTGCTCGTGTGTGGTGGTAAGTTTCTTTCTTCATATAAAAATTGCTAGAATAGCAGTCCGGCAGAAACAATAGTTTTTTTAATGATTTAAAGTTCTCCTTACTAGTGCATTTACAATACTAGTTAAGTGTCCGTGCGTTGCTACGAAAATTCTCAAACACAACCTTATTAAGAAAAGTTTTTCAAAGCAGCCAAATTGGTTGATAAGAAAGACATGTATGAAATGAACTTGTTAGCTACTTAAGAGTGTTTCAAATTATCAGTTAATTATTCATGCTAGTATAATTTTTAAAAGCCTCAACATGATAGTACAACGGCAACTTTAAAGAATTTGGTCTTTTTTCTTTTTTTTTCTCCTCCCCTTTTGTCTCGAGTGCAGTCTTTTGCACCTTGTAACTTTAAACTTTGTTTCTATCCTCATAATTTAATCACAACTTTAGCTGTCTTAAAAAAGAGAGAGAAGGAGCCATCGCCATGGCCTCCTTCCATATCGTTTCTTGCGCCCCTCTTGAATCTTTTGTATTGCTTCTTTTTCCTGTGTGTGTATGAGCCTTCCTCTCCTCTGTCTCTTTCTGCGTCTCTTCGTATGTCCTCTATGTGGAGATGAAGGTGACCTTTTATAGGTGGAGGAGAGGGCAGCCAGGCGTGTGAGTGCTCAACCTCTATGATACGGTGCCTTGTGATCCTCGGGATTGGCACGTGATTTGATTATGCAATTCTTACCTTTTAATCTCTGTATTTCCATCCGAATGAGATACAATAAAATAAGATTTTCATGTTATGGGATATGGCAAGTATGTCATTCCATCAAAGCGGGATACGATGAGGAAACTCTTTTATTTATAAGAGATATGAATAAAATCCTTTCATTTGAAGGAGATGTGATCAATAATATTTCCATAAAACACAAGGAATCCGGATCGGGTGGGGGGCGGGCTGAGCGAACAGAAGGAAAGGCTGAGTGAGAAGGAAAGACTAAGTGAACAAAAGGAAAGGGGGGTGGGGGCGGGCTGAGCGAATAGAAGTAAAGAGAGGATATGGAGAACGGACCGCTGCCACCAAGTCGTAATTAGAAGTAGTAGAGATACTTCATATGTATCAACTTTGATATTTAATTGCATGTGTGATGCATGTTTCCTTCGTAACAGGATATTTCGTGTTTTTGGACATGATAAAGTTTGGGTGTTGGATGGAGGTTTGCCCCAATGGCGTGCTTCTGGTTATGATATTGAATCGAGTGCCTCTAGTGATGCCATCTTAAAAGCCTGTGCTGCTTGTGAAGCAATTGAGAAAGTTCTTTTAAACTTCTTATTTTTGTTTGTTCTAGCAATACTACATTAGGAATCTCAAGAGGAAATTTTGAGCCTTACTAACGTTATGGAGTGATCAACCTCTTAATTGTGATACTTAAATAACTAGTAGCTGCTGTAATGGGTGCTCCGCTTCGATTTTTTTTATATTAGAACTTCAAATCTTTGTAGGTTGGCCCTTCCACATTCGAAGCAGAGTTGCAGCCTCGTCTTCTTTGGAATCTTGATCAGGTTAGAGGCGCACAGGGGCCCCAAAACTTGTCTCTTATCTTTCTCGCCATTCACTAAATTCATTCTGCATGTTTGATATAATTAATGCTAATATACACAATTTGCTCAGGTGAAAGAAAACATTGATGTCCAAACACATCAACTTATAGATGCTCGATCAAAGCCTAGGCATTGCTAATCTTTTAATTCTGGTATAGTCAGATTAGTATACCATGCATGCATGCTGTTGTCGTATATAAAGCTTCCAAAATACCTTTTCTCTGCCGATGATGCCCTCCAATAGCCAAGTTGTGTATGCCCTAATTGCAAGCTTCTTACCCATTTTGAAAGTATGTGCACATGTTAACTGCAAACCTATTCTTCTGGGTCATTTGATCATTTCAAATGTCAGTGTAGGATCTTCTTATTTATGTTACGTTTAGCTTGATGCCTGGGTTCAAGGTCCACCCAGCAGAGCTTGGCGAGCTATGCCAGTCTTGGCTGGTGTGTTTATGAGTGCAATAACAACTTTGGCTCAGTCATTTCAGCAAGGAAGACGTCTCAGTCGAGCTGGATTGAGTGGTTCCAGTGCTGCTGCTACCGCCTGTGACGGCCGAAGAGGTAAAACTGAGAGTATCAACCGGTGGCATGAATGTTGGCACCGGCATCCTTGTAGGGAGGCTCGGCAGCGGCGCCTCGGACCGCAGCACGTTGACGGCCTGCCTGATGGATGGTCTCTGGCTCCGGTCAGGGTGCAAGCACCAAAGCCCGACGATCATCACGCACTCCATCTCCCCGCCATCAAATTCTCCCTTGAGCCGCGCGTCGGCCGCATCAAGAATCCTTCCCTTCCCGTATGAATCCCACACCCACTGGGCAAGGTGGATCGTGTTTTCCTCGTTCTGAGCCACGATAGGCCCCCGGCCACAGGCGATCTCAAGGAGCACGACGCCGAAGCTGTAGACGTCTGACTCGGAGTTGGTCCTGCCGGTGATCATGCATTCGGGATCCATGTACCCCATCGTGCCGGCGAGTACGGTCGTGTGCGACCCCCGGCCGTGGTCGACGAGCCTGGCGAGCCCGAAGTCGCCGAGCTTGGCGCTGAACGACGCGTCCAGCATGATGTTGCTCGGCTTGATGTCCCTGTGCACGACGCACTGCTCCCATTCTTGGTGCAGGTAGAGCAGGGCAGAACCTAACCCGAGCACAATCTCATGCCTGAAGATGGAATGTTACACCATCAGCGAAACCTTGAAGCATTAGTTCTATAATATACTGCTATAGTGCTATGCATGTGAATCCATACCTGAGTGGCCATGGCAACACGTCGTTCTTGGCGCTATAGAGATGGGTGTCGAGGCTGCCGTTGGGCATCAGCTCGTAGACGAGGAGGAGCTCCCCGCCGCCGTGGCACCAGCCGATGAGCTGCACGAGGTTGCGGTGCCTCAGCCGGCTTATGATCCTCACCTCGGACGCGTACTCCTTCCTCCCCTGCTTGGAGCCCTTGGAAACTCTCTTGATAGCCACCTGAAGGTTTAATTCCTTGACGAATCCTCTATACACTGACCCGAAGCCTCCTTCGCCCAGTTTTTGCTTGTCTGAGAAGTTGTCAGTTACAGTGGCCAACACGTTGTAGCGAAATCGCTTGGGTCCTGTCCCTTTCTCGAAATCGTCTTCCATGTCCGGCTCGTCGTCGAAGAAGTTGTCCTCTTCCAGCTCTTCTTCTCTCGTCTTGTAGCCCTGCTTTGGCCGCCGGCGCAAAAAGAGGAAGACCGAGATGCCCGGAATGATCAAGAGCGATGCAAATCCGACAGACAGGCCGATCTCAAGCCCTGTTCTCGAGGAAGGCGATAACCCTGCAGCAAAATCCGTGAGTAAATTTTACTGCATTAGCATGTGTTGTCCGGTCAACGCGAAGAATTTGTTGTAGCCAACGAACAGCAGAGCTTGAGACAACAGACTAACCTCCCGCCTCCGGAGGCGGCGGCGGTAGTGTCAGAGGCTGCGGCAGTGTTGGGAGGGTGATGTCGAAGGAGCCAATCCGGTACGTCACGTAGCAGCTGTACGCCTTGGCGGAGCCGCCGGTGTCGTTCTTGAACAAGTTCGGCAGCTGGCCGACCAGGGAGGATAGGCACCTGGAGCACTCGCTCGCGTTCAGGTCCCTGGTGCACTGCGCCAGTCCGTACACCTGCTCCGCCCCGTTGTACGGGCTGCTCCCGTTCGCGACCCGCAACGGGGAGTCAACGGCGCGGCGCGTGAGGTCGATCATCAGCGAGACCCGCGCATCGGCCATTGCGACCGGGTCGACCGGGATGGGCGCTACGACTTTCACGTAAAACGGATAGTAGACGTCGGCGGCGGAGAAGAAGGACGCCGCGGTCGAGTACCGGAGCAGGCACGCGTCGTACACGGCGCTCACGTTCCGGCTGTACGGGCATATCTTTGTGATCCCGGCGGCCGCGTCGGCCAGGCAGTTCCGGCACTGGGTCCAGTTACGGTCGGCGTAGCACATCATGAGCCCAAACACCTCGTCGGGCGCCGCGCCGGCCGTGCCGTTGTAGAATCCGCCGCCTTCGCCGCCGGCGACCTTCGGGAGAGCGGACAGGAGCTGGGCGAGATTCTTTTGGTACGCGCTGCCTTCGGTGTAGTTGTCCGTGGTCGAACAGGAAGGGTTGAACGGCGTGTACACCCCGCCCGCCGTGTCGGCGCCGAGCGAGGCGACAACGGCGAGCACAAGCAGGACCTCGCGTGGAGCCATGTCTGGCACGGTGTTCACAGTCTCGTCTGTAACTTCACCCGGTCAGGTTAATTTGCATTTTGTGTAGTGCCGTCAGGTATAGCCGGTCACCGATCAGGTATAGCTTGAAACGCACATTTTTCCTGAAGAGTAGCTTTCCCGTTAGTAAAGGCCAAGGGATTGACTGGCTCTCGGGAGAAGACTTTGCTCTCAGCCTCTCACCCTGAAAGACTTTGCTCTTAGTTTGGTTGATGGAATGGATGAGTTGCCTCGGACTAATCAACCTCCCAAGTACAAAGCATACCTATACCGGTATGTTTTGTTGGGTGCCGTACTTCTTGTGCTGCTTGTCGCGGAGAGGGATAAGGCGCAGTTTAAGTGGGACTGTCAAGTTTGCGATCTCTATTTAATCTAATCGTTGGATCGAGCGAACGGACGGTTGAGATCGAAAAAAAAACGATGTAAAATTGGTGTGTCTGGTTTCACTTTTCGATGCATTATTTGTAACTTAAGATCGATTTTTTTAAATGAGATTTAATGATGGGCGCTAATCGCACCCTATATCAAGATCAAAATATGCTATAGCAACAGCTCTGGCTGCTAGAAATCGAACTGACTTTTAATTGCCCTTTTCTTATAGAAGACTTCAGAATATATATCGCAGCTGCACAACTAAATCAAAGAGTAACAACAACATGCAGTACCTTAAGCGAGCTACCAATAAGGGACGGCGTCCCAGCTGAAAACATTGGCCATGGCTCCCCCGCCTTCTGCTCCTCAACGTCGTCACCTCAACATGCATTATTTGCAACAGTTGAGATACGTCGAAGTTCCTTGTGCTTTTAATCTCTCACTGTATAGTGATTTTCGTCATCATACGTCCGTGATTTTTTGCTACAAGGATTCTTCATGTTAAATCTATACATACTGTTCTTTTGATAATCTATTTTTGAATTTTTTACTGTAGTGGCATTGTTGATTTTTTTTATGAGAATAGCCTCCGTATTTTTTTTACGAGAATAGCCTCCATCACATTGGAACGGCAAAAATAGCCCTCTTTGTGTCTCTGAAGCGCCGCGTACGCGTGTGTCACTGAAACCGAGCTGCAACATGGGGACACGACTATCTGGAGAAGGAGCGGCGCTAGTGGGCTGGTGCAGCGGTCGGGAGGTGCTACATGCGCATGCAGCGGTCGGGAGCACTGCTCCGTTGTCTCTCACATGCTAGGTCCTTGAGCTCTGCGTTAGCTACGAAAGGCTCTAAATTTTCTGGAATTTTGGAATCCCAGGCATGGGCTAGCTCCAGGGCGCTGTTTCCAGGTGATTGGTGGAACTGTCTGGTTCAATTCCATGCTAAAGGGGTGTTTAGCACAGCTCTAGTTCCACCAAAATCCGTAGAGTTGGTGGAACAAGATATTCCTAATTCCAAAAAATTATAGAGCTGTAACTATGGGTACATTAAGAGTGTTTACGTGGGTCATCTTGTTTACATTTTAAGCTAAAAATATAAACTTAATTCACTTTATTTTAACCTATAAACTTCACATCTGAGATAGAGCTAAAATCTAAAACGTTACCTACCAGACCTAAATTGTTTTGCCCAGAGCAGCAAGGTAATGCTTACTGGAGCTCGGTCCGGCTCCCAAATAACGAAAACGAACAGTCCTTTCCAGAGGCTTACGTGGCGTATGCATGGTCTCCCAATAAAAAAGAAACCCAGTTTCAGCTTCCAAGTGTCCAACTCGAAGGGCACACAAACACCGCTGGTGGTCGGCGTGATTGCCGGTTGTGTGACATTCTTGATTGGCCAAAGCATCTAGGTATGGCGCTTCTTGCGCCAGGTAGAAATGGACCAACGAGCTGACAGAAGAATTGGAAGAAGCAGACTTGTTCAACGACGATGAAGCCATGGAAGAAGAGTTCAAGAAAGTGACCGGGCCGAAGTGATTTCGTTACAGCGAGCTGGCAATTATGACTGGCAACTTCTCAGATAAGCAGAAGCTCGGTGAAGGAGGCTCCGATTCAATCTACAGAGGATTCCTCAAGGAGTTGAACCTTCATGTGGCTATCGGTGTCCAAGGGCTCTAAACAGGGGAGGAAGGTGATTTTTTTACCGTCCTTTCTTGAGAGGTACTAAGATATACATTGAGCTAATATCAAAAAATATTAAAAATTTAAAAGACAGAGTACCAAGCAAGAGGCATAAGAGCTTAAGAATAATTTATTAGTACCTTACGGTACCAAGCAAGAGGCACAAGGCAACAGCTCTTGCGGCTAGAAATCGATCTGACTTTTAATTGTCCGTATCTTATGGAAGACTTCTGAAGGACCATGTGGAGGTCCATCCATGTTTGTGATGAGTATTTGACTTTATTTGAGCAAGATGTGCTCAAGTTTGAGTTTGATTTGGATTGTTTTTCGAGCTAGAGCAATTTGAGTTACTGGTTGGAGACCCGGTCGTCCAGACCAGTGGTCGAGTCGTCCGACCTGAGTGGTCGGGCTTTGGCAGTTGGAGACCGGTCGTCCGACCAGTGGTGGTCGTCGTCCGACCCGAGATGTCGGGTCGTCCGGCGAGTGGTCGAGGCTTTGGTGGTTGGAGACCGGTCGTCCGGCCAGTGGTCGGTCGTCCCAGTCCCGAGTGGTCGTCTTTGGTGGTCGGAGACCGGTTGTCCGACCCAGAGGTCAGGGCATGGTCGGTCGGAGACCCGATCGTCCGGCCCCAGTGGTTGGGTCGTCCGACCTTGAGTGGTCGGGATGGAGACCGATGGTCACCATGGTTGGTCGGGATGGAGACCAGATGGTCGACCACGTGTGGTCGGGTTATCTTGGTCGGCCGTAGTGTATATCTTCTGTTGAGATGGATATGTGTTGTTGGACCTTGCTATGTGATGTGGTTTCCTTGTCTATGATGGTTGCGGGACTTTGGAGCTAGGTCATGGTGAGGCGAAGGGGATCGGGACTAGGTGGGAGCCGAGGTCCGGATGATCAAGGTGTCGCCAAAGATGACTGAGGCAGTGGAGTAGCCGCAAGCGAGAAGACAAAGGAATGGATGAGATGCTAACTTGGAGCTGCTCGATCTAGGAGGACCGTTGGATCGCGGTCGGGAAGATAGAGTAGCGGGTCAAGTTAGTGTAAGTTGAAAGCATGCAAAACCGTTGTGTTGTTGGGTTTGGGTGAGCCCATGCATAGCTTTGTGAGTGGGTAAAATCTCACCCTTGATGGAGTGCTCTAGGATTTAGAGGCTCATCCAAGGGTGGTAGGTGTTCCAAGCCCGCTATGAATGACGGGGAGAGGGTGTCTCCTTGGGGTGGCAGAGGAAAGTGTACGTGAGTAGTTGAGAGTTGTTGAGAGGACAAAGTAAGGATCAAATCGGCTCTTGGATGTTGGTTTAGGATTGAAGCGAGGACATCCAAAGGTGGGAATTGATCAGTCACTATAAATAGAGGTAGAGGCAGCCTCCCTCTTTGAATGTTCCGAGGTTTTCTTGCTCATTTGAGCTTTGCCCACTTTGTTGTGAGGCTTTGTAAACCTCCCTTCCGAAATGAAATGTTCTTCATTTATATTCTTGTTTCATTTCTCTTACGTATTTACATTACGACTTGAATTCTCATTATATAAATTCGCATTTACCTTCTTGCGATTTACTTTACGTAATTTGGATTTGCCTCATCTCCTTCTACATGCTATTGAGTCTTTGTTGAAATTCATGATTGATGAACTCTTCTCCGGATTCTGTGCTTTCAATCTTTTAGGCAATCCTTACGTTCTTGTTGCAAGTTGTAAATCTGTGTTCTTAAAGTGCGTAAACGTGTGAATTGCGCTTATTTAGTCTTGATTGGCTTAGTTCTTGTTGCCAAGGATGAAAGATTGTTGAATGAATCTCCTATAGATCATATCCCAATCATCTAGGCAATTTACAACCTCTTCTATTCATTTTGCAAGAAACCAATTTCATGCCTAGTTTTCGATGATGTTTCTATTTGTTTGAAGGGTTGTTTCTTCGTTTACTTACTTGCTGTGATTTGTGGAGAGTCATCCAAGGATATTCGACTATCAACTCCCACCGCAAGTTACGGTGAAGTCTGTATTCGTGACTCTGTTTTGGTGTTGCATTTGTTAAAGCGAAAAGGACGGAACCTTGGTATTAATTCCTTCGATTGTTGATTGAAATAGGTTCTGACATCCTTTGGGAGGTGCACACAATTTTCATCGCTTTGGATCAGCCGATCAAAGTTACATCGATTGCTTTTGAGATCGTCTTGATTTTCTATTCACCCGAAAGATCTGTTCATCCGACCTCCGAGGTCGAAGTACTATTCATCCGGTCGAGTACTATTCACCCGAGTCTTTATTCATCCGACCGGTCTTTGGTCGGGTACTGCTCACCCAACACTATTCATTCCGAAGATTTGTTCATCCGACCTCAGGTCGTCGAAGATCGCTTCATTCGACCAGAAATACCCGATCAGTGCAGTTTCTTTCTGGTCTTTTGGTGGTTTGAATTTTAGGGGAGAGTTTATTCGAAAATTTTATTTGGCTCCTATTCACCCCCATCTAGTCGTCTTTTTCGATCTTCAGAATATATGTCGCAGCTGCACAACTAAATCAAAGAGTAAGAATAGCATGCAGTACCTTAAGTGAGCTACCAACAAGGGACGGCGTCCCAGCTGAAAGCATTGGCCATGGCTCCCCGCCTTCTCCTGTTACTCAACGTCGTCGCCTCAACGTGCATTATTTGCAACTGTTGAGATACATCGAAGTTCTATGTGCTTTCAATCTCTTATTGTACAGTGATTTCACTATCATGTGTCCATGGTTTTCTTTGCTGCAAGGATTCTCCACGTTAAATCTATATCTACTGTTCTCTTTTGATCACCTATTTTTACCGTGCGTTTAATAACTCGGTAGCTGCACAGCCTTCCCCTGGCTCAAAGGGCACACAAACGCCGCTGGTGGTCGGTGTGACTGCCGGTTCTATGCCATTCTTGATTGGCTTGAGCATCTCGTGATAGCGCTTCTTGCGATGACGACAGAAATGGACCAACGAGCTGACAGAAGAAGGATTGGAAGAAGCGAACTTGTTCAACGACGATGAAGCCATGGAAGAAGAGTACAAGAAAGTGACCGGGCCGAAGTGATTTCGTTATAGCGAGCTGGCAATTGCGACTGACAACTTCTCAGATAAGCAAGCTCGGTCATTCACCACCAAGGACACCATGTGTCCATGTCTAGAGACCTTGATGACCATTCGATCCCCATAAGATAAGATCAAAGCATCCCATAATCTGTCCTATATAAATAGGAGTTAGGGTCTCATTGCCGTCAACGACTCCACAATTTTAACATAGAAAGAAAAAAGTTTTAAAAAATAGAGAAAACAAAAAATAAAATGGAATAGGAGGGAGTATTAGCCAGAAACATGGAGACAAGACTTCTACAGTCTACTTCAATCGCTCTTCCCTTGCAGAAATTTCTTCTTCTGAAAAGTCCGTCCTCCATTTGATACGATGGAAGAAGAGATGGAACTGTTAAAACGCATGCATGCACAAATTCAAATGTCACATGGCTACAGTTTTCCTTGCAGGGAGGAAATCTTTTTCCTTTTGCTCAGTGCGTGAACAAACCAATTGAAAGATGATCGCAAAAAAAAAAGAACGAAGACCAGTTGAAAACGTGCATACAAAATTTTACAGCGTTTCTAAGGAACACTTACGTAAATATAGTACATAATCCTACGGTGTCGTAAGGAATCCGCGAGAACAACGCGCGCACCTGCGATTAGTTGTCAGAAACTGAAAAAACAATTTGTTAGTACAAGAGCAATAAAAACAAGATGTCTCTGTACGTACCGTGGAGTATGGATCGATCTCTTTGGTTTGAGTGATCGAGGCAGACGACAAAAGAATCGGAAGATTGGCCTGAGCATATCGGTATGGCGCTTCTTGCACCGATGGCAGAAACGGACTAACGAGCTGACAGAAGAAAATCGAAAGAAGCAGACTTGTTCAACGACGATGAAGCCATGGAAAAAGAGTTCAAGAAAGTGACCAGGGCGAAGTGATTTCGTTACAGCGAGCTGACAATTGCGACTGACAACTTCTCAGATAAGCAAAAACTCGGCCATTCACCACCAAGGACACCATGTGTCCATATCTAGAGACCTTGACGACCATTCGATCCCCAGAAGATAAGATCAAAGCATTATTCCATGAATCATCGAAGACTAGAATAGAGTAGGAAAGGGAGAGCTCTCCAGTTTACCCAGTCGGTCGAAGAAGCAAAACACAGGTGGGTCGTAGTCACGCTTTGCTTGATCTCTCGACACTGTCTGTTGAGGAGGTCACTGGGAGACTCAAGGTTGCGGAGGACCGTCCTGATTCCTCCGTTTTGATCGACACTGGCTCTAAACTCCTTCTCACCGAGTAGGAATGGATTGCACGAATGAAGGAGCGACGACATGGCGAAGGGTCAACCAACGCCAACAAATACCGGGGTAGCAACCGACATCGCAGGAGACCGCGCCAAAAGAAAGGTGATGGCGGTAGCCGTGATGGTGGCACGCGCGATGTATCCCAGGACAAATGCCGCAACTGTGGCAAGCTCGGCCATTGGGCCAAGGACCGTCGTAAGCCAAAGCGCTATGAGCAGGTTCACGTGACGCAAGCCGATGACGGTGAGCCCACATTCCTAATGGCTAAGAAGTGCATCGTCTCCGATTCCTCGCTGCCGGCATCGAGGCGAAGGTCTTCACGCAGCTAGATTGGGAGGAGGAGCGTGACGCTGGTCTGTGGTATCTTGACACCGGTGCCACGAACCACATGACCTGGTCCGTGCTGTCTTCTTCTAGCTCGACTCCAACGTCATCGGCACAGTCAAATTTGGGGACGGATCAAACGTCAACATCGAAGGACGTGGCACCATTCTGTTCGCGTGCAAGACCGGGGAGCATCGCGCCCCTACTGGGGTGTACTACATCCCGCAGCTCACCACCAACATCATCAGCATCGGGCAGCTAAACGAGAATGGCTGCCAGGTGCTGATCGACAACGGTGTCTTGAGGATCCGCAACCAGCAGCGGCGTCTACAGGCGAGGGTGAAGCGCTCCCCCAATCGGCTGTACATGCTCAGTCTCGACATCACGCAACCCTTGTGCCTATCAGCAAGGAGCTCGGAGGACGCATGGCGCTGGCAAGCGAGGTATGGTCACCTGAATTTTCAGGCCCTTCGCAAACTCGCGTGAAACGTCATGGTGCGTGGGCTCCCACAGATTGATCAGGTGGATCAAGTCTGTGATGGGTCCTTCGTCGGCAAGCAACGACGGGCATCGTTCCCTGAGCAAAGCAAGCATCGCGTGAAACATCTCATCGACCTCGTTCACGGCGACCTCTGCGGCCCGATCACACCAACGACGCCCAGCGGCAACCGCTTCTTCCTACTGCTAGTAGATGACAAAAGCCGCTACATGTGGCTACGTCTTCTCACAAGCAAGGATCAAGCATCGTCGGCGATCAGGCAGTTTCAAGCCTAGGTGGAGGTGGAGACGGGGCACAAGCTCAAGGCTCTCTGCACTGACCGCGGCGGCGAGTTCACCTCTGTTGAGTTTGGCGAATACTGCGCTGAGCGTGGAGTACAGCGGCAACTCACGGCTCCGTATTCCCCTCAGTAGAACGGAGTCATCAAGCGCCACAATCAGATGGTGGTCGTCATGGCTCAGAGCATGATGAAGGCGAAGGGACTTCCTGGGATATTCTGGGGAGAGGCGGTCACCACTGTCGTTTTCATCCTCAACCGCGCGCCCACACACAGCATCGACGGGATGACGCCCTATGAGGCCTGGCATGGTAAGTGACAGGCAGTGCATTTCCTCCACACCTTCGACCGCGTCGCACACATCAAGAACGTGAAGCCGCATTTGAAGAAGCTAGACGATCGGAGTACGCCAATGGTGTTCGTCGGGTACGAGGCTCAATCCAAGGCATATCGAGTGTTCGACCCCATCGGCAAGTGCGTCCATGTCATGCGCGACGTCGTCTTTGACGAATCGGCATAGTGGGATTGGAGAGCCCATGACAAGCCAGGTTCGATGAACCATGACGAGCCGTTCATAGTCGAGGATACCTCTGTATGTGCACCAGAGATGGAGGAGATCAGCGACTCAACTGGAGGACAGGGAAGCTCACCAATGCCTCATCACACGCCGTCGAGTACACCTGCTGCGGCGACACCAGGCGGGAGCGCGAGGATGCCTGTGGCTTCACCCGCGGTGGAATTCGCTTCACCACCATCATCTGGATGAAGTGCTAGACGCTGACCATGATGATGCCCTACTCCGGTTCCGCACCGTCGACAACATCATCAGGCTGGCCACTCCGCGTGGCTTTGCACCACGTGTACTCAACTCCAAGGAGCTGCTCTTCACCACAGCCGACGAGCCAACATCCTTCCGTGATGTTGAACAGCATCAGTACTAGCGCAAGGCGATGCTCGAGGAGATGAGCTCGATTGAAGACAACAACACGTGGGTGACATACTCGATTTCAATTTATCCGGGAGTGTGTCGATGGAGGGAAGAACCAGCTCGAGTATACGCGAATTGAGGAACAGCTCGTTGACATCCCCACAAAGCCGCTCGGGCGCGTGAGGTTTCAGGAACATCGCGCCCAAATCGGCGTCCGGGAAATCAAGTAAATAGAGCCAGCATTAGGGGGGAGATTGTTGCATAATCCTTGCTGGTTTTGTTTTTCAGCTTTCCTTTCTTCCATTCGTGTAAGCACGGCAAGTGCATTTTTTCTTTACTGCTTTGAGCGTAGCCTTGATTTGTGATGGCGCAGATTGTGGAGGTAATGGCACACAAAATTAGGGACTCTCAGGCTAAGTTTTTGTTAAGGTTTTTGTTTCTATTTAAGCAAAAGAATGGACATCAGAAAAGCTGCATCAGAAGTTAGAGCAGCACCAAAAAAAATACTTGTCTCTAGTGTTTACTTCTGTTTCGTGTGTCCACAGGTGATCGCGTGTGTACGAAACCCAGCGTGCTAACACCACCGCCATCAAGAAGCTCATGGAAGTCAACCATCGCGTACAGGTCCCCGCCGCCCTCGATTGGCTTTCTCCTGCGGTGCTTCAGAGGTCAGGGTTTTGGGGATACGACGTAGAGATCGGAGGTGAGTACAGTAGTGGAATGTGAGCAAAAAGGCCTCGATCTGGATTCGGGGTTTGGCACTAAGAGGTGGGCATCATGCCATGCAAGGCAAACTCAGCACGAGTCTATCGTTTTTCGTGATTGAACCGTGCTGGGCCGTGATGGCCCGTCGTGCCCACCGTGCTATGCCGTCCTGTCCCGGCTCACCTTTGACTAGTCTAGGCATGGCCTATTTGAGCTTCATGTCTACTTCATGCTGTGCCGGTCTATACCCAGCCCATTTGGACTATTGCGACGAGAGGAAAGGAGTCAGAGATGCATGGAGTTGAGGCGGTAGACACAAATATTATGAGAAAAAGAACTAAAATTTATTTATTCTTGAACAGTTACAGAGAGCGAGTGGGATGTGCTGAACATGGGTGAAAGAGAGGGCAATTGGCGAGAAAGAGAGTGAGGAAGACAGACGAGAGAGATGAAGAGAGACAGGTGAGAGAGGGAGAGATTGAGAGAGATGGGTGAGAGAGCATCTCTCAATCTCTCTCAACTCTTTCTCCTCTCTTGCCCGTCTCTCTTAGGTGTCAGTGGTGAGGAAAATGCTATTCATAGTTAAATGCTACCGAGGTTACACACTTAGTTGTCCCATAAAATAGCAGAGAGAGAACATTTAGTTCAGTACGTCAATCCATTCGTGTAGATAACACTTGTAGAGGTAGACACCTTAAGTGCCACTGTCGTAAAGATCAGTAGCAATAGCCTTAGCCAACACCAGATAGTAAATTTCAAAACAGGAAAACTAAAATAGAGACGGCCATTGTGAGTGAACATTAACAGATAGCTTCCTTTTTGTGTGTATTGTGATCTAGTGTTCCCTGTTTTTTAAATGATGAGTCACATATACTCCCTCTATTAAAGATGAGAGGATTCCCGGGCTGTGGTGCATTTGAGCAGGGAGGGCGCCGGCTCGACTCGCGGTTCGAGCCGAGCCGGTAAAAAAAATTTACACTGAGGTCCTTTTTCGAAAAAAAATATGCTTAGACCTTTTTTAGTAAAAATATTACGGTTAGATCCTTCTTCTGGGAAAGAAAAATATATTACCCTTATGTCCTTTTTGCGTTTTTAAGCCTTGCGCTCAGGTCCTTCTTCGAAAAATAATAATTACATTTAGGTCCTTTTTCGAAAAAAAACACGGCTAGATCTTTTTTATAGAAGAAAAAAATACATACTAAGTTTAGGTCTTTTTTTGCGGATTTTTAAGCGTTACGTTTAGATCCTTTTCCGAAAAAAAACCCCGTTCAAGTCCTTTTTCGAAAAAGAAAGAAAGAGTTGATGTCTTTTTTGCCATTTTCCGTTTTTTCTAAGAGGGCTTTCGTTTCAGCGAAATCGTAGATCCTTCATGAGAGGACCCCGAATAGGTGCAAAAAAAACGCGGATATCCGAATAAATGTGAAATCGCAGATTCTTCGTGAGAGGACCCCGAATAGGTGCAAAAAAACGCAGATACCCGAATAAATGCGAAAAAAACGCAGATACATTTATATCCACTGCATTTATATCTTTTCAACTGTTCCGCCGAATAAATACGAAAAAAAAGGGATTACGTTTGTATCCTTTCAGCCGTTTCATGTGTTTCCTCGGTTTTCTCGCGTTACATTTATATCCTTTCAACCGTTCCACCGAATAAATGCGAAAAAACGCGATTACAGTTTTATCCTTTCAGCCGTTTCACGTGTTTCCTCGATTTTCTCACGTGGGGAGCGGCAATCGCACGTTTTCTCGATTTTCTCGCCTGGAAAGCGACGTTCACGACGTGGCACGCTGCGGTTGCTTATCTAGTTGTCCCGAAAGTTGGTGTATTCTGGTTTCTTCGAGCTACATGGTGAGGCTGAAGATTGCACTACTTGGCATGTTGCACACATGCTGCCATCTGAAAAGCATATTCTGCTGCTGTATCTGCCCTTGGCATCTACAACAAAGATGGGATAATAGTTTACAATGGAAAGGGGCTATTTAGCGCTGCTCGTCTGTGGTGGTAAGTTTCTTTCTTCACGGCACTAAATAAAAATTGCTAGAATAGCAGTCAGGAAGAAACAGCAGTTTTTTTTTAATGATTGAAAGTTCTCCTTACTAGTGCATTTACAATATGCTTCATATGTATCAACTTTGATATTTAATTGCATGTGTGATGCTTGTTTCCTTGATAACAGGATGTTTCGTGTTTTTGGACATGATAAAGTTTGGGTGTTGGATGGAGGTTTGCCCCAATGGCGTGTATCTGGTTATGATGTCGAAGCAAGTGCCTCTAGTGATGCCATATTAAAAGCCAGTGCTGCTTGTGAAGCAATTGAGAAAGTTTATCAGGGACAATCGGTGAGTTGTTTTAAACTTCTTATTTTTGTTTGTTCTAGCAATACTGCATTAGGAAACTCAAGAGGAAAATTTTTGAGCCTTACTAACGTAATGGGTGCTCCGCTTCGATTTTTATTTATTAGAACTTCAAATCTTTGTAGGTTGGCCCTTCCACATTTGAAGCAGAGTTGCAACCTCATCTCCTTTGTAATCTTGATCAGGTTAGAGGTGCACAGGACCCCCAAAACTTGTCCCTTATCTTTCTCGCCATTCACTAAATTCATTCTGCATGTTTGATATAACTAATGCTAATATACACAATTTTCTCAGGTGAAAGAGAACATTGATGCCCAGACACATCAACTTATAGATTCTCGATCAAAGCCTAGGTATTGCTAATCTTTTAATTCTGGTATAGTCAGATTAGTATACCATGCATACATGCTGTTGTTGTATGTAAAGCCTTTGCCTTTATCCTTAGGGCTCCGTTTAGTATTGTGGTGGGTTTTAAAAGGCACTTTTGTTTTCTCTATTTCTGAGATGGTAACTACCTCGAAACATCTTTTTTGGAGCTACAACAGCTAAATCTTTGGTTTTTGTAAACATTCCAGTAACCAAATAAATTCCACAGTCAGCACCGCTCAGCAATGGCAAAGTGGGTCTAAGTGGTCTGTATTCAGCACAATTATTTGGATAATCTCCATAGTCAGATACTTAAGACTCATCATGGTATTTGCCAAGAATATTCATTTGCCAATTAATCAGTTCAGCTTTGGCATTTTGAGTTTTTTTTTTCTTTCCTGTCCAACCATGATACTCTACGTAACACTATTTGACAGTGTTATGGTGTTTCATGTTTTTTTCCTAAGTTGTGCTTCTGGTTCAAAAATTGCATTACATTAGCTGTATTACCTCCTGGAAAATAATAGGTGAATGCTTCATTGAGTCGTGTGTTTGATACCTATCAGTCGTATTTTACACTGACACGAAACTTGTACTTCAGATTTGATGGTGCAGTTCAAGAGCCACGCAAGGGAATAAGAAGTGGGCTTGTGCCTGGGAGCAAATGCATCCCTTTTGCCCAGGTAGAAATTTGCAATTTTCTATTCAGTTTGTACACTTCTTTGGCGCATGATACTTCTCGATTAGTTCATTTTGTGCTGTTGATCTTTGTCGTCTGTGCCTACAAGTTACATTGGATGGTAACGGATATTTCTTGGATAAATTTCACAGTTGGAGGTCGATTTTTGACCTATCATAAAATACACTTCTTACTTATTTTTAACTTCATTTGGTCAACTGAAGTTTTTGTCCTTTCAATTTGATTAGGGGTACAAAAGTACATGTGTGTTTACTAGATAATATCAATGTTTGACTCCAATTATATGCCTCTTATCTGGTATATTAGATTTGGTCGATGGGGTAATGGAAATATTTTAAATAAAGTCAGAAATCTGGATATTGTTAGTAGATGCATGTGTAGGACTACAGGCTATCCTTCATTAGTTAATTACTATACTTAAAAAGTGATACTTCATGAACCATGCTAGGATGGAGCGTTACATAGCTTGTTGTTGCCCTTCTCTTTGTAGCTTAGGTATATTATTGTAGCTCTGAAACTTGATTGGTGTGCCAACTAGAAGCCATCAAGTTGATTTTTTCGGTCCATGTGTTATTAGTTCTTTTTATCTCTGAAAATATTGCCAAAGATTTTGCTAAGTCTTAGTTGACATTCTGCAGGTGCTTGACAGTTCACAAAAGCTGTTTCCTCCAGACGAGCTCCGTAAACGATTTGAGCAAGACGGTAATATATTTCATCCATGCAAATTTCCAAAATACCTTTTCTCTGCTCATGATGCCCTCCAGTAGCCAAGTTGTGTATGTCCTAAGTGCAAGCTTCTTACCCATTTTGAAAGTATGTGCACATGTTAACTGCAAACCTATTCTTCTGGGTCATTTGATCATTTCAAATGTCAGTGTAGGGTCTTCTTATTTATGTTTTGTTTAGCTTGATGAACCCAGCAGAGCTTGGCGAGCTATACCAGTCTTGGTTGGTGTGTTTATGAATACAATAACAAGTTTGGCTCGCGCTCAGTCTTGGTTTTGCTCAAGCTCAGTATGGTTTCTACAATTATTAAGAGTTAGACATTTTTAATTTTTAGTGGTATGTAATGTAGAACTTCAATAGCTGAATTTTGAAAATAGAATTATGGCCATAGCTATGGTAATCTTTATAATTACTCTGGTGTGATTTGCCATCAGGTATTTCACTTGATCAACCCCTTGTAGCCTCTTGCGGCACTGGTGTGACAGCATGCATATTAGGTTTGGTAAGACTACTTGGGACTTGAGATCACAAGATTTCCTTTGCTTACAGTAAATTGTGTTGCTAAAACATATGTTCTCACTTTAGGGCCTCCATCGACTTGGCAAAACCGACGTTGCATTACTGCTGTGATCGGGTGGGTGTAAGGTGAGGGAAGCAACGGTGTTCGGCGTTTTCACTGTAAATAATTGAACCAGAAAAATGGCATAAATACTTTGTGAATTAAGAGTTTGTAATCGGCCTTTTCTGTGGTGGGTCAATATGACAGAAATCTGCCGCCAGTGTTAATCTGATACAAAAATCAATCAGATATTGGTTTCTGCACTTGTGTTCTCTACACTCTGTTCATTACGTCGTTCAAAAATCAACCAGATATTGTGTTCGTAAACACGGTACGCCCCTGCACAATTCGATGCTACAGTTAATCTGATACGAAAGCGTTGATCTGTTGTCATTTCAGCGAGATATCTCAGTCCGAAAGACCATCTGGAGGTCTACCTATGTTAGTGATGAGTATTGAACTGTATTTGAGTTAGGAATATAATTTATTTTTAGCAATTGGATAATTATTGTATATCATTGTGGACATTGCTATGTAATTGGTTTCCTTATTTTTTATTGTTGCAATACGACGGTGCTAGGTCATAGTAAGGCGGAGGATAACCGGGATTAGACGAGGTGCACCGGAGGTCCAGACGATCGGGGATCGCCGGAGGATGACCGGAGACGGAGTAACTGCGAGCCTAGAAGATAAGGGAACGACTGAGATGCAAACTAGGAGCTGCCCGAATCAAGGAGGACCATCGGATCGCGGTTTAGAAGATAGAGTAGTGGGTCTAGTTAGTATGCTTTGAAAGACATGCAAAACCCATTATGTGTGTGGGTTTCGGGTTAGCCCATGTATGAGTAAGTGATTCAATCCTAGTCCTTGATGGTGATCCTTAGGGTAAAATGAATTCTTCATCCTTTATCCTAACTCTAGACGGTAATCCTTAGGGTAGAAGGAACTCTTCATCCATGCATGAGTGGGTGAGTCAATCATAGACCTAGATGGTGATCATTAGGGTAGAAGGAACTCCTCATCCATGTATATGATGATGTTCCTTAGAGTAGAAGGAACTCTTCATCCATGCATGAGTAAGTGAGTCAATCTTAACCCTTGATGAGGTTCCTTAGGATAGAAGGAACTCATACAATGGTGGAGGATGACTCATGAGGAGTATAAATTGACGGGGAGGGGTAGCTCTGCCCTTTTGAAGGTTTTGAGTGCTCCTTTGAGATTTGCCCACCTTGTTGTGAGGCTTTGTAAACCTTCTTCCAAAGAAATAAAATTTCACTTCCATACTTTTCTGAATTTAATTTTAGTATTTACATTATGTCTTACATTCAGAATTTAAATTCCGTAATTTACATTCTCGCAAGTTGGATTTGCCTCCCCTCCTTCTACTTGCTTTTAATTTCCAAAATTTAATTTCTTGTACTTTACATTCTCGCAAGTTGGATTTGCCTCCCCTCCTTCTACTTGCATGTGCTTCTTGTGCCGAGGATGTATGATTGATGGATGAATCTTCTTTAGATCATATCCTCATCATCTAGGCAATCCTTTGCAAGAACTCTATCTCTTTGTTTAATCTTTGAGATATATTTGAAGATTGCGTTTGAGGTTTTTGTTTCTTGTGTTCTTACTTGCTATGACAAGTAGGAGAATATCCAAGATCATCTCGATCATCACAACCCCACGAGCAAGTTCAAATCCAGGATTTTCTCTGTTTTGCTTCTTTGCGTTTGAATGTTTCAAGTGAGGTTTTGGTTTGATCCATTGAGTGGGAGGAAATTTTAATTGAGATCATTCACACCCTTCTGATCGCCATTACGGTCCTTCAATTGGTATCAGAGCTGATTTTACTCTTCTATAGATCTTGACCGGTCTCAAGAGCCATGGCGATGTACAAGTATTCCACCAAGCCTCCTATTTTCTTTGGAGTTGATTTTCCCTTCTGGAAGTCACGGATGGAGTCAATAATCACTGCCTAGGGCTTCCTGATTTGGCAAAAGGTTAAGCACCCGTATGAGGTTCCTGCTGATGAGAATGTCACAGCCGGCAATATGGCTGACGTTGAGACGAATGCTAAGGCAAGGAACATTATCATACAGGGTCTTAGCCGCAGCGAGTATGATAAGATTTCTCACCTTCGTTCTGCTCACCAGATCTGGGTGACCCTCGATGCTTACCATGAGGGCACCACTCAGATCAAGACAGTGAGACAGGACCAATTCAAGCGAGATTACAATAAATTTGAACAACACACTGGTGAGAGTCTTGATGAGTGCTTTGGTCGGTTTACAAAGATTTTTATGCGACCTTCGAGTAGTTGGTTGCATATACCCTGACTCGAATAATGCTCGATATTTCTTAATCGCACTCGATCTTCGAGTTTGGGAGATGAAGGTGACCATCATCAAGGACAGCACCGACTTGTCGACTGACTCTTGACGGGCTTTATTCCCATCTCAAGACTCATGAGATCGACTTCGTCTCTCGCAAGACGAAATCTGAGTCAATGGCTTTAGTCACCGATTGACGAGTACTCATACCATGGGTACCCCAACGGCCTGGAGTGACGAACGGGCTGTCCCAAGCCCGGCTCCGACCAAAGGCCCCGTGGGGCCACGAAGGACGCTCGTCCCCAACCTAACGGGCTGCCTCACGCTCGTCCCCGACCTAACGAGCTGCCTCAAGCTCGTCCCCGACCTAACAAGCTCCCCCAAGCTCGTCTCCGACCCGATGGGGCGACCGACCCCCGCCACAGGTCGGACTCCCCACGAGCTCCGACCAAGCTGAGGCGATCTCCGCCAAGGGCAGAGTGTCGAGCCTCCGCCAGCCATTAGCCACGTGCCCTACGGACACAACAGCTCAGAGTGACTGCGGGGGCAGGTGGCTCCTTCCCGAGGTGGCGAGGAGGTCGTCGAAGTCAAGCTCCGGTCTCATCGACCGGACACGCACGGTGCGAAGACGCGCTTCCTCCCGAGGCAACGTCAGCGCCTGACGGGCTTGCAGAGGGCAGGTGCGCTATTTTCCAAGGAAACGGCAAACTGCTCTGCTCAGCAAGTCCACCAACCCGGCATGGGGTAAAACAGATGCTGACTAATCGCCAAGACGAAGGACCAGAGCTCCTAGCATAGATCACCTCATCCTTTCCTCTCTCAATTTCCCATGTAACCTGCCCCCTCCGGCTATATAAAGGGAGGCAAGACCCTCCGGGATAAGGAGAGAAAAAGAGCACCCTCCTCTCGGTCTTCTCGAATAGGCTGTTCTTGCTCTCACGTTTTCGAGCTCTCAGCTCCCGCTTGTAAAAACCGTGCAGTCATCTGCACCCAAGGCAATACACCACCACCACACGAACTGGAGTAGGGACTTTCGGCCTGAACCAGTATACATCTTGGGCTCCTGAGTCTAACCATTCAAGGAGAGGGAACGCGCGGCCCCTTAGACTTAAAAATTCACTCGCCGGTGCCCGAAACGCCGACACCAATCCCACTGGATCCACCTCTGATTTTTCTGCTGGTTTTTTTCTCTCCGCCATTTGCGAGCTAAGCGATAACCAACTAGATAACTTTCCAGAAATGAGCTTACTCTTTTGGCTCGCAAATTCTCTTATGCATACAAGAGGGTGAGAGAGAGAAAGAGATGTGGCACAATCACCTGCTTCGAGTGTGGCGGCCCCAACCACATTCGAGCGAACTGCTCCAACCAGGAGAAGGGCAAGAATGATGCCGACGGTTCGGGCAAGAACGACTACACCAACAAGAACCGCAACAACAAGTACCTTCTAGCTCGCGACCCGGCGTGTGAGAAGAAGTACCGCAACTTCTCGAAGAACAAGAAGCTCTTCCACCGTGTCCTCGCCGCACTCGACGGCATCAACCTCTCCGACACAGAGACATAGAGCAACGAGGGCGAGGATGAACCGCAAGAGAAGAAAGATGGCGGTGACTTCACCGGCATGTGCTTCATGGCAGACGCCAACGGCATCAGCGACTCTGATCTCTATAGCGACTCGGATGAGGTACCCTCCTATGACCAGCTCAACGAAGCTTTCTGCAAATTAGAAAATTTCATGCTAGAGCTAGAGCTAGAGCTAGGTGTATGGAGCTAGAGAAGGAAGTAGGTACCTTGAATCGGTAGTTAGCGTCTCTTAGATCTTCTCCCTCCCGAGTCACTGATGACTGTTCTTTGTGTGATGCCTTGCTTGAGGAGTTAGAGAACTTAAGGACCATACATGATAGTGTGCTTGCTAAACTTGATGGTCTTAGGTTGAAGAATGCTAGCACTAGTTCTGTTGATACTATTCCTGTTGAGGCTAGTTTTCTTCATGCTCACTCTACTGTCTCATGTGAAAATTGCCCTAAATTGCTTACTGAAATTTATGCCATGAGCGATCACCTTACGAAGCTTTTTTCTAGAAATGATGAACTTGAAATGCATGCTTCTAAGGACTCAGTCAGCTCATGTGAGGGTTGTAGGCAACTAAAACTTGATAATGAATCTTTAAATATCAAGTGTGCTAATCTTGCTAAGGACTTACTAGTTAAGTCACAAAAAAATTGTTTGCGATGTGCTGAGATTGAGGGGGACTTGGATAAAATCTATGTCGAACTTAGGAAGAAACTTGAGGCCCAGACTCTTAGGATTAGAAATGACCCTTGCGTTTCGTGTGAGGCCTTCAAAATTGAGGCAACCGTGTTGAGGGAGAAAAATGCACGTGCTGGTAGATCTTCTCTTACTGGTTCTTCTTCCTCTTCTCCTCCTGTTCTTAGTGTGCCTCTTTCTTATGGGAGTGTGAGTATCTCATGAGAACTCTTGAGAAGTTTGTAGGAGACAAGAAGAAGCTCAATCTCATTCTAGACCAATCCAAGATTAGCCGATTTAATCAGGGTCTAGGATTTGACTACTTAGAGCACGCTCGGGCGCATCCTTTCACTATTGTGCGTGGCTCCAAGAGTGGTGAGATCGTGGTAGCTCCCAAGGTGAGTACCACTGTGTTTAGATCTACCGGGGTTGTCCACAGGATCTTTGATCAGAAGGTTGCTCCTCCTGCTACATCTGCCTCTAATAAGGCGAAGTATACATGCACATTTTGTCAAAAGGATGGACATTTGGCAGATTTCTGCTTTAGGTGCGCCAAGATCACAAGGTGTGAGCGTGTTGCTGCTCTTAGGGGTATTCAGGGTCATCCCTAGACTCTGAGTGCTTCTAAGGCACGCACTGCTTCTAGACAGGTTAGAGAGTCGTCTGTTTTTGGACAGCGTCCAGGACTCGGTTTTTAGGCTGTTCGGTCAAGTTTTAGTCCTGGAGCTATTCGTCGTCAGTCTTTCTGCCGTCCTCTTGATATTCCTCGTTTTTCCTATCGAGGTAGATATCAGCGACGTGAGGTATTTTCATGTAGGAGATTCAGGCAGCCTAACTGGGATGGTCCGGCCTTTGCACCACGGCGGGTCAACCCAGTTTCAGCTCCTAGATCTTCTTCTGTTACTAGTTCTGATCTCATAAGGCTTGAGTGTAAGAGAGACGCTAGAGTCCAATCTTCTTCTTTGGCTGGTACCTTGAAGCGTCGTGTGATTCAGTATTGGGTTCCCAGGTCTTCACTTTATCCCAGTACTGAGTCATCTCTTTCTTCTATGACTTGATCAGGTTCGTCGGATGGGGAAGGGAGAGGTTTGGATTGTCGACTCCGGTTGTTCTCGTCATATGACCAAAGACTCTCGTTGATTCTCTTCCCTAGTCCGAGCCCCCAGTGATGAGTTGATCACTTTCGGGGATGCTTCATCAGGTAGAGTCATTGCTAAGGGTACCATTTGCATTAATCAGAACTTCATTCTTAAGGATATTGCCTTAGTAAGTAAGCTGCGGTATAATTTGCTTTCTGTTTCTCAGCTTATCGATGACTCTTTCGAAGTAAGTTTCAGGAGTAGTGCCTATAGAATCCTCGATTCTTCAGGAGAGTTAGTTTGCGAGGTTTCTAGATTTGGGAAAGTTTTTCGTGGTGATTTTTCTGTTTCTTCTGGAGACTCTCTTCATTGTTTGATTGCTTCTGAGTCCCGTGATCTCTCCTTCTGGCATAGGAGACTTGGTCACATCGGCTTCGACCATTTGACCCAAGTTAGCAGTCATGACCTCATTCGTAGCTTGCTCAAACTAAAGATGATCAAAGACTTAGTTTGCTCTCCTTGCCGATATGGCAAGATGGTTGCTGCTTCTTATCCCCCAGTCACTGTTGTGATGACTGATGCGCCAGGACAGCTTTTACATATGGACACTATTGGTCCAGCTAGAGTGCAGTTAGCAGGTGGGAAGTGGTATGTTCTTGTCATTATCGATGATTTTTTTAGGTATTCTTGGGTGTTTTTCATAGCCTCGAAGGATGAGTCCTTTACTCATTTCAGGGGTTTGGTCAGTAGGCTGTCTTTTGAGCTCCTAGGTGCCTTACGAGTTATATGTAGTGACAATGACACGGAGTTCAAGAACTACTTTGAGAGTTTCTGTGTGGAGTCTGGTTTAGAGCATCAGTTCTTCTCTCCCTACGTCCTTCAACAAAATGGCGTAGTGGAAAGAAATAACAGAACCATGGTAGAGATGGCCAGGACGATGCTAGACGAGTACAACACTCCTAGAAAGTTTTGGGCTGAGGCTATAGATACTGCTTGCCATATTTCTAATCGCGTATTCTTGAGAGCACATTTGCACCGCACTTCTTACAAGTTGAGGTATGGGCGAAAGCCCAGTGTTTCTCATTTTCGTGTGTTTGGTTGCAAGTGTTTCATTTTGAAGTCTGGTGACCTAGATAAGTTTGAGTCTCGTTCTTCTAATGGTATCTATCTGGGTTATTTGGCTTCTTCTCGTAGCTATAGGTTTGGAGTTGCGATGCGCATAGGATCATAGAGACCTGCGAGGTGACCTTTGATAAGGCTAGCCCTGGTGTTAGACCTGACATTTTAGGTTCTTCTTTCACCTCCGAGACCATCTTTGTAGAGGATGAGGATGATGGAGATGATGGCGTTCCATCAGATTCAGTCCCCTCTACACCTGAGGTGCCTCCTGTTTCCATTTCTTCACCTCAAGGAGACCAGCCCTTGCCCTCTGACTCTCATGCAGCTAGTGGCTCTGCTCCTACCTCTTCTGTGCATAAGGTAGATGGCACTTCTACTTCTGGACCTCCCCGCCATATTCAAAGGCGTCATCCACCTAATCAGATCATTGACGATCTGTTTGAGCGAGTCACTCGCTCAAAATCGGTTTGTCCAGTTTCTGCCTCCACTCTGCCTTTGTTGCCTCCTTTGAACCGAAGGATATTTCTCATGCATTATCTGATGATTCATGGATTAATGTTATGCATGAGAAACTTGAGAACTTCGAGAGGAACAAGGTATGACAGCTTGTCGAGCCTCCATCTGGTCATAATGTCATTGGGACCAAGTGGGTGTTCAAAAACAAGCAGAGTGAGGATAGGGTTGTCATTAGAAACAAGGCTAGACTAGTTGCACAGGGCTTCTCTCAGGTTGAGGGTCTCGACTTTGAGGAGACTTTTGCCCCTGTAGCTAGACTAGAGGCTATTAGGATCCTGCTTGCATTCTCTGCATCTAAGGGCTTCAAACTTTATCAAATGAATGTCAAGAGTGCATTCCTTAATGGGTATATTGAGGAAGAGGTGTATGTCAAGCAACCTCCATGATTCGAGAACCCTAAGTTTTTGAGACATGTATACAAACTTTCCAAAGCTTTGTATGGACTCAAGCAGGCCCCCAGAGCATAGTATGAGAGGCTCAAGTCTTATCTTCTCAGCCATGACTTCAAGATGGGCATAGTAGATAAGACTCTGTTCATCAGACACCATGAGTCCCACCTTCTTCTCGTCCAGATTTATGTGAACGATATCATTTTTTGTGACTCATCTCATTCTCTTGTGTCTCAATTTTCTGACGTGATGAGCACAGAGTTTGAGATGAGTATGATGGGCAAGTTGAGCTACTTCCTTGGCTTCCAAATCAAGCAGACTCGGGAGGGCACCTTCTTGCATCAAGAAAAGTACACCCAGGACCTCCTAAGACGCTTTGACATGTCTGACGGGAAGCCAATGATGGCTCCTATGGCCACCACTTCTGTCCTCGAGTCTGATGAGGATGGTGAGCCTGCTGATCAAAAGGAGTTTCGGAGCATGATCGACTCTCTCTTGTACCTCACTGCTTCGAGGCCAGACATACATTTTGCTGTGTGTCTGTGTGCTCGATTTCAGGCTTCTCCTCGCGTCTCTCACCGCCAAGCGATGAAGAGCATCTTTAGGTACCTTCGTGATACCATTTATTATGGTATTTGGTACTCGTCTTCTTCTTGTCTGTCCCTTCGAGCCTTTTCCGATGCAGACTTTGCTGGTTGTAGGATAAATAGAAATAGCACTTGTGGCTCTTGCCAATTCATTAGCACTTCTCTTGTTTCTTGGTCATCTACGAAGCAGTTCGGAGTTGCCCAGTCCACCGCTGAGGCCGAGTATGTTGCTGCAGCTAGTTGCTGTAGTCAGGTTCTCTGGATGAGATCGACCTTACATAACTTTGGGTTAGAGATAGAGAGTGTGCCACTTTTCTGTGACAACACTTCCGCTATTTGCATTGTTAAGAACCTAGTGCAACATTCTCGGACCAAGCACATTGATATAAGATATCACTTCCTTAGAGACCATGTGGAGAAGGGTGATATCACACTTTAGTTTGTAGAGAGTGACCTCCAATTAGCTGATATCTTTACCAAGCCTTTGGATAGCTCCAGGTTTGTTGCCCTGAGGAGTGAGCTTGGAGTCGCGTGCCCTTACGACCTATTGTGAGGGGGAGCTAGTTTGTATACTATGTATTATATGTTTTCTTCCAATATTTCCTTTCTTTTGCATCTTTTGGGTGTTATTGGGCTTATTTCTAGAGTTCTGAGTTCACTTCACTTAGACTTCTAGCATGCATTGCATGAACCCTCATCTTATGCTTTATGTTGCTATCATGCACAATTAGTTGTTCTCTCTTCTATTTAGGTTGAGTTCCCTCACAGTTTTATAAGTCTAGCAGGTGTTGGGCCTCCTGGGTAGACAGAGTCTGTGTACACTTCTTAGCTTGAGATCTAGAGTCAGCTTCCCTGTATTAGTCATTGGAGAAGATAAGAGCGAGTCTGAGCCATAATGTTCTCTACGATCTTTTCTATGCTCTATAGCCACCCAGTTTGCAGTTTTCTCACCCTCTTCTCCTTATTCTGTGTTTTTGATTTCGGTTGAGTTCATTTGGACATTATCTGATCTTAATTCTGCTAATAACTCAACTTAAACCAGATTTGTGCTTAAAATTAACTTCACTTGTTAAGGGGGAGTTTGAGAATCTGCTTCATGCATTGCATATAGAATTTTTTCTATTTTATGAGCTTTATCTATTATGCAAATAATTTAATCTTCATGCAATACACCATGCTACATCATTTGAAGAAAATCACTAGCTTAGATATGTTCAAGTTCATTTATCATGCTAAACTTGTTAAAATTTGAAAATTGAAAGCTTTGAATGAAGACTTGTTGAAACATGATGCTTTTACTTACTAAGTTTCTTTTCTAGATGTATTTTTCATGATTCGTGAAATTTTGGATATCTCTAAAGTCCCTATAGCAACTTGGGTGAAACTTGTTTGATCCATACTAGAGTCCTTCATTTGCTCATGAATCATTGTGCTAAAAATAAAAATTAAACAAAAATGACTTTCCTTGTGCGTATTAGACTTAACACCTTATATTCACAAGACAGCTTCCTATTGCACTTGGGATGAACTTGGAATGCATCGTGTATAATCAAGACCATCCTCTTAAGAGTTCTTCTTGAGATGGTCGAATGTGACTTGAGTCAATTGCTTTAAAAAATGCAAATAACAAAAACATAAGTGGGTAAAGAATGCAAATAATGTCAAATATTTGCACCCCGCTATGTCTTTCAAAGTCTTAAAGAAAATTTGCATTAATTAAAAAATGAGCTCGAAGGATCTTGTATACACTTCAAGATTGACTAAAGTGTTGAGTAGGTTGAACTCTAGATTTTCTATTTGATCCTATGAGTGGCTTTGCTTCTAGTTTTGAAACTTTTGCTAAGTTTTGCACTTGTCAAATCTTGCTAAAAATGAAATATTGTAAACTAAGATTGCTAACAAAATGTGTTTGCTCTTGGACATGTCTTAGTTTAGTCATAATCTAAAATTGACGAGCTTGCTGTCATATTTTATCATTATTAATCAATTGGATAATCTTCAAAGCTCTTTAGGTTGTATTTCACGCATACATAAAAAGGAGGAGAAAATACCATTTTGATGCCTATGTTGCTAAAAGGAGGAGAAAATGTAGAAAAAGCATCATTAAAAAGATAAAAATGTGAATATTTATTTGGTTCTTATGATATTTTTTTAAAAAAAACTTTGTTATGTCTTATGGATCATAATCACATTTGGCACTTATGATTGGATTTTAGAACTTTTATGGAAAACTTGCTCTTTCTTTGGTTTTGCTCTAAAATCCCTCTTGCCAACTTGGTCATGATCTTATTCTCTTTCTTGGACCAAGTTTGGCTTTGCAATCAAATTGTTTTCTTCAATCTTCTTCTAACTCAAATTTATGCCTTTTGGGTGTTTTGTCAATATACTCATCAAGGGGAAGATGGAAAGACCATGTGAAGGTCTACCTATATTGGTGATGAGTATTTGACTGTATTTGAGTTAGGAATATGATTTATTTTTAGTAATTGGATAATTATTGTATATCATTGTGGATATTGCTATGTGATGGGTTTCCTTATTTTTGATGGTTGTAGTAAGACGGTACTAGGTCATGGTAAGACGAAGGATGATCGGGATTAGACGAGGTGCGCCGGAGGTCCAGACGGTCGGAGATCGCCGGAGGATAACCGGAGATGGAGTTACTGCGAGCCTAAAAGACAAGAGAACGACTGAGATGCTAACTAGGAGCTTCTCGGATCAAGGAGGGCCGTCGGATTGAGGTCTAGAAGATAGAGTAGTGGGTCTAGTTAGTATGCTTTGAAAAGCGTGCAAAACCCGTTATGTGTGTGGGTTTTGGGTTAGCCCATGCATGAGTAAGTGAGTCAATCCTAGCCCATGATGGTGATCCTTAGGGTAGAAAGATCTCTTCATCCATGCATGAGTGAGTGAGTCAATCATAGCCCTAGATGGTGATCCTTAGGGTCGAAGGAACTCTTCATCCATGCATAAGTGACTGAGTCAATCCTAGCCCTAGATGGTGATCCTTAGGGTAGAAGGAACTCCTCATCCATGTATGATGATGTTCCTTAGAGTAGAAGGAACTCTTCATCTATGCATGAGTAAGTGAGTCAATCTCAACCCTTGGTGAGATTCCTTAAGATAGAAAGAACTCATCCAAGAGTGGAGGATGACTCATAAAGAGTATAAATAGAGGGGGAGGGGTAGCTCTCCCTTCTTGAAGGTTTTGAGTGCTCCTTTGAGATTTGTCCACCTTGTTGTGAGGCTTTGTAAACCTTCTTCCAAAGAAATAAAATTTCACCAACTTACTTTTCTGAATTTAATTTCAGTATTTATATTATATCTTAAATTCAGAATTTAAATTCCGTAATTTACATTCTCGCAAGTTGGATTTGCCTCCCCTCCTTCTACTTGCTTTTAATTTCCGAAATTTAATTTCTTGCACTTTACATTCTCGCAAGTTAGATTTGCCTCCCCTCCTACTTGCTTTTGCTTCTTGTGTCGAGGATGTATGATTGATGGATGAATCTTCTTTAAATCATATCCTCATCATCTAGGCAATCCTTTGCAAGAACTCGATCTCTTTATTTAATCTTTGAGATATGTTTGAAGATTGCATTTGAGGTTTTTGTTTCTTGTGTTCTTACTTGCTGTGATAAGTGGGAAAATATCCAAGACTATCCTGATCATCACAACCCCACGAGCAAGTTCAAATCCAGGATTTTCTCTGTTTTGCTTCTTTGCGTTTGAATGTTTCAAGTGAGGTTTTGGTTGGATCCATTGAGTGGGGAAAATTTAATTGAGATCATTCACCCCCCTATGATCACCATTACGGTCATTCAATTGGTATCAGAGCCGGTTTTGCTCTTTCATATATCTTGACTGATCTCAAGAGCCATAGCGATGGACAAGTATTCCACCAAACCTCTTATTTTCTCTGGAGTTGATTTTTCCTTCTGGAAGTCACAGATGGAGTCATACATTACTGCCCAGGGCTTCCTGATTTGGCAGAAGGTAAAGCACCCGTATGAGGATCCTGCTGATGAGAACGTCACAGCCGGCAATATGGCTGACATTGAGGCGAATGCTAAGGCAAGAAACATTCTCATACAGGGTCTTAGTCACAGTGAGTATGATAGGATTTCTCACCTTCGTTCTGCTCTCCAGATCAGGGTGACCCTCGATGCTTACCATGAGGGCACCACTCAGATCAAGACGGTGAGACAGGACCAATTCAAGCGTGATTACAATAAATTTGAACAACACGCTGGTGAGAGTCTTGATGAGTGCTTTGGTCGGTTTACGAAGATTTTGAGCGACCTCCGAGCAGTTGGTTGCATATACCTTGACTCAGATAATGCTCGACATTTCTTAACCGCACTTGATCTTCGAGTTTGGGAGATGAAAGTGACCACCATTAAGGACAGCACCGACTTGTCGACTCTGACTCTTGACGGGCTTTATTCCCGTCTCAAGACTCATGAGATTTACGTCGTCTCTTGCAAGACGAAATCTTAGTCAATAGCTTTAGTCACTGATCCCACTGGATCTACCTCTGATTCTTCTGCTGGTTTTTCCCTCTCCGCCTTTTGCGAGCTGAACGATAACCAACTGGATAAATATCCAGAAAATGAGCTTACTCTTTTGGCTCGCAAATTCTCTCATGCATACAAGAGGGTGAGAGAGAGGAAGAGATGTGGCACAATCACCTGCTTCGAGTGTGATAGCCCTAACCACATTCGGGCGAACTGCCCTAAGCTAGAGAAGGGCAAGAATGATGCCGGCGGTTCGGGTAAGAACGACTACAGTAGTAAGAACCGCAATAACAAGAACCTTACAGCTTGCGACCCAGCGCTTGAAAAGTAGTATCGCAACTTCTCGAAGAATAAGAAGCTCTTCCACCGCGTCGTCGTCGCACTCGACGACATCAACCTCTCCAACTCGGAGACATGGAGCGGCGAGGGCGAGGATGAACCGCAAGAGAAGAAAGGCGGCGACGACTTCACCGGCATGTGCTTCATGGCAGACGCCAATGGCATCAGCGACTCCGAGCTTTATAGTGACTCGGATGAGTTACCCTCATATGACCAGCTCAACGAAGGTTTCTGCAAATTAAAAAAAAATTATGCTAGAGCTAGAGTTAGGTGTATGGAGCTAGAGAAGGTAGTAAGTACCTTACTTGCAAAGATTGCGTTTGTGGTTTTTGTTTCTTGTGTTTTTACTTGCTGTGACAAGTGGGAGAATATCCGAGATCATTTTGATTATCACAACCCCACGAGCAAGTTCAAATCAGGATTTTCTCTGTTTTGCTTTTTTGTGTTTGAATGTTTGGAGTGAGGTTTTTGTTGGATCCATAGAGTGAGAAAAAATTTTAATTGAGATCATTCACCCCCTCTGATCGTCATTATAATCCTTCACAGTCGAGCTGGATTGAGTGGTTCCAGTGCTGCTGCTACCGCCTGTGACGGCGTAAGAAGTACAACTGAGAGTATCAACCGGTGGCATGAATGCTGGCACCGGCATCCTTGCAGGGAGGCTCGGCAGCGGCGCCTCGAACCGCAGCACGTTGACGGCCTGCCTTATGGATGGTCTCTGCCTCCGGTCAGGGTGCGCACACCAAAGCCCGACGATCATCACGCACTCCATCTCCCGGCCATCAAATTCTCCCTTGAGCCGCGCATCGGCCGCATCAATAATCCTTCCCTTGCCGTATGAATCCCAGACCCACTGGGCAAGGTGGATCGTGTCTTCCTCGTTCTGAGCCACGATAGGCCGCCGGCCACAGGCGATCTCAAGGAGCACGACGCCGAAGCTGTAGACGTCTGACTCGGCGTTGGTCCTGCCGGTGATCATGCATTCGGGATCCATGTACCCCATCGTGCCGGCGAGTACGGTCGTGTGCGACCCCCGGCCGTGGTCGACGAGTCTGGCGAGCCCGAAGTCCCCGAGCTTGGTGCTGAACGACGCGTCCAGCATGATGTTGCTCGGCTTGATGTCCCTGTGCACGACGCACTGCTCCCATTCTTGGTGCAGGTAGAGCAGGGCAGAACCTAACCCGAGCACAATCTCATGCCTGAAGATGGAATATTACACCATCAGCGAAACCTTCAAGCATTAGTGCTATAGTGCTATGCATGTGAGTCCATACCTGAGTGGCCATGGCAACACGTCGTTCTTGGCGTTATAGAGATGGGTGTCGAGGCTGCCGTTGGGCATCAGCTCGTAGACGAGGAGGAGCTCCCCGCCGCCGTGGCACCAGCCGATGAGCTGCACGAGGTTGCGGTGCCTCAGCCGGCTTATGATCCTCACCTCGGACGCGTACTCCTTCCTCCCCTGCTTGGAGCCCTTGGAAACTCTCTTGATAGCCACCTGAAGGTTTAATTCCTTGATGAATCCTCTATACACTGACCCGAAGCCTCCTTCGCCCAGTTTCTGCTTGTCTGAGAAGTTGTCAGTTACAGTGGCCAACTCGCTGTAGCGAAATCGCTTGGGTCCTGTCCCTTTCTCGAAATCGTCTTCCATGTCCGGCTCGTCGTCGAAGAAGTTGCCTTCTTCCAGCTCTTCTTCTCTGGTGTCGTTGCCCTGCTTTCGCCGCCTGCGCAATAGGAGCCAGACCGAGAAGCCCAGAATGATCAAGAACGATGCAGATCCGACAGACAGGCCGATCACAAGCCCTGGCGATGACCCTGCAGCAAAATCCTTGAGTAAATTGTACTGCATTAGCATGTGTTGTCCTGTCAACACGAAGAATTTGTTGTAACCAACGAACAGCAGAGCGAGTAGTATATATAGTTGAGACAACGGACTAACCTCCCGCCTCCGGAGGCGGCGATGGCGGTGTCGGGAGGGTGATGTTGAAGGCGCCAATCCGGTACGTCACGTAGCAGCTGTACGCCTTGATGGCGCCGCCGGTCTCGTTTGTGAACAATTTATGCAGTTGGCCGACCAGGTAGGACAGGCATCTCCTGCACTCGCTGTCGTTCAGGTCCCTGGTGCACTGCGCCAGTCCGTACACCGTCTCCTTCCCGTTGTACGGCGTGCTCCCGTTCGCGACACGCAACGGGGAGCCAACGGCGCGGCTCGTGAGGTCGGTCATCAGCGAGAGCCACGCCCTGATCATTACGTCCGGGTCGACCGGGAACGCTGTGAATGTCACGTAGAATGGATAGTCGACGTCGGCGGCGGAGAAGAAGGACGCCGCAGTCGAGTACCGAAGCAGGCACGCGTCGTACGCGGCGCTCACGTTCCGGCTGTACGGGCATATCTTTGTGATGCCGGCGGCCGCGTCGGCCAGGCAGTTCCGGCACTCGGTCCAGTTGCGGTCGGCGTAGCACATCATGAGCCCAAACGCCTCGTCGGGCGCCGCGCCGGCCGTGTCGTTGTAGAATCCGCTGCCGGCGGCCTTCGGGAGCGCGGACAGGAGCTGCGCGAGGTTCTTTTGGTACGCGCTGCCGTCGGTGTACTTGTCCGTGGTCGAGCAGTAAGGGTTGAACGGCGTGTACACCCCGCCGCCCGCCGTGTCGGCGCAGAGCGAGGCGACAACGGCGAGCACAAGCAGGACCTCCTCGCGTGGAGCCATGTCTGGCACGGTGTTCACAGTCTCATCTGTAACTTCACCCGGTCAGGTTTGCATTTTGTATATTGCCGTGCCGGATACAGACGAACGTTTCGAAGTTGTCAGCTTTCATGTTTAAGAATAAGAGGAATGCTTCTTAATTAGAACGGATGATGGAATGGTTTAGAAAGTCTTCAACTCGTTCTTGGAATCTGTATGAAGAAATCTACTGTATTTCTCACCGATGAAGAGAAGATTGAGAAAACTCTCTACCTTCCACCCTAATGCTATCCAGAGTGCACGCAGCTATCGCCGGGACGCATACAAGGAGTATAGCGAATCGATTGATGTAATGCAAGTTGCGAATCGCAAGACGATGTTCTACTGAAAGAACTATGTCTCGCACCACCGACGAGGCAATCGCATCAAGTCAATGCCAATAGCTACAAGGTGAGAAAGCTCACCATAGAAAGAAGGGCAAACAGGTGGAAAGAGAGACCCTGTGCCAAAGGAAAGTCCAAAGCCCCCGAAGAGGGATGACAAAGAAAAGACGCACGCCAAGCCGTATGGACAGCAGAACTGGCGTGCTTCAAGTGTGGCACTTGGGGACATTGGTCGAAGATATGTCGAGAATCCAAGGAAGCGATCAACGATATCGACTAAGAAGAAGGCAAAGGAAAACGCCAGCAGAGGCGCCTTCAACATCATCTGAAGATGATGTCATGGATGTAGACACCCCACTTGCCTCATCCTCACAGAATAGCCTGACATCGATGTCGCAGCCATGATTATGGCAAATGAAGAGAAAACTGCGCAGATGATATAGAAGGTAGATTAATGCATATTTTATGATTCTCGCTTAATGCATTTCTTTTAGATTATGGTTGTTAGCATTTTCTTTGAATAAAGGGTTGTAAGCTCTAGAAGAGCATACTTCTTTCTTGAATAAATACGCAATTTATTCTTTATTCCAATATTCTTCAATTTTGCAAGTAATATTTGGATTGGTTTGCCTCTATCGATTAGAATTATATTTCTTTTATCTAGAAATCGTAGCGCCTAAATGGAAGAGATATGCATTGTTGATAGTGGCACAACAAATACCATCTTAAGAGAGTCTAAGTATTTCGAATGATCACGAAGAACGCCGAAAGATTACTACGATCGCAGAAGCGACTCATATGTAATCGGCTCGGAAGAGCCACTATTATATTGCCTATGGGTACAACTTTGGTAATTGAAGAAGCCCTTTTGTACCACGAATCAACACGCACTCTCTAAGCTTTAAAGACATCCGCGCCAATGGTTTTCACGTAGAAACCAATGAAGAAAATGGCAAAGAATACTTGTGCATTGTGAAGCACGCGCATGTGGAAAAATGGTATTAGAAAAATGTCCTCATATGAATCAGGTTGTACTACACGAATATTCATGCACCAAGTGTATACTTCCTTGAAGACTGCTTTTAGAAGCTCAATTATTTTCTTTATGGCATGGTAGATTAGGTCATCCTGGTCTTAGAATGATGAGAAATATAGTGAACAACTCACAAGGTCATGGCATTAACGTTAAAATTTCCCGAATCATGAAGATTTTGTGTGCCCCGCATGTGCCACCGGAAATTAATAACTAGACCCTCTGTCATGAAAGTGCAAAGTGAAATCCTCGCATTCCCGAACGCATCCAGGGGATATTTATGTCCGATTCAGCCCTCGTCGGGCCGTTTGATACTTGATGGTGCTCATCGATGCTTCCTCGAAATGGTCGCATGTATGCTTGTTGTCAACAAGAAACCATGCTTTTGCAAAGGCGATCTCGCAGATCATAAGAATTAAGAATGCTTTCCCGATCATCGCGTGAAGTCCATTAGAATGGACAATGCCGAGAATTTACTTCAAAGGCATTTGATGATTATTGCACAAAGAACAGGATAGCGATTGAGCACTCCGCATCGCACGCTCATACGCAGAACGGACTAGCGTAAGCACTAATAAAGAGGATTAAGTTCATTGCCGCACCGCTTTTGCAGAGTTGTAACTTGCCCAACACTTGTTGGGGACACGCATCTGCACGCAGCAGCCTCTTATCAATTTCGCACCGTCGGCCTACAACATCCATTCTCCTATGCACTTTGTGCACGGATCATCCCAAGATCTCCCATCTTAGAAAATTTGGGTGTATGGTATATGTACCTATACCACCCTCACGTGACTGCAATGGGCCCTCTCCGCAAGTCCGGGATATACGTTGGTTATGAGAGTGCATCCATAATCGGTATTTAGAACCCATGATCGAGATTTGCATACAGACCGGTTCACGATTGCATCTTTGACGAGGATCGCTTCCGTCATTAGGGAGGAAATCAACCTTTGGATGAAAATGCCGAAATCATATGGCATTCCACCGATCCCCGCACATGACCCCGCACTAATGAAGCAAATCAAGAAGTCCGTAAGATAATTGATTTGCGAATTTAGCAAATGAACTGCTGATCATTTTGTGATCTCAAGGCGTGGTTAAGTCGCATGTACCCGCAAGGAATGCACCAGAGAGGGTGGAAATACCAAAGAAAATAGAAGGTATCCTCAACCTGCTCGAGGCCTCAAAGAAAAGAGCGAGCAATCTGCTCCTCAAACCCAAAGTACCGGAGACGTCTGAGAAAATCAAGCGAGAGGACTTACCACAACCAATCACGAAAATGCCCCAAGGAAAGAAGGGGAGCCGCTTGAGACTGCACCGGAAAGAAGCCAACAGAAAGGCAATTCCGACTTGAATCTTCCATCGCAGAAGCCACGGAAATAATGTGTGCACACATAGGCGATGAAAAGCTAAAGGAACTTGCTCTGCGATAGGAAAAGCAATGAAGAGCAAGTAGAAGTGCATGAAGCACCCCATGAAGAAATGGCCATAAACTTTGTAATAACAGAGAATCCTCAATAGAGCAATGACCAACGTTGATGCCTACTTGCAAAGAAGATTGCCTCGATCATTGATCATGATCCCGAGCTGCATCTCGCAGAGTGCAAGAAAAGGCTAGATTGGGAAGAATGGAAAAGGCAATCATCGCAGAGTTAGTCTCTCCAACAAGAGAGAGTGTTTGAGCAGATGCCGCACACCTCCCCATATAAACCCCGTAGGTCACAAATGGGTCTTTGTTCTAAGAGAAATGAAAACAACGGTTGTAAGGTACAAAGCAAGGCTTGTAGCTCAAGGTTTCACTCAACGTCCGGAGTTGATTATGAAGAAACCTATTCTCCGGCCATGGGAGGAATTACCTTTAGATATTTGATCTCAATGGCGATCAACTTGAAGTTGAGAATGAAGCTAATGGATGTTGTCACAAAGATACTCAGATGGAAACTTGGATTCGAGATATACATGAAAGTACCTAAGGAATTCCTATCCCGAACCAAGATGGAGCAAATAGAAACACATGCATAAAGGTGAAATTGGAGAAATCACAGATGGGTCAAGCGATCGAAGAATGTGGTACAATCGCTGAGTGACTTTCTCTCGCAAGAAAGGCTACACAAGCAGTAAGATTGTCCATGTGTGTTTATACAACGATCCCGAATGGATTCTCAGATAATCTCCGTCTATGTAGATGACTTGAACATCATTGGGACTGATGAAGAAATTGAAGAGGCATGCTCATACTTGAAGTCCGAGTTTGAAATGAAAGATTTGGGTAAAACCAAGTTTTGTTTAGGCTTGCAGCTTGAACATGTCCAAGGAGGAATCTTGGTACATCAATCAACCTACACACGTAAAGTGTTGGAAAGGTTTGGTTTTGAAAAGGCATATCCTCGCGAAGACTCCAATGGCTCAAGGTCACTCCAGCGCACCTAGACCCATACAGCACCTAGAGAAGAGGGGAGGAAGTCCCGGGAGAATTCCCATATCTGAGTGCAATTGAGCGCTCATGTACCTTGCAAATAGCACTAGGCGGACATTGCGTTCACTGTGAATTTGCTAGCTCGATGACAAAGGCGTAACCCACCAAAAGGCATTGGAAAGGGATCAAGGACATCTTCCGCTACCTCCAAGGAAGCAAAGACCTTGGTCTGTTCTTGAAAGAAATAATGAATTGAATTTGGTTGGCTATGCCGATGCTTTGGTATTTATCGACCCAAGATACCGGTAAGTCCCAAACCGCTATGTTTTCCTATGTGGAGGAACAGCAATTTCTTGGAAGTCGCTCTAAGCGCACTCTTGTCTCGACGCCGACAAACCACTCGAAATCATCGCTTTGTATGAAGCATCTCGTGAATGTGCATGGCTCGGAAGAATGGTTCACCACATCCGTAAGTCATGTGGCTTGAACATTGAGCAAACTCCACGATAATTTATGAAGATAATGCGCTTGTGTTGCCCAAGCACGATGGGTTATGTGAAGAGCAATCTCACGAAGCATATCAACCCCAAGTTCTTCTATGCTCATGAATTGCATAAGATGAACGAGATCAAGATATTGCATACTAAGTCATGTGAAAATCTTGCAGATTTGTTCACTAAATCACTCCCAAAGATCTACCTTTGAAAGGTGCGTGAAAGGAATTGGGATGATGAGACTTAGAGAAGTGCAGATTTCGGGGGAGATATGTCACATACTCCCACATGAATCTCGAGCATGAATTATGAATACCCAACATGAATCTCAAGATTAGCAATTGAAGTTGGGAGAATTGTACTCTTTTCCTTAGCAAGTTTTTCATGAAGTTTTCTTGCGTAAGGTTTTAACGAGGCAATTAGTGCAACATAGTAAGCGTATGCTATGTACTCTTTCTCCAAGTATTTTTCCCAATGGGTTTTTCTCGAGTTTTAATGAGGCATATGCATCTCGCAAAGGGCCCAAGGGGAGTGTTGAGAAACCCTAAAGCCCACCAAGGCCCATGTGGTCCCTAATGCCAAACCCTAGAGAGCGCTTATAAAGGAGGAGGGGTCCCCATGTACACGTAATTCATTAGCAATAAAGAATTTCCGCTGCTCTCCCTAAACACGTGTCTCTCTCTTTCGTTCTCTACTTCAGATCTGTTCGAACCCCTGACTATTCGATAGCGAGTTCTGACTTTGTCGTCATGAGCAGACTTTACCAAATGAAAATCCTCCGTCATGTTTTCAGCTAGAGACTTTTTACCACCTCAATATGAACTTTAGTAGAGAGATTTTACCATCCTCGGAAGGTAACAAACTTTACATCAAGTACCCAAAGTTGGCACCAAAATTTCCTTTTGTTGCTGATAGTGACTCCGCCCATAGAGACTAGTATAGTGTCAGTGCTAACGCTACGACGACAGTACATCTGCTTATCAATTAAATAAAAGATAAGTATGAATATAATACTTAATAATAAATAATCTTGTGATCACATCGTACGTACTACATATTTAGAAGGAAAGCGAATCAAACAAGGAAATAAACAGGGAGAATCTGCATGCAAGGAAACTAGACTTGAATTGTCAAAACTGTATGTACTACATATTTGGAAGGAGAGCGAATCAAACAAGGAATTAAACAAGAGGGATCCGCATGCCCGAAGGTGTTGCCCTTGATCTCCTCCACGCATCAAGGCCACAAGATCGCCTCCGCGAGCGCCAAGGCCGACAACCTCCGCCACCTCCGCTCGCGCAAAGGTACGCGTCCATCTCCGTGAGAAGCGATCGCGCGGCGCAAGCCCCTGGTGTAGTCGGCGCCGGGCGGGTCGAACGCCGCACGGGCAGCAGTATGTCATCCTGGAAAGCTGGACCAATAATGGGTCCCCTAATTGTCATCCAAATATGAATGCTAACATATAACACCATTTGTGCGTCCTGATTGAGGCTAATTATTATCAGAATATCTATTACTTCCCATAGTGTATTTAGGAATAAGTCCTAAAATGAGCTTATTCCTTATATTTTTCACACGATAATTGCATTTCATACACACATTTCTTATATAATATTTTTCGCTAAATAATATTATGACGGCGGTACGTGAGTGCCTTGTATAGGATGTAGTGCACATGCATGAATGGAAGAAAATTAAGCGCGCGATTCATGGTACTGACTGGTATGGTAAATATTGAATCGAAATCAAATGGGTTTAGATTTGCAACATAAATTCCATATATATAGTTCAATTGAAATATATATGTGCGGGCTCTCCTGTTGTGGGCCACATGAATGAATGTGTTAGACACATTAAACAACGGCCATCGGATGTGGGTGAGTAAAACTGAGGAAAGATCTGAGACGTTCATTTTGATGAATGCAAGTTTCTGGGGACGTTTTGCTGGGTGCACGAACATTGAGCCATCTCTAATGAGGTGCATTATTTAGGGTGGACATAGAAAAAATTGCTTAGTTGCATTATAAAGGGGTATAGATTACAGAGGTCATGGTGAAGCTAACCCGGATGAAAGATCTCAAGATTAGTCTTGGCCCACGTCTAATGGCATAAGGAAGCTTGATAAATAAATCACGGTGATTATTTGACCTTCACAAATTCGTTGGAAGAATCAAAGCAGTGGCACTTCAATCGACATTTAAAGACTGAGTGCCACGTGGATTGCCACGCTACCTGTCACAAATCGTCAAATTGAAATGATGATAGAGATCCCCGCGCCTTCTATCGCCGTTTCATCGAGCGTTTATCGAGCGAAATATGTGTCTGAACTACCCTATTGCGCATGAGGTGTTCACCCGTTAGAAACTTTTGCCTCAAAGCGGGGAAGACAAAAGAAAAGGCATCGGCGGTCCGTAGTTAAGTGACAAGGTTCTAGAGGTCCCACAGTGAGTTTTTGGCCAAGCAAAAGGAGCAGATGATTCACGATGCCATGGCTGAAGTGTTGGAAATATACCCTAGAGGTAATCATAGAGATGATTATATTTTCATAAATATTCATGAACTATGAAATTATTCTTTGAATAACATCATGGATATTGATTAATAAAGTGCGTGACTTGTTTGTGAAACTCTGTATTTGTCTTTATGATGTTCATTCTAAAAGGGGTCCCTAGTCAATAATCATATGAGGACACATATGAGTAGACTAGCATATGTATTATTCGATGACCATGTTTTACAGGTCATATATATATAGATATCAAACTAATAATATGAACACATGTTAGAGAACGTGGTATTGGACATCGACCCACTATGAGACACTGTGAGTACGTCGTATTCTTTCATGTCATCAATTGGTCTTATATACGATTTGTATGCTATATCCTTTGACTTGAGATCGTCGCATGTTCTCGGGATGTGTAATGGCTTACTTAGGGGTCGTCAAATGCTTGAAGGATCGATATGGCCTAGAGGGGGGGTGAATAGGCAATTTTACAAATTCTGGCAATTTTAATTTACTAACTTATTTAACGAGAGTAACTTATAGCAAGTAAAGCAGAATTCAAGCAACAAACAAATACAGCGAAAGCAATAAAAGAAATGATACAGGAAAGACAAAGATTTATCCCGTGGTTCAGAGCTGCACTCCTAATCCACGTTGAAGCACTTCTCTTGAAGTTCAGCTTCTCCAAAGCTAGTCGCAGTAGCTCTGGTGTTCATTTCAGATAACTCTTTCACTTCTCCAGTGAGGTGAGTTCCAAACCTCTCACAAAACACAGTTGCCTTCCACAAACACCTTTGGACAGTCACACTGCTTTACTTCCTCCAAGTCGCCTAGGATCACCAAGATCCAAGAGTAATAAACCTCGCACAAGTTCTGTCTCTTGGTTCACTATGCAAATCACAAAACTAGACACTGACTTGGAGCTTACACACTTAGGGAAGAATGAAGATTTTTGTGTGAAAATGAAGCACAGACTCCTTTTTGAGAATGAGAGCTATATGACAATGACAAAGTGTAAGGAGTTCATCTCTATTTTTTGGTAGATGGCTCAGGAAATGCTTATATAGCCATTTTGAGTGAAAATAGCCGTTACACCTGCTACAGTAGCCGTTGGACGTGTCAGATGTCAGAAACAACAAAAATACACATGTACAACGGACTATGTATCAGTGCTTAGCGATACTGGGTATGTGTATGACGGACCAAATTTCAGAGTTCACGACGGACCAAATATTTTGGTCCAAGTACATGGACGATCAAGAAAATGGTCCGCATACAACTAAGAGAGATATATGAGTATCCAACTAAGAAACTTTGTCCGTTACACATGACTTTCAAAAGATTTTGCTTAGACATAGAGACCTATGTACACCGGACCAAATGTTTTGGTCCGTCATATATGGACAAAGTCACAGATTTTCCAGGAATATAGACACATGTACTTCGGACCAAATTTTTGATCTGTTATGCATGGACTTTAGAGAAGATAGGTTCTGGCGAGAAGACACATGTATTTCGGACCAAATTTTTGGTCCGTTATGCATGGACTTTAGAGAAGATAGGTTCTGGCGAGAAGACACATGTATTTCGGACCAAATTTTTAGTCCGTTATGCATGGACTTTAGAGAAGATATGTGCCAAGAACCTTTTTCAAACATATAAGATTTATCCTGGCTTTTCAATCTAGCAACGGATTTAAACACAAATATTTTGTCCATTTCCTGAGTGAAAACTTCTTTTGAAGATAGAGAATACTTATTTTAGGTTTCGATCCAAAAGGTACATAAGAGATTTAGTCCGGCCAACACTTATACAGGAAAAAGAATGCCGGACCAAATCTTTTGGTCTGCTGAGAATAGAAAACCTAGGACATCTTTGGTCCGATACAGAGGAGAGAAAAATTGCATGTATGCCGGACCAAAATATTTGGTCCGTCATACATAGGCAGACTCCTGACTAAGATGATTTTCAGGGAATGTTTGTCCAAGAATATGTGGATATGAAAGTGAGTATATTTTAATCTGAAAAACAGATGTACAAAGGAAGTTTTGACAAAGAATAGATTCAAGGTTTGCAACGGATCAAGAATATAGATAGTTAAAGATTGGTCCGTTGTACTGGAAGGTATAGTTTAAGAAGGGTAAAGATTGAGTGTCTTTTGCTCCAAGTGGTCTGGTTTTGCCTTTGCCTAACAAACTATTTCTTTGTGCAAAGTCCCTCTTTTTGGACAACTAAACAAAGATAAAACACCTAGGCTATTTGACTTAAAACATCTCCCAAGATGTAAAAATATAAACTAAAAGCCTTAATCTTGTTGTACCAGCTTATTTCATCAAAGGTTCCAGCTCACTTATCTTCAAGCTTTGAATATTACTAACTTAGTCATCAATACCAAAACCATGATAATATAAAAATAAATTGAGGGGTGCCCAGATGCTATCAATGCTACTCCGTAACTGGGTAGTTATAAAAATGACTTTCGAGTTTGTCATGAAATATGTTGTAAGACATGATCGATCAAAATAGGACTTGCCCCTTCATACAATGGGAGAGATATCTCTAGACCTCTCGAGTGGTCGGATTTTGAAAAATGTATGGCCGTGCTACTCGAGTAAAGAGTTACTGAAAGATCGAGATGGCGAACAGATGGGGGTGAATGGTCACAACTCAAAAACTTACCCTAGAAATAACTCAAACAAGCCCGCGAAGAAACACACAAAAAGAGGCGATTAAAATGAACCAAATGTGCTGTCTAGCCGGTGCTACCACTGGAAGCCCGGTAGCACCGCACGATGGGCGGTAGCTCCGGGTTCAAGAACAGCCTGAAAAATTAGCACGATCTAAAAGGAAATTTCGAGGAATCTTTTGATCGGCTGGATAAAAACTCACGAAACTTGGTAGATAAGATTCTTGGGATGTCAGGAACTTATTCCAACCTTCAATCACAAGGATTTATGTCAAAGTTTCGAGCTTTTTGCCCGGGAAGGAAGAACGCACCAAGTTTTGAGCAAATCGAAAGAACTTGATTCAAAACTTGCTCGTGGGGTTTTGATGATCAAGATGATCTTGAATAACCTCCCATACGTCACAGCAAGCAAAAGAACAAGTAGAGACTTGAAAAAACGCAATTCACATGATCTTTCACTCAAGAACGAAAATCTGATTTCTTGCAAAAAGTAAATGCGGAAATTAAATGCGTAAAGGAAATTGAACATAGATGAAAATATTTTCATTTCTGGAAGGAGAGATTTACAAAGCCTTACATTCAAGTTAGCAAAGCTCAAATGAGCACAAAACCTCAAAAGCCTTCAAAGAGTAGAAGGCTACCCCTCCCCCTCTATTTATACTACTCTTGGGCCACCTACCACCCTTGGATGAGCCTCTAAACCCTAAAGCACTCCATCAAGGGTAAGGATTGACCCACTCACACAACCATGCAAAGGCTAACCCAAAACCCACCAACAAACCGGGTTTTCTTGCATGGTTTTCAAAGCATACTGCCTAGACCCGCTATCCTACCAACTAGACCGCGATCCGGCGGCCCTCATCGATCCGAGTAGCGTCTAGCTAGCATCTCATTCATTCCTTGTCTTCTTGGCTTGCACGGACTCCGTCTCCGATCATCTTCCGGCGATCCCCAACCGTCTGGACCTCCGATGCTCCTCGCCTAGTCCCGGTCATCCTCCGCCTCACCACGACCTAGCACCGTTGTACTGCAACCATCAAAAATAAGGAAACTCCTCACATAGCATTGCCTACAAAGATATGCAAGACATTCATCAATGTCCACAAATCAAAATTCAACTTTGTTCATCCTGGCCGGTGCTACCACCCTCAGGCCGGTAGCACCGCCCATAGTAGACCGGTGCTACCGCCCCCAGGCTGGTAACACCGCTGGACACCCAACCGAAAAAACACCTCTAGAATTCTCGCACCGCTCCCAGGGCCGGTGCTACCGCTCACCCGGTAATACCGGGCTACCATGGTCGGTACCACCTCCCAACCATAACCCGAAAAATACCCTCTCTGGAATTGTTGCACCGGCCATTTGGGCCAGTGCTATCGCTCACCCGGTAGCACCGCGCTACCATGGCCGGTAGCACCGAAAAAACAGAGAAGACACAAATTGCTTCAAATTTTAATTCCAATTCAAATCAAACTCAAACCAAAACATGCCAAGCTCAAATTTAAACAAAATACTCATCACAAACCTGGATAGACCTCCACATGGTCCTTCAATCTCCCCCTTGATGAGTATACTGACAAACACACGAAAGGGCATAAGTTTTGAGTTTGAACAAAGAAGAAGAAAGCAATTTTAGTTGCAAAGTCAAACTTGGTCCAAAGAAAAGAATTGAGATCGTGACCAAGTTGACGAAAGGGATTTTGGAGCTAAAGCTAAACTCAAGAGGATTTGGATTTTTGAGTTAATTTTAAGAAAGAGCAATTTTTTCACAAAAACTCTAAAATCCAATCATAGGTGCCAAATGCGATTATGATCCATAAAATTTTACAAAGATCATAAGAACCAAATAAGCATTCACATTTTTATCTTTTTAATGATGCCTTTTCTACATTTTCTCCCCTTTTTGGCAATATAGGCATCAAAATGGCAATTTCTCCCCCTTTTTATGTATGCATGAAATGCAACCTAAGGAGCTTTGAAAATTATCCAATTGATCATAATGACAAGATATGACACCAAGCTCGTCAATTTCAGATTATGACTAAATTAAGACATGTCTAAGAGCAAAATAGTAAGCTTAGTTTAGAATATTTTATTTTTAACAAGATTTGACAAATGCAAAACTTAGCGATAGTTTCAAAACTAGAAGCAAAGCCACTCATAGGGTCAAATGGAAAACCTAGAGTTCAACCTACTCAACATTTTGAGGAATCTTTGTAAAGATATCGGCTAACTGGAAGTCACTCTCTACAAACTGAAGCGCGATATCACCCTTCTCCACATGGTCTCTAAGGAAGTGATATCTAATATCAATGTGTTTGGTCCAGGAATGCTGCACTGGGTTCTTAGCAATGCAAATAGCAGAAGTGTTGTCACAGAAAAGTGGCACACTCTATGTAGCGACCCCTATTTTCGCATAAATGCAAAAATGAAAATCTAATGTGCAAACAGTACTAGTCCCATGATCAGTAGGTAGTACGCACATGATCAACAATTGGAATCACAACCATACAACAAATATTTAAGCGAAAACTATTATACAGAACAAACTTACAACTCAGAGCATATAGCAGCAAAAGAAGCAAAGTCTTGTAGTTTGCCCATCCGACCCGCAGGCAACTGACAAGGCATAACCCCTAGAAAGATCATGTCAATGATATTCCCGCAACCTGCGACAGAAAGAAGCTTCAAAGCTTCGCTAACATTCCACCTAAAAACAACATATAAGCAAGGGTAAGTACTTTACGTACTCCGTAAGACTTTAGCAAAACTTATAATATATGCAGGCCATTTCAAAGGAAAAGCTTCTATGGTTAATTTGCATAAAACAAAATTGAAATTTGTAAATCAAGTTGTCATTTGCAAACGGAATTTATAAGAGCAAGTTTGATTGATAAGAAATAAGCATAAGTAATACTCACAATCCTCCATGACGTGAGCTTCGAATAAACTATATCATGAAGTCCATCAATGTCGGCCCTTTGACATAAAGCAACAGTTGCTAAAACAAGTTCAAACCAAACCCATTTTAGAAAATACCAAAGACTCTAACATTGGAATGACTTCACCAAGTGCCCATGACCGCGGACGCGCTAATCGATTAGATTATACACTCTGCAGAGGTGTACAACTTTACCCACAAGGAATGATCAGCTCTTTGTGCAGCGCAATTGACACATTTCCTTTGGTGTGCCGCAGAGAGATCATACATAACCATTACATTACCTACACATAGCTTTGAACCAGCCCGGGACGTTAACCCTCGCCACAGAAACAGAAACACAGACCCAAGACGTGGTCCCTTTCACGTGATACCCAACACCTGTTTCTGTTTATGGCAAGGCGTACACCGTTGCGCAAGTATGCATTTAACCACACCGAGGGTTGGGAGTTCGGTGTGGAATCCCCTCACAAGCAGACCTGACCGGAATGCTCCCGCTATCTCCCACCTACCAGAGTGAAAAGCCACATCTAAATAACTTAATAGGCTAAGACTGTCCCATACCAGCCCTCGTGGTTGCACGGAATTCTTGGATCTATAGCATCCCATTGCTCGGTCCTTAATCCGACACGGGTGATACTCCACCCTACACTACACGGGTGATACTCCACCGTAGCAAATCCCTCTGCACATCCGGCTATTGCCAATAATCGCCCGCATCAAAACCATAGTTTTATTTTGGGTTTTTAATCAAAATATCAATAACCAACAGCGTCATATCCAACATTTTAAATTTCTCAAGAAACCATTTTGATCTGATCATCTACCTCATTGGTTCTAAAGAATGGCTAAGCATGGTTAAATATGAAATCATATATACCCATGATAACATTCAATAATGTCTATACTTAATCTATAGTTATCAAGGTTCACATGTCCATACTTATCAAGGAGGTTTCATGAGACAACAAGTATAACTACCAGTACCACAAAATAGCAAGTTTACAGTAAATAAGCGCATGCATGAAACATTTTAATAAACACAATGAATATTAAATACTGGGATCAATATGATCAAAGGGGGTGCTTGCCTTGCTTATTTATTGCTTATGACGAAGACGAAGCCACGGCTGATGGAGTCGACGACGGAGGTAGCGACGTCAGATTCTACACGTCGTTCAATCGGAAATATAGCAAATATCCAACTCTAATAAGGGCAAAAAGAAAACAAACAGAAAACCAAATAAAGATTCACTAAAGAAAACAATAATAGCTTAGGGTTTAAGTTGCGTGATTTCTCATTCACGCGTTTTAGTTGATTAACCATTTATACTCCTAATAGTTTTTAGGTTGAGCGACGAACAGTTTATTTTATAGATTATCTATTCTTATATTATGAATTCAACAGGCTAAAATTATGAATTATTGTATTTATAACTTCAAATTCTAGATGCTAAAATTATTTGGATTAATAGAATTAAGACATTAGTTAAAGTATTATGCAAATAGCACTTAGCCTTAAGTGATTTTGCATAAGAAGTGATTTTGAATAAGTTAGATCTGTTACTCTAGGTTACTGGATTTTATACTCATGGCTTAAGAAGGTTCTGATGATACAAATATCTCAACTACATATTTCTTCATTATTACAAAGTTTGCTTATTCATATTACGAAGTTCAGAAATCATAGTACTTAGGGTTATTCTGCTAACAGGATTTATATGCAAAGCATGACGAAAAGGGATTATTTCTTCGAAATTGGATAGTATATACTTTGAAGAACGCTCCTAAGCTGATTTCATAAATTTTAGGTTTTGGACGAGACAATATATTCATCATTGAAAAAGCTTATATGATATTAAGGGTTAGGCTATAAGGAATCAGATTTGAAGATGCAATATACGATTAGTCTTATATGTTTTCCATATAACGTGATTCACTCATGCTGTGACCTAAAAAATAAAGCTACTGCTATGGTTATACTATGATTCTTGTGAGACAAGCATATTAACTATATGTTTCATAAACTCAACTATTCATATGATGTGCTTCTGATGACCATAACACTTAGAGGTATTCAACTAGCAGGATTTAATTGAAAAGTAAGTTGTAACAAGAATATTTTTCTAGATTATGGTAGTACATATCCTAAATATCATTTCTAAATTGATCTTCATAATATTTTCATTTAGACGAGATATTTTATGAGCTGCCGAAAAGGCTTGTGTTTCTAAAATCTACGCGATAAAGGTTCAGCTTCCGATTTAAGTTTGCGACTGCACCTTATAAGATTATTTAACCATTTTTCAGGCATTAACAGGAGATGACTTTAAGAGTGTTTTAAAGTTGGTTTAACAACATTTTGCTTTTATCCGAGATAGTTTGTAAGCATACGAAGATTAAAGTTTTTTATAAATTTAATCTAAATTAGTTCTTTTTTTCCAACTATCAAGTTCATATCTTTTAGAATATACTGAGGTTATTCCTGTCTATTTTGATACTTAATTTGTGAGGTCATACATACATTTTAACTTCTCAAATATATATATATATATATGTTCCTTTATATGGATGAAGCCTATATTGTTTATTCAGATTACATTTGCACACATGTAACATTTTATTGCTTTATTTTAAATTTAGTTTCTTGACTTATTCTAAAATATATGCATGCATAAATATATATGTGCTACCATCAGTTATTATACATGAGCACATACATATATGTCTTTGCACTTGGATCATATTCTCTTCATAAATCAATTCAATTCAAGTTCATTATTAATCATTTTGAAATATTTTAGAGTCCTACTGACATACCAGCATATTGAAATCATTACTACTCATTTTAGGTTTCTTTCGCACAGATTATACACTCTGAACATTTAACGTATTGAAATTGATCTTTAACAGAAAGTGATTCAAAAAAGTTGAAACTTAGATATTTTTACATATTTGAGTTGCTGGAAGTATAAGGATTCCATTAAAATTAGTTTCATTCAATTCTAAGTTCATTTGCAATATTTTCATATGTAGCATACCTTTAGGCCATTTATTCAAATTTTGAATTTAAAATTCACCCAGTGATCATTTTCAAGATATTATTACATATTATAAATTTAGTAGATTTTATATGATTTTAGAAATTTGTTTCATTAATTTTGGACATATAATGTAAAAGTTACAAATACTTGTATGCTTTCGGGTAAGGAAAATTCTAAAGAAAATAGAAAATACACTTTCGCAGAACAGAAAGCGCCTTTACCGGTTTGAACTGAAAAACTTTATGCTGGCTGACAGACCAGGCCCACCAGACAATGACACCGAAACAGAGCTTCGGCTAGGGCATGCCGACGGCGTCGTTGCGGCGAAGCTCCGGCGTGGAAGAGGGCAGATTGAGCATAAGCTGGTCATGGCGCACAAGGTGGTGTGGTTGTTCACTTCTAGCAGTGAACGGACACGGTTGCCACCATGGGCCAGGCAGCGGCGGAAATGGCGACTCACCGAGGAGGAAAATGAGTCAGCCTCAGCTCGAATGGGTAACGATGTGAGCATAAGGGAGTGTTAGGGGTTCCATTTTACCTGCTAAGGAGGTTGGAAATGAATCAGGTTGCTCTACCACCAGTGACCATGCGCGAGGAAGAAGAACAGCGGTAGGTGGTGCTCCGGAGATTCATGACTAAAATTGGAGGCATGGTAGAGCTTAAGGGATTTCTAGGGTACTACTTAAGTGATCAATTTAAGAAGTGACTCACCGAATTGGCTTGGGTTGTCGAATTCCCTTTTCGGGTCCCTGCGACAAAACAAAAGAGGAGCGCTTCGGTTGGGTTGCTCAGTTTAGAAGATGATCAAGAGAGTAAGGGGGTCTCAATACGGCTCTGGTTGAGTATTTATAGTCGGCTTAAGCGGCAACGTGCAGGGTTGAGCGCGAGAGAGAAATGCGGCTCGGTTATGTGCAGACTCGGTGATTTGGCGCGAGGGTTAGCCAGTGCAGGGCGAGCTTGATCTGGCGCGAGGTGACAAGGAATGACCGACGATATGGTATGGGAGTACCAAGGACGAACGTGGTTGCAATCGATCGCTCGAACAGTGGAGTGGTTGTGCTGAATCGACGGAGAGAGGCACGACCACGCGCGACACAGGAGTGACCGAGAGTCTGAGGAAGGGAGCGGTTGCGTGAAAGGAAGGAAGAAGGGAAGAAGTGAATGCCAAGTGGGGCCAAGTGGCTTGCCAGCGAACGAAGTCGCTGCAGCATGGGCCCACACGGCAGAGACAGGAGACGTGATTAGGTGATGAGGCTCGCCACGACAAGTTAGTACTTGCAATGATTTAGCTATCAATTAAAGTTAAAAATTGTAAAACTTTTCTACTGAGGTATACTGGTAGTTTTTAGTCTTCAGTACAAATTTTAGACTAAAATACCCTATGGTTAATTTATAGAAATTCTAACACTGTGTACTGTCCAGAATTTTCATTTCGGACTTTGATTTATTTAAGGGTTAAAATTGTATTATTTATTTTTGAGACTTTTTTAAGGGTTATATATAATGTATGTATGCTCCCATGAAAATTTCAAGTTAACATATTCTGTAATTATTTTATAAAAATTCTGACATGATGATTTTCAGATTTTCAATGTTTCTGTCTTTGAATTTTTATAGGCCTTATATTACATAATAAATTTCTAAAATTTTCACCCGTAGTAGATTCTGAACATAGGGTATTATGGTAATTTTTATAGCTCTTGATAAATGTCTAAGATCTTCTAGTAATTCTGACTTCTACTGTTTTTAGTCAAAAGTGTTGTCATTTCATTCCATTTATTCATATTCATGTGCATAAAATTTTTACTTGATGACTGAACTGTTTTACCAGCATGGCTAGGGTTCCATAGTAAATTTTTCAAAATTTTACTTTTACCTTTTTATCTTCTTACCATTTTTCATTCATTAATTCTATTGGTTGGATTTTTCATTCAAAGCATAAATCCAAGGAAATCCAAATAAAAACCAATGATGTTAATAAAACTCAGAAATAGTCATATTAAAATTCAAAACATTCATTTTTATTTTATTATATTTTTTGGGATGTTACATTCTATCTCTAACCCAAAGTCCCGTAAGGTCGATCTTATCCAGAGAACCTGGCTACAACAACTGCCTGCAGCAACATACTCGGCCTCAGCGGTGGATTATGCAACTCCGGACTGCTTCCTAGATGACTAAGAAATAAGAGAAGTGCCAATAAATTGGCAAGTGCTAGAAGTTCTCTTCCTATCTATCCTACAGCCAGCAAAATTTGTATCTGAAAAGGCTCAAAGAGATAGATAAGAAGAAGAAGAGTACCAAATACCATAGTCAATGGTAGCAAAAAGGTACCTGAAGATGCACTTCACCGCTTGGTGGTGACAGGGACGAGGAGAAGCCTAAAATCGAGCGCACAGACACACAGCATAATGTATGTCTGGCCTCGAGGCAGTGAGATACAAGATAGAGCCAATCATACTCTGAAACTCCTTTTGATCAACAGGCTCACCATCCTCGTCAGGCTCGATGACAGCAGTGGTGGCCATAGGAGTCATCACAGGCTTTCCGTCAGATATGTCAAAGTGTCTCAGTAAGTCCCGGGTGTACTTGCCTAGATGCAAGAAGGTGCCCTCCCGAGTCTGCTTGATTTGAAAGCCAAGGAAGTAGCTCAACTCGCCCATCATACTCATCTCAAACTCTATGCTCATCACGTCAGAGAATTGAGACACAAGGGAATGAGATGATTCACCAAAACTGATATCGTCCACATAAAACTAGACGAGAAGAAGGTGGGACTCATGGTGTCTAATGAACAAAGTCTTATCTACTATGCCCATCTTGAAGTCATGGCTGAGAAGATAAGACTTGAGCCTCTCATACCATACTTTGAGGGCCTGCTTGAGTCCATACAAAGCTTTGGAAAGCTTGTATACATGACTTGAAAACTTGGGGTTCTCGAATCCTGGAGGTTGCTTGACATACACCTTTTCCTCAATATACTCATTGAAGAATGCACTTTTGACATCCATCCGATAAAGCTTAAAGCCCTTAGATACAGAGAATGCAAGCAGGATCCTAATAGACTCTAGTCTAGCTACAGGGGCAAAAGTCTCCTCAAAGTCGAGACCCTCAACCTGAGAGAAGCCCTGTGCAACAAGCCTAGCCTTGTTTCTAATAACCCTATCCTCACTCTGCTTGATTTTGAACACCCACTTGGTCCCAATGATATTATGACCAGATAGAGGCTCTACAAGCTACCAGACTTTGTTCCTCCCAAATTTTTTAAGTTCCTCATGCATAGCATTAATCCATGACTCATCGGATAATGCATGAGAAACATCTTTCGGCTCAAAGGAGGCAACAAAGGCAGAGTGGAGGCAGAAACTGGACAAACCTGATTTTGAGCGAGTGACCCGCTTAAACAGATCGCCAATGATCTGATCAGGTGGATAAGAATGCTGAATATGACAGAGAGGTCCAAAAGCAGAAGTGGCCTCTACCTCATGCACAGAAGAGGTAGGAGTAGAGCCACTAGCTGCATGAGAGTCAGAAGGCAAAGGCTGGTCTCCCTGAGGTGCAGAAATGAAAACAGGAGGCACCTCAAGTGTAGAGGGGACTGGATCAGGTGGAACACCATCATCTCCATCATCCTCATCCTCTACAAAAATGGTCTCGGGGGTGAAAGAAGAGCCTAAAATGTCAGGTCTAACTCCTGGGTTAGCCTCATCAAATGTCACCTCGCAGGTTTCTATGATCCTATGTGCATCGCAACTCCAGACCCTATAGCTACGAGAAGAAGTCGAATAACCCATAAATATACCATCAGAAGAACGAGATACAAATTTATTCAGATTACCAGACTTCAAAATGAAACACTTGCAACCAAACACACGAAAATGAGAAACACTAGGTTTTCGCCCATACCTCAACTCGTAAGAAGTGCGGTGCAAATGTACTCTCAAGAATACGTGATTAGAAACATGGCAAGCAATAGTTATAGCCTCAGCCCAAAACTTCTTAGGAGTGTTGTACTCGTCTAGCATCATCCTGGCCATCTCTACCAGGGTCATATTCTTCCTTTCCACTACGCCATTTTGCTAAGGGACGTAGGGAGAGGAGAAATGATGCTCTAAACTAGACTCCACATAGAAACTCTCAAAATAGGAGTTCTTGAACTCCGTGCCATTGTCACTGCGTATAACTCGTAGGGCACCAGGGAGCTCAAGAGACAAACTATGAACCAAACCCTTGAAATGGATAAAAAACTCATCCTTCGAGACCATGAAGAATACCCAAGAGTACCTCGAAAAATCATCAACAATGACAAGAATATACCACTTCTCACCCACTAACTACACTCTAGCTGAACCAATAGTGTCCATATGTAAAAGCTGTCCTGATGCATTAGTCATCACAACAATGACTGGGGTATGAGAAGCAGCAATCATCTTGCCAGGTCGGCAAGAAGAGCAAACTAACTCTTTGACCATCTTAAGTTTAGGCACACCACGAATGAGGTCGTAGCTGCTAACTCGGGTCAAATGATCAAATCCAATATGACCAAGTCTCTTATGCCAGAAGGGGAGATCACGGGACTCTGAAGCAATCAAACAACGGAGAGAGTCTCCAGAAGAAGCAGAGAAATCAGCACGAAAGACTCTCCCATACCTAGAAATCCCGCAAACTAACCCTCCTGAAGAATCGAGGATTCTACAAGCACTATTCTTGAAGCTTACCTCGAAAGAGTCATCAATAAGCTAAGAAACAGAGAGCAAATTATACTTCAGCTTACTTACTAAGGCAACATCCTTAATAATGAAATTCTGATTAATGCAAATGGTACCCTTAGCAATGACTATACCTCAAGAATCCCTAAAAGTGGTCAACTCATCACCGAGGACTTGGACTAGGGAAGAGAACCAGCGAGAATCTTCGGTCGTATGACGAGAACAACCGGAGTCGATAATCCAAACTCCTCCCTTCTCCATCTGATGAACCTGGTCAAGTCATAGAAGAGAGAAATGACTCGGTACTGGGATAAAGAGAAGACCTGAGAAACCAATTCTGAATCACACGACGCTTCAAGGTACCAGCCAAAGAAGAAGACTGGACTCTAAGGTATCTCTTACGCTCAACTCTTACGAGATCAAAATTAGTAATAGCAGAAGATCTAGAAGCTGAAACTGGGTTGGTCCGCCATGGTGCAAAGGCTAGACTATCCCAATTAGGCTGACTGAATCTCCTACCTGAAAACACCTCACACCGCTGTATCTACCTTGATAGAAAAAATGAGGAATATCAAGAGGATGGCGAAAAGACTGACCACGAACAGCTCCAGGACTAAAACTCGACTGAACAGTATGAAAAACGAGTCCTGGATGCTACCCAAAAACAGATGACTCTCTAACCTGTCTAGAAGCAGTGTGTGCCTAAGAAGCACTCAGATTCTGGGGATGACTCTAAATACCCCTAAGAGCATCAACACACTCACGCCTTGTGATCTTGGCGCACCTGAAGTAGAAATCTGCCAAATGTCCATCCTTATAACAGAAGGTGCAAGTATACTTCACCTTGCTAGAGGCAGAAGTAGCAGGAGGAGCAACCTTCTGATCAGAGATGCCATGGACAACCTCGGTAGATCTAAACACAATGGTACTCACCCTAGGAGCTACCACAATCTCACCACTCTTGGAGCCACGCACAATGGTGGGAGGATGCGTCCTAGCGTGATCCAAGTAGTCAAATTCTAGACCCTGATTGAATCGGCTAATCTTGGACTGGTCTAGAATGAGATTGAGCTTCTTCTTGCCTCCAACAAACTTCTCGAGAGTGCTCATGAGATACACTCCGGAAGAAAGAGGCACATGAAGAACAGGGAAGAGAAGAGGAAGAAGATACAGAAAGAGAAGAACTACTAGCACGTGTATTTTTCTCTCTCAGCACGACTGTATCAATCTTGAGGGCCTCACAAGAAATACAAGGGGCATTTCTAATCCTAAGGGCTTGGTCTTTTAACTTCTTCCTAAGTTCGACTTTGACTTTATCCAAGTGCCCCTCAATCTCACCACATCGCAAGTAACTTTCTTGTGACTTAACTAGTAAGTCCTTAGCAAGATTAGCACACTTGACATTTAAATATTCATTATCAAGTTTTAGTTGCCTACAGCCCTCACATGAGCTGACTGAGTCCTTAGAAGCATGCATTTCAAGTTCATCGTTTCTAGAAGAAAGCTTCCTAAGGTGATCGCTCATGGCATTAATTTCATCAAGCAATTTAGGGCAATTTTGACATGAGGGAGTAAAGTGAGCATGAAGAAAACTAGTCTCAAGAGGAATAGCATCAACAAAACTAGTGCTAGCATCCTTCAATCTAAGACCATCAAGTTCAGCAAGCACACTATCATGTATGGTCCTTAGGTTCTCTAACTCCTCAAGCAAGGCATCACACAAAGAACAGTCATTCGTGACTCGGAAGGGAGAAGATTTAAGAGAAGCTAACTCCCGAGTCAAGGTACCTACTTCCTTCTCTAGCTCCATACACCTAGCTCTAACTCTAACATGAAATTCTCCTAATTTACAGAAAGCTTCATTGAGCTAGTCATAGGAGGGTACCTCATCCGAGTCACTATAGAGCTCGGAGTTGCTGATAACATTGGCGTCTGCCATGAAGCACATGCTGGTGAAGTCACCTCCGCCTTTCTTCTCTTACGGTTCATCCTCGCCCTCGTCGCTCCATGTCTCCGTATCAGAGAGGTTGATGTCGTCAAGCGCGGCGAGGACGAGGTGGAAGAGCTTCTTGTTCTGCGAGAAGTTGCGGTACTTCTTCTCACGCGCCGGCTCGCGAACAGGAGGCTTCTTGTTACTGTTCTTGTCGATGTAGTCATTCTTTACTGAACCGCCGGTGTCGTTCTTCGCCTTCTCCAGTTTGGGGCAATTCGCCCGAATGTGGTTGGGGCCACCACATTCGAAGCAGGTGATCATGCCACCTCTCTTCCTTTCTCTCACCCTCTTGTATGCATGAGAGAATTTGTGAGCTAAAAGAGCAAGCTCATTTTTTAGAAATTTTTTCAGTTGGTCATCGCTTAGCTCGCAAAGGGTGGAGAGGAAAAAACCAACAGAAGAGTCAGAAGAAGAAGACCCAATGGGATCGATGACCAAAGCCATCGACTAAGATTTCATCTTCTGAGAGACGACATCAATCTCATGAGTCTTGAGGCGGGAATAAAGCCCGTCAAGAGTCAGAGTCGACAACTCGGTGGTGTCCTTGATGGTGGTCACCTTCATCTCCCAAACTCTAAGATCGAGTGCAGTCAAGAAATAACGAGCATTATCCGAGTCAGACTATATACAACCAATTGCTCGGAGATCGCTCAAAATCTTAGTAAAGCGACTGAAACACTCATCAAGACTCTCACCAGTGTGTTGTTCAAACTTATTGTAATCACGCTTGAATTGGTCCTGTCTCACCGTCTTGATTTGGGTAGTGCCCTCATGATAAGCATCGAGGTTCACCCAAATCTGGTGAGCAGAACGGAGGTGGGAAATCCTATCATACTCATTGCGGCTAAGACTCTGTATGAGAATGTTTCTTGCCTTAGCGTTTGCCTCAACTTCAGCCATATTGCCGGCCGTGACATTTTCATCGCCAAGAACCTCATATGGGAGTTTAACCTTCTGCCATATCAGGAAGCCCTAGGTAGTGATGTATGACTCCATCCGCGATTTCCAAAACGGAAAATCAACTCCAGAAAAAATAGGAGGCTTGATGGAATACTTGTCCATCGCCATGGCTCTTGAGATCGGTCAAGATCTACGGAAGAGCAAAACCGGCTCTGATACCAGTTGAAAGATCGATATGACGAACAGAGGGGGTGAATGGTCGCAACTTAAAAACTTCCCCCTAGAAATAACCCAAACAAGCCCGCAAAAAAACACACAAAAGGGACTGATTAAAACAAACCAAATGTGTTGTCTGGCCGATGCTACCGCTGGAAGCCCGGTAGCACCAGAGTACGGTAGCACCCCACGATGGGCGGTAGCACCGGGCTCAAGAACAGCTCAAGAGCAACCTAAAAAATCAGCACAACCTAAAAGGAAATTTTGAGGAATCTTTTGATCGGCTGGATAAAAACTCATGAAACTTGGTAGATAAGATCCTCGGGATGTCAAGAACTTATTCCAACCTTCAATCACAAGGATTTATGTCAAAGTTCTGACCTTTTTGCCCAGAAAAGAAGAACGCACCAAGTTTTGAGCAAATCGAAAGAACTTAATTCAAGACTTACTCGTGGGGTTTTGATGATCAAGATGATCTTGAATAACCTCCCACACATCATAGCAAGCAAAAGAATAAGTAGAGACTTGAAGAAACGCTACTATCTAAACCCGCTATCCTATTAACTAGACTGCGATCCGACGGCACTCGTCAACCCGAGTAGCATCTAGCTAGCATCTCATCTGTGACTTGTCTTCTTGGCTTGCACGGACTCCGTCTCCGATCATCTTCCGACGATCCCCGACCGTCTGGACCTTCGACGCTCCTCGTCTAGTCCCAGCCATCCTCCGCCTCACCATGAACTAGCACCGTTGTCCTGCAACTATCAAAAATAAGGAAACTCCTCGCATAGCATTGCCCACAAAGATATACAAGACATTCATCAAAGTCCACAAATCGAAATTCAACTTTGTTCATCCTAACTGGTGTTACCGCCCCCAGGCCGGTAGCACCGCCCATAGTGGACCGGTGCTACTGCCCCCAGGCCGGTAGCACCGCCGGACACCCAACCGAAAAAACACCTCCTCTGGAATTCTCGCACCACTCCCAGAGCCGGTGCTACCGCTCGCCCGGTAGCACCGGGCTACCATGGCTGGTACCACCGCCAGCCGTAACCCAAAACACCTCTCCGAATTGTTGCACGGCCATTTAATGGTGCTACCACACCAGTAGCACCGCGCTACCATGGCAGGTAGCACCGGAAAAACAGAGAATACACAGATTGCTTCAAATTTCAATTCCAATTCAAATCAAACTCAAACCAAAGCATACCAAGCACAAGTTTAGTCAAAATACTCATCACAAACCTAGATAGACCTCCACATGGTCCTTCAGTTACTCGAGTCATCGAGTTAAAGAGTTACTCGAGGTATTTAGGGATTCTGGGTCACGGCATCGAGAAAGAATGGTCGAGCCATCCAAACAAGGATGACAACAACTCGCCTTGGGTTTGATCGATATCGTGAGGCAAAAGGAAATGCATATAGGACATTGTTGAGGTTCGTCCGATCTTTATATGTACTTGGGAGTCAGTAAGTCCTGCTAGGGACAGCTATCGACTATTGGTCGAAAGCTCGATAATCGAGTAGGAGTACTCGATGATCAAGTAAGAGTACCCGATGGTCGAGTAGGAGTACTCAACGATTGATAGGGGTACTCCAGCCATGTCCGAGTGCACGTGAACCTATAGGGTCGAACACTTAAGGGGTTGTAACCAATTCGGATAGGGATCCGAATTGTAATGGGCTTAGAGTTCCTAATGGGCTTCAAGGGTTGAAACCCGTTATGGGACGTCTATATAAAGGGAGGAGGTGGTGGCTTTGAGGAGAAAAGTGATACACGAAGAAACACAATAGGAATTCGTAATTCCTGAAACCCTAGCGCTACTCCTTCTCTGTCCAGAACCGCGCAGCCGGTGCTAGCACTCCAGCGCGTAGTGTTCCTGCCCTATACGTGTGGATACCTTGGAGGCGTTGCTGTGAAGCTTCAACGCTAGGACGATCCGCAACCTGCGACAGTCACAAGGAGCTGTTGGGGAGGCCCGAGGCTAGTACGACTACATCTGCACCACCGCGCTACATCGACTCTACTTTCGCTAAGGATCTGCGCGTCTAGTCGTAATTCTGTGATCTATAACTTGTAGTGATTCCTTGGTTACGCGATAAAAATTTTGATTTTTCGCTAGATTTTACTACCCGTTCCCCAACATGAAGGCCAAGATAAGCCTAAGATAGACCCGAAAGATCAGTTTTGGGTGGATGTGTATGGGAGTAAATGGAAAAAAGCCAAGGCCTACACACGTGGAAAATTCAAGGGAAAGGCATTAACACATTGTGATGCATAGGATCTACGACCATAAGCCTTCTTTTTGGTTCCTCAAGTATTTTTTATTCTAAAAGGCATACATGTATCTTACATGTAGTCTGTGTTGATGGTTTGTGTGTGTCACCATTTGTGTGGTAGGAGTAGCAAGACGAATCTATGCACCGAACCAAACTCTATGCGCTATATAATTGACAACTTTATTATGAAATGCTATGTAAGTCTTCATTGGATTTGTTTAAACAAAATACATCACTTAATGTTCTTACATGCATACAATGAACTCCTCGGTTATGCGACAGAAAGGGTCGATTGTGGTATAATTCCCCTAATTTTGATATTTCTTTTTTTCCTAAATCCATACCGACTACTTCTTAAAAAATTTATTTCCGAAAAATTCATACAAGATTCTCCCGTGAGATCAAATGGTGACAGAGATTCTGTCGCCAATTAAAGACAAAAGTTAATTTGCCATTTCGAAGGGTGGTAGATGTTTTGTCAATCTTTCATTTGGCAACAGCAATCCAAATGGCGACAGAGACTCTCGCTGGACACCATATCAGCATTTCACTATTCTAAGTGGTGACAGATGCTCTGTTGTCAATCGAAATGGCACCAGAAATCTATCTCCGTCATTTTATTCGGTGTATTATTTCTATAAAATTGATTAAAATTTGGATTATTTTTTAAAAAAAGATCGTGACTATTTGACATCCACGGATCTGTGCTAGCCATCTCGAGAGAAGAGAAAACGATTGAGGAACAAGAGGAAGAATTGGACCATACGAGACGGACACACTAACAGTGTCGCCAGCGGCGGAGATCGCCAGAAGGCGTACGCACGCCGCCATAGGCCGTAACGGGGGTGGGGTTTCGGATGAGAAGGGGGGTATTTTGAAGGGAGTTGTTTATAAACATATCTTGGGTTGCTTTGATCTGTTCGATCAGATATAGGCGGTTCATATTAGAGTACGCAGAAAGCGGTGTACACAATTTTGCAAGATACGCCCTTCAAAAATGTAAGTCGTCAAAACAAACTCCTATATTTGATCAAACGGCTCGAAGCAGCCCAAGATATATACTTTTTGAAGAACTCCCTCTCTAAAGAGTACCCTTCCCTCTGCATGAGAAATGGTTCAACCATGCTTACGGTCCTGAAGAAAGATGAACTCCAGTTCAAAGCTTAGGATGCAACGGTGCCTGACAAAGGCGCAATTAAATGATCTTTCCAAAAGAGTAGATGAGTAAGCATGGTTTCTTAAACTTGCACTACTACAGAACTGGGCATCACAACCGGCCTATTAGAAGTGGTTTGGTGCGAACCCGTTGTGATGTTTGCACCAGAAGCGGTTCATTGGCAACGGTCCGGAGAGGGATTTCAGAAGCGGTTTGAGACACGAACCGCTTCTGAATGTTGCATTCTAGAAGCGGTTCTAGTCTCAAACCGCTTCTGATTTTCAGAAGCGGTTTGAGGAAAGAACCGCTTCTAAAACGTAACATTTCAGAAGCGGTTTGAGACACGAACCGCTTCTGGATGCTGCATTCTAGAAGCGGTTCTAGTCTCAAACCGCTTCTGATTTTCAGAAGCGGTTTGAGGAAAGAACCGCATCTAGAACGCAACATCCAGAAGCGGTTCGTGTCTCAAACCTCTTTTGGAAGACCTCCCGCGTAGCGCATTTAAACCCTTCTTCCTCCATGAGCCAGCAGAGGTACGATCGAACAGAGAAGGCCGGCCCAGCGCTGTTCTTGGGGAGGTGATGTCCAAATTTTTAATTGGAGGTGATTAGCTCCAAATTAAGTGTTTCAAAGTTAGTAACATCATGTGAACATCCTTCTCACCTAGATATTGCTATTTTTTCCAATGGTTGTGGAGAAATCTTGAACTTTTTAAGCATGATCGAAAATTTGTTTTCTATGCCTTGTTTTTGTTGTTGTATGAAGATGTAGGGTGGAGATCTAGTTCAAAAAATGACATTACAAGGTAAAGGTGATTGGAAGCTTTAGATCTAGGTGTTTGTTAGCTTTAGAATCTTAAATATCACAATAAGTTGGGGAAGATCTAGGTACAACATTGCAAGGAAGTAATTATTGGTGTATGAGCTTTTTTAAAACAAATTTTTTAAAAATTATTGGTGCAAATGAAACTAAATTGCTAAAAGCATTTTTTAAAAATTATGGAATGAAACTAAAGTTGTAAGAGCTTTTTTAAAAATTCTGAAATTAAACCGAAGCGGTTTGAGAAAAGAACCGCTTCTAGAATGCAACATTCTGAAGCGGTTTGAGAAAAGAACCACTTCTAGAACGCAACATTCAGAAGCGGTTAGTAATATCAACCGCTTGTAGAAGTCATCCCTCTACAAGCGATTAGTAATATCAACCGCTTGTAGAAGTCATCCCTCTACAAGCGGTTAGTTCTAAAACCGCTTGTAGAAATACTTTACAAGCGGTTAGTTCTAAAAACCGCTTGTAGAAGTGCTCCCTGTATAAAGTTTACACGCCCCGCCCTTTTCTCACACCCCAAATTTTCTAAGTCCCCGCTCGAGAACACATGCGCGCCGCTGCCTCCTGTGTCTCTCCGATCCGCCGCTGCCGCCTGCCGAGACCCGCGTCGCCGTCCTCGCCGACGCCGCCGCCTCCTCCGCCACCCAACCATCCCGGCGCCACTCCACCCCGCCCGCGACCCAGCTGGTGCCCTCGCTCGCCGCCACCACTCCACCCCACGGGCGCCTTCTCCGCCACCTCGTCGACGCCTCCTCCGCCACCAAACCGCCACCACACCGCCATTCCACCCAGGAGGACCGAGGTACAGCTATGCACGCGTCGTCCCCCCTCTCTAATTCGGCTGCCCACAAGATGTTCGGTGAAATGCCCACAAGGATGTTCTCATTTCTGTGCATGCATAATGCCCACATTTGTTTTGTATTCTTGGTATGTAAAACGTGTGTATTGGTCCTCTGTGCTCTATCTTTCACGTAAGTCATGATAGTTTTCTTCTTTTCCAACACGTTGTCCTTGTGTCCACGAGTTCGTGTTTGATCCTTGGGCTAGTTCCAACACGCCGTAGTACTTAATGCTTGGTGTAGAAATTTTTTTAATAATATGCTTGTGTTGTAATCTGTAATATGGTTGTTTCAAAGTAATATGATATTTATGTCAACATTTTTTTGGAATTAGGATTGATGGCGCAACCAGGACATGGTGACCCTACTTTCAATGAGGGAGAACAGTTCTTGCTGGACTCCATCGTTGAGGCTAATGTTGGTTCCGGTGAGGCCGTTGAGGCTGCAGCTGATGAAGCCATTGACGCCGAGTCGCCGAAGTTCAAGAACACCGTTCCGCCAGATGAGGTATAGCCGTAAGAATATAATCCCGTAGACATGTTAATTAATCGCACTGCTAATATAATACACTCGACACGCTTATACATATGTTTATGTATTTCAAGTCCGTACATCGAGCAACCAATCCAAGCATCGGGACCTAACAAGAAGCCATCCACAAAGCACGTGTTTACCGACGCAACAACGGGGATGCCGCTTGTTCCTATTTTAGCGGTTGGGCCGCATAACAACGCTATGTTACCACGTGAGGGATCACGCCCCAATTAGCATCGTAAAATGGGCCAAGTTCCTCAAGCTACCAAGGACCTCGCCTCGCAAGATATTATGGAAAATTTCACATTTCCTCAAGGGTCCAAGACAAGGCCAAGAAATTCACTTTGAAGAAGATGGCAACAATGTTTCAGCGTGGAAGACGCCTCTCACCGCAAGTATGTGCGTATGGGAGAAAGACCCGACTAAAACCAATTTCAAAGTTGGTGGATCACTGGGAAGCATTCGAGGAGTTCAAGCTGTCAGCTGAAGGCCAGGCCGCGAGTCAGAAGAACAAGGCCAATTCACAGATGAAGAAATACGACCATCATCTTGGCACCGGTGTATACCTAAAGGTTGTACCAAAATGGGAGAAGCGGGAAGAAGAATTAATGGCGAAGGACGTCACACCGGCTACCGCTTTGTGGGAAGATCGCCTACGCAATTGGTTCATGGGTCATGGGGGAGCCTTTCAGATGACGGCAGTTTGGTGATGGCACCAGGAGTACAAGAGGTTGGCCAAAGGATTGTACAAGCCGCCGAGCGCCTCGTGCAGTACATGGGTGGCGCATGTGAGAATGACGAGCTAACACATGACCTTGAAAACCCCGAGCACCTGTGACTGACACGAGGTATGGGCAAGCTAACGCCATGGAAGTATGGTTTCACCAAGGATGCACATACGCATGGAGCCGACATAGAAGCAAAACAAGAGAATCACATAAAGTGTACCAATTGGAACAAGAGCTCAGAGCAACCCAGGCTAGCATCGGTGACATAGTTGCGCAACAAGTACAAATTGCCCTCAGCAAGCTTCAAGGACTAGATCCGAGCAATCACCGACGCGTGGATCAGCCCCTCTCAGGCGGCGGAGTAGCTACGCCCACCGGGCCCCGGCGACAACTTGCAGCCCGTTATCCCGTGGATGACATAAGGGTTCGCCGCCAGCGTGAGCTACACGCAATGCGCCGTAACCTCTCCATCAAGGTGGCTTATCGCATGGCATATCCGGTGGAGCCGGGCCGATGTTCCATCGCAACGAGATACCCCGGTTACTCAAAGGTCGCGTGGAGGAGGTGCCGAGCGGATTTGAAGAACTTCACCTCGATATTCATGGAGGCGACGACGTGACCAAGCTTGGACAGCCCTCCACAATATCATCCTTTGGCGCAAACGGTACATCATATTTCCGGATGGTGTGGACGCGCCATCTCCACCACGGCAACCCACGCCTCCAACGCCACCAGACGCAATGCCTCGCCGAAAAACAGAGCACGCCTCCTCCACCACCCGCTCCAAGCGTAAGCCCTACTCCACCACCAAAGATCTCAAACAAAAAGAACCCCCAGAAAACCATGCCTCCACCATCTCCTCCGAGGAAGAAGCTCGATAGCAGATTAAGGCTCCTCCACCGCCTCCCAAGAAGGCGGAGTCCACCGATCGACAAGGTTAAAGGAACCTCCAAAGAGGGCATATGATATGAATAAGGAGGAGAGGACGCAATCACTAAAGCGCACTGGTCGCACACTTCGCAAAAAGAAGGTAGAGCCAAAGGTACCAATCGATCCAAAAGCGCGAACACTTCGCGACATGCCGCAAAGTCACGCTCGTGCTGGCCCAACTATGAAATGCATAATAATAAAGGCTACAAAGAAGAATAAACGTGGTCAAAGCGGCGGCGGCAAAGAAGAAGAAGAGAGACCAAGATCGAGAACCTCGAGAGGTTTATGAAGGAGGCAGGACTCGGCCCACAATCGCAGCTCTTGGATTAATAGATGATATCCCAATGGCAACAAAGGTCGATGGCAATTTCGGTTGGGCCGGAGCCGATTGACCCAAATGAGATAAAGGATCCGCCAACCAAGATGCGCAATTTCACGAATGGTACATGATGTAGTCCGCTCAAGGAAGAACGATGTTCCTCCGTATCAAAGAAGATGATTTTATCGCTGGGACAACACCATATGGCTCGAATTTGACGACTTATACAATATTTACCATGCCGACGCCATCAACGTGTCTCTCATGAGCTCTTTGGTGCCCGTAAGTGTCAAGCTCATACCTTTACTGTGCTTCCTTGTACAATAAAATTGCAACTCTTAAACTTATACCTTTCTATGTAGAATGGAGATACAACGATGTAGAAAAGAGAATATCTTCAACGTGGGCTTCATCGACCCGCAGATTGTTAACGAGTTCGCTCTTTGGATACAACCGAAAGGATATTAAAGATTACATTCTCGATGCATTCTTGGGACAGACTACAAACCGTATATACTTCGCCCTTCAACTTCGAGTACGTATATATACAACCTCTCGCTCTTATATTTTCCAAGGCATTTATAATACTACTAGCTAGTTACATATATGTTGCAATACATGAATAGGTTTCATCGATCCTTCTTGTCATCAAGCTTGATAGCAACCAAATCGTTGTTCAAGACTCAAAAGGACTCCGGTAAAAAAATATCAATTTATCATTGACACCCTAAACAGGTATATAGCGCATATATATACGATAGTTTTCCTTATTATATATATTGAAATACCTTGCTGATTCCAACTCTGATAATTACTATTCAATATACTAACGCATCACACAGGGCATTCGCAAGGTTTCGAAAGAAGCAACAAGGACATTTCGAGAACGAATTTGATGTACAAATAAGCACTCGAGTACATATTAAAGAATATTAATATGACGTAACAGTTTTTCATCCCCATAATCGTTTTCTTTTCAAATTTCATCGCAGGTTCTACAACAGACGGGTGGAAACAACTTATGTGGCTATTATGTGTGCCACTATATGCAAAGTATTACCCACGGTGATGTGCCGACAACCAACGCCGAGGTAGTGTACATATCAATTTCTTAGTACTTATACTTTAATTACATGTCCAGAGATTTATTTACTTCCCGCTTTGTCAGCCCAACATCGATGTGCAAGGCGTGATCCCGCCGCACCGGTTGCAAAGAATCCAAGAACAACTCATCGGCTTTATTGTCGATTTAGATTGTATCCACCAAAGGCGTAGTTCCACGCAAATGGTTGGAGAGATTGTCCTGAAATAAGGACAGTGAGCTGACATCGACGCCGACCAAGGGCACAAAGAGCGATTTAACGCAAGAAATGAGCTCAAGATTCGCCTTTTATTCTTTTAAACTTGTAAAAGTGGCTTATTATTTCATGTGCTCATCAACTTGTTCATTTTTAGTCTAGTAAGTTCGTATTTTTCTCAGAAAGAACCTGTAATTATCTTAATGAGTACGCATGAATTATATATATTTAATTGTGTCAAAAACTCATGTAGTTCTATTTATTTTAATTGTCAAAATCTATATCAAAACCCTCTCAAAACATATTCTATATTTAATATAATCAAACGCTTATGTCACGACTCTTCACAAGCGGTTGGTAACTCCAACCGCTTGTGGAGAGAGCTTCCACAAGCGGTTCGTAAGACCAACCGCTTTTGAGAGAACCTCTCCACAAGCGGTTGGTAACACCAACCGCTTGGAAGTGTCAAACCACAAGCGGTTCGGGGAACCGCTTGTGATACCCGACGGGGTATCACTCGCGGTTGCTTACAAGCGGTTCTAAAACCGCTTCTGAAAGCGGTTTCGAACCGCTTGTGCATGCCCAATCCGCAGTAGTGTTGGCAAGGTCCTGTGGAGTGGTTAGTGAAGTGTTGGAAGTTGAACGCCGTGAGGTCCGTGATTGTCAGGCTTGGCTTCTGCCTGAAGAAAACTCGAGTTTCCCTCGTGGCTGAACGTGGGCACGGCACGGGCACGGTAGTCTAAACCATACCGTACCGTCATGATCTAACCAATCCGTCGTATCGTGTCGTATTGGCTCTAGGTATGGTCTATTAGTATCTCCTGCTACCTTCGTGCTGTACCGAACTAGGTTTAATCCATTTGCACTATTCAAGGAGAAGAAAGGAGTTAGAGATGTATGGGGCTAAGACAGTAGACACAAATATTGAGAAAAAACTAAATTTTATTTGTTCTTCATAAAAAGCGTGTCAAGATAATGGTTGATCTCTACTCGTTGATTCCCTTGCTACCTACTCAATGTTTTGAAAGACGAACTACACGCTTTGCAGTTTAGCTTCTTCCACACGCTCGAAGCAATTGAACTGTCTCGTGTTTGTTTCATTATTGTGGTAGTTCATTTTGTTTTACTTATGTTGTCAAACTTTTCATAATATTTGTGGAGAATTTAAAAAAACTTATGTCGTGCCTCCGTCTTTCCCGTCGGCCCTGTAATGTGCCGTGCCGGCTCAAGTACGATCTTTCAAGACATGTCGTGTTATACCGATCATCATGCTTAGCCGTCGGGCTTAGTACGGCTGACAATTATGTCGTGCCGATTCAGTCCGAGCGCATGCTTGTCGTGCCACATGGCAGCGCTAAAAAGCCTGCCCGATACCCACACTTATGCCTGAAGCAAAATTCCCAGCTACATCAGGCAAAATCTGGAAATTTTTTAAATAATATACTTTAAAATTCAAATTGCAGAAATATAGCACGAAGAAAAAAATTGCAAAAATGTACACTTGTCGCCCTACCATAGGGCGACATGTTGTTTCACAAAAAATGTCGCCCAATTGTAGGGCGACACGTCACTAGTCGCCAAATAGAAGGGCGACACGTCACTAGTCGCTCAATGGGAGGGTGACATGAAGAAATCGCCCAATCGCAGGGCGACTTGGCCAGAAAATTGACAAATTTTGGAAAAAATCTGAGAGACTTAAAAAGATTAAAATATTTGGATAAACAGATTTAGGATTGAAGTAAAATATTTTAGCCTCTAGAGAAATTTGAAATAATTTTCAAAATTCCTTGAACAAGTAGAGTGCATGGTTTTTAGCCTTTTCTACGTCTGCATAATGTCATGTCTAAACGGTATTTTTACTAACAAGGGACCACATTTGATCTTTAATACATGCACTTCCATATTATGGAGAAATACGTAATTTACAGCCTTTCTTTGCATCTAATTTCCACTAGTGCAACAACCCTAAGTAATATAGTCGGCAACAACTCATGTCATGTTTTTAGCCTTTTCGCGTGACCGTAAAAGCACCGATGCATGTGACTGTCCCATCGCCCGACAAGGCGGCCGACAAAGCCGATGCATGTGACTGGCCCCATCACCGACAAGGCCGCCAAAGCCGATGCATGTGACTCGTCCCATCGCCCGACAAGGTCGCCAAAGCCGATGCATGTGACTCGTCCCATCGCCCGACAAGGCTACCAAAGTCGATGCATGTGACTGTCCCATCGACCGACAAGGCCGACAAAGCCGATGCATGTGACTTGTCTAATCGGCCCGACAAGGATGCACGCCGTGAGTATGCTATTCGCTCAAAAGTCACAGACGACAAGATTTCGCCATGCTTGAAAGCAGGGCTATCAGAATAAAGAATAACAATAGTTCATAACCAAAAGTACGGGTTCCTAACATAAGGAAAATATATCGATACAAATAAATACATAAGATGCAATGTACATCACAACGTAATAACCAAATACATAAGCCAAAATACATAAGCCAAATACAAACCATCGGCGCCTCGCTTCGGGCACTCCTCGCTACCGGGCAGCCTCCCGTGAACTCGCCCTGCGAGTACGCCAACCGCACCGGGGTGGTGGGCCCTCGTGGTCTAGGCGAGGTGTAGCGTGCCCGCCGAGAAGGCTGCGTCGGTGGTGGTGCTCCTCGCAATCGCGATGATCCGTGCACATCCGACCAACGGCATCTCGACACGCCACCATCGCCGAGGTCGAATTCGCATGGGTCGTGATCATCAAACCGCCTCGTAGTCGCCGGGGCGTGAAGCCGCAGAGGAGAACCATCGTGCTGTGAGCCTCGTAAGAAGTGAAGAATTGTTGGTAACATTCAAAGAATAATTAGACAACATACGGCGTGGCGAAGGGCTTACCTCCGACGTGAGGGGCTAGACTAGCGTGTCCAGCAGCCGCCTGCCGCGTAAGTCGGCGTGGATGCTGGGACGGAGGACGGGGTGTGAAGAAGTACCGAGCACTCCTCCTGCAGAAGCGGCACGCCGCGAGGGCCGCCACCACATCGCGAGGCGCGGCAACCGCCAACTCGAGGGTGCGCCCGCGCCTCCCCGAACCTCGCGAAGAAGGAGGTCACGCCCTCCCCGGTCACGTCTATCCCACGAGACAGACGTGACAGAAGCTCCCTGACTCTCGTAGTACCGGCTAGCACATCACCAAAAATGCATTACGAATTAACCTAACACATTCATCCGAAAATGCAATATGAAAATACGCCGACATTAGACAAAACTTACCGCACTGCGTAACCGAGTCCGTATGGCGGGATATGTGTCCTCACCCGGGATGTGTCTAGGAGGATCCGGTCGACACGCACCAAACGCACACGGTACGGAAGAGTACCACCGCCGGTACCCACGTACGTCTGCGGGTCGACGGCGATCCTCGCATGGACGCCGCCCAAGGCTCCTCCACACTCCTCGACCCATGGCGCCATACGACGCGCCATGGGGTGCCCCATGCCCGCCTCCTCGCCTCGCTCATGCGGATAAGCAAAAATATAGCATTATTACATGTCATTACACCGCATGATTAGAGAACATCGATGTAGGAAACTTACGTGTGGACGCAATGTGGGACTCCGCCGCCGACTGACCGGAACTCTGTCGAGACCGAATCGCCTCATCACTGATGGACGGCGAGCCTCGACCAGACGCCGAACACGAGGAACCGACGTACGCCAAGACGCCGCGTCGCGTGTGCATAGGGTGGACAATCCACTGCACACGTAGCCCGACGCCTCCCGCCGTGTACGGCGCCCGCCAGACGCGGTCCTCGGTGAGGGGTCGAAGGCGCGACGAATCGCGGTAGCTAAGCCGCCTGCGCCGTGCCCACCTAGGCCGCAGTGACGCGTAAAATTCAACACTACCATTAGTACCGAGAAATGTTAAAGCGTAGGTTTCACAACCGTGGTTTGCAATATCTTACCCGCCAAGAGCACCGATGGTGCCCATAGTCGCGCTGGCCGACATCGCCGCCACCATCGCGTAGAAGAGGACTCGTGTCGATCCCGGGCGCCCGACCGAACCTCTTGTATGCCCAAAGCCGCAGGCAGGCGATGGACACCCGGTGAGGATCGACCCGCCGGCGATCCGCCCACGCCTCGCAGAGCCCACGAGACGTCACAGAGGACCGCCGACCCGTGAGTACCGCGGCACGGCGTCAAGGGGTGCGCCCGCGATCGCCGCGACCGGACGGTGCCTGCCCACGCTATCCCCGTGGGAGCTCCCGAACATGCACCACCAAACAGCCAGAGCAGTACGCCAAGGTGGTGGCTCACCTTCGCCGCCCACGTGCTCGACGATGTGCTCCGCCAGAATTTAAGTTTTCTTGTTAGTCTAGCCAATATATATATGCGGTTAAGTTTGAAAGGTTAGTTGCTTACCACGAATCGCCGCCACCCGTGTGGGACCATGGGTGCCGTGAAGACTCGTGACGCGGCAGCAAGAGCACACTATGGAACCGCCAGTACCTCATCCCGCCACAGCTGGTCGACGCCCCGCGCACCACAGGTCACCAACGATCGAGAGACCGAGGAGGTAGGAGACATCCTCCAAAGTGATCGCCATCTCCCGACGGTAAGTGGAAGGTGTGCGCCTCCTGCCTCCATCGATCCACCGAGAGCGTGAGAAGGGACTCACAATGGGAACCGATGGCTCGCGTTTCTCCCCGCGCACTGCAAGGCGCCCACCATTCGTGCGCTGGCAAGAATCCCGCCGCCGCACCTACTAAATGTAAATATTAAATTAATATGAGCACCGCATTAGTTAATTAAAACAGATTATGATATCGCATCGGGAATATTTTGGAATTAAAAGATAAATACGCACTGGGATCCAACGTGGATCGAGGGTCCAGAGCTCCCGCGTGGCCTCGGCCAGTAGCACGCACAGCTCCCGAGGGTCATGTCCTCCTCCGTGAAGCGGTGGCGGCGTGCACGGTGACGACCGCCAACAACTGGTCTACTAACTCAAAGGGCGAGTCGTCATCCAAAGCCTGGTGAGCCATACCTGCAAATTGCAAAAAGGAAAGTTATATACAAATAAATACACAAACATCAGAACAATACATCGAACTAAATGCGTACAAATAAATACACAAACATGAGAACAATACATCGAACCAAATGCGTACAAATAAATACACAAGCATCAGAACAATACATCGAACCAAATGCGTACAAATAAATACACAAGCGTCCACAAAATCTAATCAAACAGATTACAATGCACACTACATCAGCAAAATATATTAGAATAGGTTACAACGAACACTTCATCAGCAAAATATATTAAAACAGATTGCAACGAACACTTCATCAGAAAAATATATTAAAACAGGTTACAACGCACATTACATCATCAAATTATATTAAAACAGATTACAACGCACATTACATCGAAAATTATATTAAAACAGATTACAACGCACATTACATAAACAAAATATTAATTTGACATATAGCATCTAATAGCTCAAACAATTTCTCCGTAGTCCGATGACGCCGCCCACCACGCCTTGCGCACGACGATCCTTCCCCGCCGTCGGGTTGCCATCTCCTCCTTCGCCTCTTCGTTATGTGGTCGGCAGCTTTAACGCGTGTGACCTGCTCGCTTGCACAACGAACATTTCTTCACGCGCTTACCGCTTGACTCATCCATATCATTCCCGAGATACGCCTTGTTTTGCGACGGCCTCCTTTGTATGATCTTGCATCAAAGTCAGGACCCGTAACCTTTCATCGACACCAGGGGTTGTAGTGAAAGAACCGACAACACCATAACCATACAGCTCCTCGCCCCAGGTTGCCATCACCTTTTCCTTTGTAAAATATTCAGATAGATATGTACCGGATCGCATTCCAAATAATGCACATGCAGCTATCACATGAGAATATGGCCTGTGCAACAGGAGGGGCTTGTTACACGAGCATTGACATTCAGCTTGTAAGATGCACTCTTGGGTGATAACCTTCTGGTTTGTTCCCCGTCGTCCTTTGTCCCTGTATATCACCTCGAAGCGCAGTGTTCGTGAACCTACTTTGATAGCTCTATGCTTGCCCGCCTTATTACTCTTCTCATCCATGTATTTACTTATCATGCTTGAGTACAAGGCATTCTCATCTCTCATTACTACTTCAGCAGCTTTATGCCTATCCACAAAATACTTGGTTGTACCCCGCAGCACTCCCTCGATAATTCCTACCAACGGGAGACACCTCATCCCTCTCATTACCCAGTTGTACACCTCCGCCAAGTTGGTCGTCATGACACCGTATCTAGCACCATGTGTGTCATGTAACAATGACTACTTCTCTTTGGGCTCGTGCTTTATCCAGTCCAAGAAATATTTGATCGGCCTTTGCTCGTGATTTACAACTCGTCGCCTCATCTTCTGCTGCGAGAGGAATAAAGGCTCGCCGCTTCCGTGTTACACTACTAGTAGTCTCTTTGTGTTTTTTGTTAGCTCATCAAGATTCTTCCAAAGAGTACGGAACTTGCTATCTTGGTTCTCGCTTACATAGCCTCTTGAACATGTTCATCGGTTCCTTGTTCTTGAACCGCTTATAGAAGTTCGCGCCCAAATGCCTCATGCACCATCGGCTCGCAAGTCACCAGGGAAAAAGCTCTCTTCCCCGCTTGCAATCGTCTCGATGGCACTAAGCGCACCAAAGATGCCTGCTATGCAAGATGCACACATGTTGGCGTGTCTTCACCACCCCGATCTTCAAGTTCCACAAGAACCACACCAACTCTCATAGTTCTCGCTTCCACGAAGGCAAAGGCAACAGCGAATCTGTTGTTCGCGCTGACGACCACAAATTGCCATTATTTGTCCTTTGTATTTCCCGGTCAGAATGTGCCGCCCACACACAACAATGGACGGCAGTGATAGAATGCTCTAATGCATGCTCCGAATGCGAAGAAAACTCTTCAGATGCCTCTTGTTCGCCACTTCCTTGACGGACACCCGATAATCATAAAAGTACCGTGATTTCTTCCCGAATGCAACCGAGCAAAGGCGGGCGATTATGGTACGAGTCTTCAAATTTCCTAAATCTCATTTCCAAGGCCTTCGCCTCGCCCTCCATGCCTTTTCGTAGCTAATTGTGTATCAAATCTGTTCTCAATTGCTCTGATAATAGCACGGGATCAAAATTGTGTTCTCAACTATCTCCGGTACATGACACTCACGATATACCCGACGACGTGTTCCTGTGAGCCACTGTGGTTTTCTCACCATACAACTATGTTGTTCAACCTTCAACATAGCCGCTGGGTGCCCCATTTGGGCTTGTACGCTGCACTCTCCAGGGCACCCTTGCATCTCGCACACCACGTCAGAGCAGGTTGGGGTTGACTTCTTAACCCCGAAAGTTCTTCTTAGTGATAAGGCCCAATCTTTGATAGCATCCCGCACCGCTTCTTTTGTGGGTACATGTCGTTAGATCTCACCTCATTGTCGCTATATCGCCAAGGTGTATCATTGCCTTCATTCACAACCAGTTATTAAATTGATGCGTGCTCCAATCACGCACAAGTGGCTCAACATCTTCATCTTCCTCATCCGAATCATCGCTGCCTTCCACTTCTACTTGTTTATATTCAAGGTCTTCCTCTTCCATCTGTAAGTATTACTTCCTCAATTTCTCACCTTCGCCTACTTGCCCCCACGCATCTTGCCCAATGTTTCCTCATCCTCCCCAATCTCAACTTGCTCACCACCGTAGCCAATATCCTCATTGCAACACCGAACATGCCGCTCCCGGCTAGACTCCTCAATTTCAAAGTCACCATAAGTGAACTCATTTTGAGCTCGCTACGCCACGGCGCCCACCTTCAACTGCGGTGCAATAGCCCTTTCATACGCTTGCACCAAAAGCACCGACACCATCCACGTTGCCCACCCTCACATATGACCTCCAAGATGCGCCTTTCACTCAACCAACTCCCAATAAACAGGATCATCTCGCATGGTGCAAAGGAAAGATAACTTGAGCTGCCACTTCTCTTGTTCCATCCAAACATATAATACAACCAATTCAACATGTATAAATGTCCGCTTCAACCCTACTTAAACTTCTATCTACATACCAAAGTTACTCGGATCCGCACTCCAACCATACATGACAACCCCTTCTCCATAAAAGATTCTAAATGGAACTCGTTCGACATATCTCACGAACCTATTCATTACCACACGAATTAATTACTCTTCATAAAAAGTACTATAAACTATACGTATATATATCCGCACTTATAAAAATATCTACATTACTAAAAATATTCATCATCGCACTTGTATTTCTAAAAATATCTATAGCCCTAACAATATATATACGCACTTCTATATGTAAAAATATATCCATGACATCTATCCAGAAAAACCGTAACAACATATTATTATTCGTAAAAACAACTATGTACATGCGTTTCCACAAACCGACTAAATTACTAAAAAATAACTAGATTGAACTACATTTTGTTGCTAAACACTACCATGATTTCTTGCTACACAACTAAACAAATCGGATGCTGCTAAAGCCGCCACCCTAAACACTAAACAAAATAAACACTACATTTAACTAGATCTAACCCTAAACAATAAACAAAATAAATACTACATTTAACTAGATCTAACCCTAAACACTACACAAAATAAACCGTGAAAATAACTAGAGTAACTGACTATATGTACAACGCAAATAATCGTATATTTTACGTAGATAATTACTCATGTTTTGGACCAGTGTTTGTTCATGGGCCATCTTTACCCTAAACACTAAATTACTAAAAATATGAACACTACATTTAACTACATCTAACCCTAAACACTAAACAAAATAAATCGCGAAAATATTTACATCTAACCCTAAACAAAATAAACCGTGAAACTAATTACATCTAACCCTAAACACTACACAAATTAAACCGCGAAAATATTTACATCTAACCCTAACCTTCCTAAAAAAATCGCGAAACTAATTAGTACTAACCTAACCCTAAACTACATAAAATAGAGCGTAAAAAAATTACCTGCGCAGTCGCCGCTCTTCTTCCCCTTCTTTTCTTCTCTTCTTCCCTTCTCTTTCTTTTTCTCTCTTCACCCTCACCCTCTTTTTTCTCTGCCGTTTTTCTTCTCTCGGCCGACCGTGCCCCTCTTTTATTTCGGCTCCAGTCGCCCTACGGTTGGGCAACAGGAGGCCGCCCGCTCCCCTGTTGCCCAACCGTGCATCGATTTCAATCTTATCGCACTTGGGGAGGGCGACTTTCCTTGCACCCGCCACTTATCGCTTTTTGGTAGGGCGAGTAGCCCCTGTCGCCCAACCAACGGGCGACAGGGGTATGTTTCTGCAAAAAAAATATTTCGTGGTACACTTTTGCAATTTGCATTAAAAAAATGTATTATTTAAAAAAAATCCAAAATCTGTTCATTTACGGTGACTCAAGGAGAGGCATTTAATAATCCAAGTATCCAATTCAGTCTACTGTGTGCCTTCGTGGATGTTTGTTATTACTGTTTGCTCCAGGCCTCAGGTGATTGTGCCGTTTGTGCAAGAATGTTCTTATTAGTACTTTTTTCGGGAGAAGTTTGGTTTAACCTTAGAATTATGAAGCCATTCTGCACTGATGTTTGATCTAACATGCGGACATCCAGGGTGGAGCCCAGGGTTTATCTTACCAAACCGGCTTGGAAAATCGATACCAACTCGGTACCGATTTTCGTCAAAAATCGGTAAATACCGAACGGTTGTAAAGTCAAACGTATTTGAATTTTTCAGTCAAAAAAACGGTGAAAAATAACGAAAATCGACCGGTTTGATCTATTTTCAAACGATTTTGACCAATTTTCGACCTAGATTGGCATATTTTTTATTTTTGACTGATTTTATCTTTTTTTTGACCGGTTTACATCAAGAATCGGCACACACAAGGAACATTGGAAAAAAATTTAGAAAATCTGAATAAATCCCAATTAATCTATAAAACACCTCAGATAAATTTTAATAATTTTATAATTTATTTAGTGCGTCTAGAAAATCAAAAATAGCAATTAATGAAAAAGAATAGAGTCACTGATAAATTTTTTATAAAAATTTACGATCTTTATCATTCTCTGAAATTTTAATGGTTTCATAAAAGTGTCCAAGGATCTTGTATTAAAATTCCGGAAATATTGGACTTCATTTAGTGCCACTAGAAAATAAAAAATAGAAGAGTATATACTCTGAAATTTAAATTTTACAGAATTTTTGGATAATTTTTTTAAATTTAAATTTTATTAATTTACCGACTAATTTTAAATGTCGAGACGGCATAAACAATTTTTTTTGTCTATTTCTTGAACCCGGTGGAGCCTACCTAATCCTGTTGGCCCTTCCTCGCCTGAACAAGCGTCCAAACAAAGTAAAAGTTGTACCGAAAACTTTCTTTAAAAAAGGTAGACCGCCCAGCCGGTTCCCCATTGCAAGTCCTGACGTGGTGGAATTCGTGCTGATATGGGACTGCAGCCGGCCGTGTGAATACTAAGTCAATATCTATATAAAGTAATATATGTGCTTTAAAAATAACGGTGTTTTTTTCTGAGCTTAATTTATTCAGTTGTCCGTGATATTTTGGATTGAGGCCTAACGTTAGACGTTTTATATTTAATTACTTATTAACTGTATTTTATTTCGCCAATAGCTTTTTTATTATAAAAATAATATACCTTAAAATCCTCTGCGGACTACAGTTGAACGGTAGACCGGCCGGCCGGCCGGTTCCCCATTGCAAGTCTTGATGTGATGGAATTCGTCCTGGTACGGGACTTCGGCCGGCCGTGATGAATCTTGAGTGTACGTTTGGCACGTTGACTGTACCCCGATCATCCGTTTCAGTTGCTATGGTCTCCTTTGAGACAGATTATAGAAATACATATTCTAGATTCGGGAAGAATTGGCTAGGTATAACTTCTGTTTTTGACCGTGAGAATCCACTCCTAAAATTAGAAGTAGAATTTGTGCACAAAATTAAAAGCTATCATCCACCATATTCTCTTAGAATCCAGAATCTGTATTCTAATAATCTGTCCTATATATACTAGATTCTGCGTGTTGCCACAGACGACTCATTAAATTTAATGAGAGTGAAAAAATAGAGAAAACGTAAAAAAAATAAAATAACGTAGCTCAATTTAAAAATACTGTAGCTTGATATTAATAGAGAGGGGATACTTTTAAAAAATAAAATTACTGTAGCTTAACACGTGGTAGCTGGTGACGAACCCATCAGTACATCTCCAATAATAATGATATACTGGTATAGATTGTCCGACCATAAATATCCGGATTATCTGGATCCGTATCCGACGGATAGTGAGCTGTCGAATCTGTATCCAACAAAAAAAATCCGTATTCATATCCTACCTGACAGAATACAAATCCAAAAATTATCTGGATCAGTCGGAAACTATCCGATTCGTTTTCATTTCTAGATACAGGATTCTGATGCCAGTCCAAAGCTTATTACAGAGTAGAGTCGGTCAATCATTCTGAGCAATTTCTCATGAGGGAGTATTAGTCAGAAACATGGAGACAGACTTCTATTTCAATTTCTCAGCTATCTTTATATAGTAATGAAGATAGCTTTCGTGTTTATGTGGTTTTTTCTGAAAAATGTTTTAGTGTAGAATTCGTGTGTCTGGTTTCACTTCTCTATGCATTATTTGCATCTTAAGATCGAACTTTTTATATGAGATTTGATGATGGGCTCTAATCGCACCCTATATCAAGATCAAAATATGCTATAGCAACAGATCTGGCTATCAGAAATCGATTTTTTTAATAATACATTTTTTAAAAGAAATTACGATATTAATACGCGAAACAGAAAAATTACAAAAATAATACCTCGTCGCCAAACGGTACGGCGAAAAAGAGTAATCGCCAGCGGGCTGGACAAAGACCCTATTATTGCCATACCGTATGACGACAACTCAGGATTAAGGAGTTGTCGCCATACGGTATGACGACAATAGGGTATTCGTCCAGCCCATTGGCGACTACTCCTATTTCATCGTACCGTTTGACGACGGGTATTATTTTTGTAATTTTTTTGTTTCGCGTATTAATGTCGCAATTCGTTTTAGAAAATGTATTATTAAAAAAAAACTCGCCAGAAATCGATCCGACTTTTAATTGTCCTTTTCTCATGGAAGACTTCAGAATATATGTCGCAACTGCACAACTAAATCAAAGAGTAACAATAACATGCAGTGTCTTAAACGAGCTACCAACAAGGGACGGCGTCCGAGCCGAAAACATTGGTCATGGCTTCTGCCTTCTCTAGCTCCTCAACGTCGTCGTCTCAACGTGCATTATTTGCAACTGTTGAGAAACGTCGAAGTTCCCGATGCTTTTAATCTCTCATTGTATACTGATTTTTGCTATCATGCGACCGTGATTTTTTGCTACAAGGATTCTCCACGTTAAATCTATATCTACTGTTCTCTTTTGATCATCTATTTTTACCGTGCATTTAATAACTCAGTAGCTACACAGCCTTCCCTTGGCTCGAAGGGCACACAAACGCCGTTGGTGGCCGGCGTGATTGCCGGTTTTGTGCCATTCTTTATTGGCCTGAGCATTCTGGTATGGCGCTTCTTGCACCGACGGCAAAAACGGACCACGAGCTGACAGAAGAAGAATTGGAAGAAGCAGACTTGTTCAACGACGATGAAGCCATGGAAAGAAGAGTTCAAGAAAGGGATCGGGCCGAACTGATTTCGTTACAGCAAACTGGCAATTGCGACCGACAACTTCTCGGATAAACGGAAGCTCGGTGAAGGAGGCTCCGGTTCAGTCTACAGAGGATTCCTCAAGGAGCTGGACCTTCATGTGGCTATCAGTGTCCAAGGACTCTAAAACGGGGAGGAAGGTGATTTTTTACCATCCTTTCCGGAGAGGTATCAAAATATATATTGATCTAATACCAAAAGGTACTAAAAGTTTAAAGGGTAGAGGTACCAGGCAAGAGGCACAAGAATAATTTGGTGATACCTTATGGTACCATCTAAGAATGGTAAAAACTCTACCAAAATTTGAGACTTTTTATCATCCTTGAGAGTTACCTCAATGTAAATTACATTAATATATTTATTGATACCTCTCAATGATGGCAAAAAATCTCCTAGAATTTACATTAAGGTTGTACCAAGAGCTACAAAAAATTTAAAGAGTGGAGATACTAACTTTTGGTACCTCTTGTTATTACTTTAATGTAAATTTTGGTATCTCTCAAAGTGAAGGATAGTAAAAAGTCTACCAGAATTTGGTCATTTTCTGGCATGAATCGGCTCTGCACTACTGTAACTGCATCAAGAGTGGGAGCAGTGCGTTCTGCACCGTGACATTAAGCGGAGCAATGTGATGCTGGACGCGTCTTTCGACGCCATGATCTGCGACTACGGGCTCGCGAGGCACGTGGACCACGGCCGGGCCTCACACACGACGGAGCTCGCCGGCACAATGGGAACGGTCCTTGTGCGGCCGACCCTCGGCTGGACGGAGGGTTCGACGAGCGGGAGGCGGAGCGCGTGATGGTCGTCGGACTGTGGTGAGCGCACCCCGACCGCAACCCGAGGCCGTCCATCGGACGGGCCTTCAACGTGCTGCGGTGCCAGGCGCCGGTGTCGAGCCTCCCTGAGACGGCGAGAATGCCCAACAAGATTAATAGCCCAACCCACTGTTGATCGAACCAAATTAACGACGGCCCAACTCGCAAGGCGGCTCGTGACCGATTGAATTCTGACGCTCCCGCGCCGTGTCAAGCAGCACGCCGCGCGGGGACTTTCAGGCGCCGCCGCCGTTGTCGCCACCGGCCATGGTCTCCTCCTGTTCACGCCAAAAAATATACGATGATAGATTGATCGGTTCAAACACACGAGAACGTTGGGTTCAATAAGGTTCAAGATATGCCAGCCGATTTAATCGTAAAATCGGCAAGATAAATGAAATGCACGCTCAAAACCGATATAATATCAAAACCGGTAAAGATTTAATCAGTTATAAAAACCGATCAAATCAGGGGCAAAGATAAGTTTAAAACAGCCGATTATGCCTAATTAGACGGTAAAAGGTAGATATTTACGAAGAAGGTGATGCGTAGTAAGATCGGAGAAAACCAAACCTAGCGTAATCGAAGAAGATCAACAATCGGGATGCGCAACTTTATTGATCAGAATCGGATTACAAAGAGACTCTAGTTACCAAACTACTCCTAGTTGATAGAGAAAAGTAAATAAAAGTATATGCGAGTTGTTTAATTGATTATATGTTTTCTGCTCGCTCTCGATTCCGTTTTTATAATGTATTCGGCCGATCGTATCCCTCTCCAATGCGTTGCCAACCATGATCCTTATCAGTCTTTGTACAAACAAAATTCTATCTTTAAATCAACACCGGTCATAATCCTATTTTTAACTCATCTTTTTCTTTTTAACCGATATTGACCAAAAATATCTATTTTATCTTCTAACCTGACAAATAAACATGTCTCGCCTAATTTGGGTGCAAACACCTCCTCAACGAATCTCGTGAGGATAAGAGCATGGGTGTGGCTGGCGCTGTGTGTGCTGGCTAAAGACCCCAGCAACTTCCCGGAGCAGCAGCTGTTCCCGCTGTAGCAGTTCGATCCCTCCGGCGACGAGGAGAAGCGGCGGCACCCGTACGCGTTCGTCCCGTTCGGCATCGGCCGCAATTTCTCCATCCAGGAGATCAAGCTCGCGATGATCCACTTCTACCGTCACTCCTTCCAGGGAGTCGCCTCTGGAGTTCCAGTATGGCATTGTGGTCAACTTCAAGCATGGAGTCAAGCTTCAGGTCATCAAGAGGCACAACGATTAGATAGTTGGGTGTCCTGAACTTCGATCCTGTTTGGGTTATGTTAGTGCAATATATAGACTTCTGCAGAACAAAACCACAGATGTCATAATGCAGCCAAGGATAGAAAAACACTTGGTTAATCCGTGGCATTGTAAGATGCACCCTCGTATGTGCAAAATATATGTAATGCCAGTGATAATCCTGTAAAAGTGATGATAATTTGGCAGCACTAGTACCCTCACAAAAGTCTACTGCTGGCAAGAGAGTAATAAGTTCCTCATTTTCGGAGGGAGATGCATAGTTATCAATCATTTCCGCAGGGAGATACGTAGTTATCAGACAAAATGTATGGTGTAACATAGCAGAGTTCACAGGCAGTAGTAGTACACAATATAAAGGCTTATCGCAGGTTAACATCTCCACAACAACTCAAGAGTCTCTATAATGTACAATGTCTCAAATTTTAATAGCTAATAAGCTTCATGAACTTCGCCGCAGATTGTCCTGTCCCTCTCACTCCTTAGTAGAACTCACTTATTGTACCTCCAAGTAGGGCAACTTAAGGACTCAGAAGAAATATACCGTTATTCACAAATATAAGTGAACCACCATCTCATTTGCAGGAGTAGCATCATCCAAGAGTATATCATGCCGCCAGTATGGAATCTCCGGGATATGTTCATAAGGTAAGACCAGGAGTAACACATCTGAAGGAAGGTGCAACTCTATGCCACAGATAACTGCGGTGCAGAGTAACCTTGGTTAAGAGATCTCCTTATGGCCCTGATGGTGTTTGGAGTTGTCCTGCAGCAGCCCCCAATAATGGCAGCCCCATCTTTGCACCATTGGCTTACAGAAGAAACAAAATCACCATCTGACACACCAGTGGATTCCTGCACAGCAAATGAAGCATATTTTTAGCATTTTAGAGTTTTAGACCAACCTCAGGTTTAATGTGACATACTATATTGGTATGCATACTAGAGGATGGCTTTGTGTACGAGGAAGTGCTAACCAAGAGAAGATAAGAAATGGACCGTTGGACTGTTATGCAAATGTATTTACAGGAAAATAATAAGGTGTTGTATTTTTTGTTTACCATATTATGTCTATAACTAGAGTGGTGCTACAGTTTTGCTTGCACTTTCGGAAGCACATATTCAATCGTTGTGGCTGTTCAACCATCCTATTTACATTCACCTTTCTACCTGGTGTGTGTGTTTGTGTGCGGGCCTGTGTGGGGGTTTTGGGGGTGATATGTTTGGCTGTTAAGTGCCTTGAGACGAACTTACCACCCACTCCTTTTTCTCAGCATCATATCTTTCTCCACTATTGGGATATGTCAGAATCGGCTTGTCCGTGACCTGTTGTAATGCAGTACAGCTAGTCAAACAACGTGAACTGCAACTGTTGTAATGCAGCACAGCATCATATCTTGCTCAGCAGTTGACATGGTCGATATGATTTGTGCAAGAGCAAAAAAAAAACTCAAAACGGCATGCACATTTTGTGCAACATAGGCAAAGGATGAAAGCTCAATTTGCATTCGTTTGTAACTAAAAGGAATGTAAGGTGCTATATTACCTTCCGAATGGAGAGTATCAGGCCATGAATAAATCTTGGAGGTGTGCAATTTATCCCAACCGCACCAACCTTTGCACATGCATTAGCAATAGTAGCGCACTCAATTAATGAGTCTCCACTCACAACATTAACCCCATCTTTCGAGTTGAAGGAAAGCCATGCAGGGATATTTACGTTACATTCCTCGAGAAGTTCAACATATGCCTAAAGACCCATGAGCCAACCATCAGAGACTATTTCACAAGAATGTACTGTAAAATGTGAGGCAGCAGATCCCCAACGCAATTAGTAACGTTTAGCATACCTGAGCTTCCAATTTGTTGGGGATTGTTTCGAAAGCAATCAAATCAGGACCTGCTTCTGCAAGAACCTGAAGCCTTCGCCGATGAAAATTTTTCAGCAATTCCAGTGTACCATCTTCACCATAATCCCCACTAGTTATAGCCAGAAAAATAAGGGTTATTGCCCAGAGGCAATATGGGAGAACATGTGCTACGTTAAGTAATCAAATACCTGTACTCAGAACCATCAGCAAGATAAGCTCCATAACTTCCTATGGAAGCTGCGACGAGAATAGGATGTTGCATGGGAGTGGATTGATCTGAATGTTCCTTCAGAAAGATCTCACGCGCTTCACGTGCAATCTCAACACTCCTTGTTAGTAATTTTTCACTTTCTTCTTTCGAAAATCCCTTGGACTCAAACCCTTGAATGGTAGCCTGCAACATCAAAATGGCTGTTAGCACTGTTCGTAAAATACCACAGAAACATAAAAATGAGTGAAAGCATATCTTGGAACCTGGTAGGATGCTGTGATTATAATGTTTGCACCTGCTTCTAGATAGTCTAAATGGACCTGTTTCATCAAATGCATAAGATTAACTTGCTATGGCAATCTGTAAATGGCTATTTACATGCACAAGAAGTATTGTTCGAATTAAAAACAATAAGCTCTGATAACTACAGGTAAAGGGGATGTGAAAACGGAAGCAACTGAGAATAAAGTAAACTGCTAAAATTAATTTGAGAGGTGTTTCCATGCTTCCTTTTGACAGTTACACAAATATTAAAGCATGAATGAATGGTAGATGGTGATTACTTACCCTTCTTTTGCTTTAAGATTTGTGCAACTTGTACTATGAGGAAAAGCATTGAAGCAAGGTCTATTTCAATTTTAGTTTGAACCTAGCAGTAACTGTACAGTTCACCAGTAAATTTACACACATCAGTCTATAATTATCACCTGAAGTCACCTGGACGCTAATATCCATCCTCCACAGGTCATGTCAAACATGGGTCCTGAATCTCAAGAGTCCAGGACTTGATCCCAGCCCTTGTTCAATGCCAAAGTAAAACTATCCGTCTATATCAGAGACCAGGGCATATGACGGGTACAGACCAAGGTAGCAAAAGTACTGTTGCATTCATGGCAGCCAGGCCGGGTTCAACTTGGGCCAACAAGGCCGACTTCAAAACAACCAGGCTCAGGCGAGGCCACTTGGTCCATAAAACTCAGGCCGAGCGGGTCTGGCCCTAAACCCCAGGCTCAGGGCATGCTAGAAAGTCTCAAGTCTATAGCCTGGATTATACAGACTTTAAATGTACTTTTGAATAAGGATCGAACATCATTCCAAAATACTCAGAATAAGTTCAACAAGTGGCATACACTTTGTTCCTGATTCCTGAATGGTCTGATCAAGTTTGGCTTATTTCATTCAAATGCTCATCAAATATGTAACTCTTCCTTTACCAGTCAAGTTTGTCCACAAAAGTAGAAACACAAAAAATTGCTGAATTTTCCTTCTTTACCAGTCAAGCGTGTCCAAAAGAAAGAAATAGGAATTCTTTGCCAAAACCTATGCTTAGCATGAGGTGCTATTGCTCAGTTCATGATGTAGTACCAGGGTTCACAATTCGTTTCGAAGCCAAAAACCGCTAACCCGGCAGTTCTATTTTCGAACTGGAGTGGTCGAAAACCACGAAAACCGAACGGTTTTGTTAACCCTGTGTAGTACACTACCTTATCCTAATGGAACTGCGGAGACATTTCCAGTATCTAGGAGAAAGAAAAGAATCGTTTCCTGAAGTAGTGACCTAACGATTCCATAATCCTGACTTGTACAGCTGAGTTGGTTGTTAATTGTTTCCGACCTAAAAATAAGATTAGATTTTAAGAACTCGCACACATCAAGAATCAAGGTGGACAGCGCCGCCACCTATAGTTTTCGTCAAACGCATCGTCGTTTCTACACCAATATTCTAAGTTCTCTAAAGAACAGGGCACAAAGATCCAATGCTAGAAAGAACTGATGAATCCCAAGAACTAAATGGCAAAGAAACAAGAATTTTGACGAACTGCAAGTTGGGGGTTTTGGCGCCTCGTCTTGCCTTGCGGATGAGGTGCGGGGAGGAGAGGAGGCACTTGGCGCTCCAGAGCGGATCGTTGAGGTTGGCACCGTTGGCCTCCAGCTCCGTCGCCAGCCCGCCGTCCATCACCAGCCGCCCCCCTCCGGCTTCCACCCACCGCCGCACCGCCGCCGCCGCCGCGCCGCCCTCCTCCGCGCCACCACCCCCGCCGCCATTCTTCCCCACCATCCCGCCCTACTCCTCCCGCTGCAGCTTCCCCCCTGCACTCGTGGAGTGTACTAGCTTTGTGATTTGGAATTGGGTTTGGGTTTGGATTTGCGTGAGGCGTTGGGGACGACGATTTATAGGTGAACGGCGCCGAAGGGTTGGAGAGCAGTGGAGGGAGAGGAGAACCTGAACGAGGAAAAAAAAAACTGTTGTGTCTTGTTTGGTTTGAGTCTACGTCTGTCTATGGTGCTTTTACCGCCATCTTGTCATTACACATTACACAACTCAGGTTTTGAGGCACAATATCTTCCTACCCTTTAAAGACAAAACTAAAAATAATTTTTATAATAAATAATATCTTAAGACTATTTTTTAATTATAACATAGAAAAAATGTTTATTATAGATAATACTTCATACAATGATATTTTAAACTTCTATATAGTCGTCTCGTAACGAAGAAAAAGCTATACTCTCTTTTCTCCGTGACAATAAAAAATTTACGTGGCAAAGTGTATAGACGGCTGACATCACACTATTGTATATACCCTTATGTTGTTGCATATATTTATTGATTTTGTGTGATCTTGTTTATTATACGAGATTCACGTGAACATGACATCATGGAATACTTATATTGATAAGCTGTAGTAGAATTATGTTTCCGATGAACTCTGCCCACTTATACTTTAACGTGCGGCTTTGGTCGGTAAGTTGTGGTGTAACTTATGGAATTCACACGACATTATCACAACGATTTAGATTCAATTTGTTCCTTAACTTTCTTCCTAAAACTTACTGATCTTATTATTATGCGATTTGGGTCGACGAATTTTGCTATAACTTTTGGATCGGCGCATGGTTGTAAATGGAAAATAGTCAATGTACCTCTCCGAGAATGCGAAGCTCCCCTTGCTGAACATTTTTCCTTTTTGAAGAAACGCCTTGATGTTACATTGACAGTAGCTTGTCTAGATAGCTAGAGGTGGGTGTCATGCCGAGCCAGGCTAACACGGTCCGGCTCTTCTTCGGCGAGTCTAGACATGAACCATTTGCGGTTCGTACCGTGCCAACTCAGATTCGACCAATTTGCACTATTGCGACATGAGGAAAGAAGCTGGAGACGTACGGAGTTGAAATAGCGGACACAAATATTTGGAGAAAATGAACTAAATTTTATTCATTCTTGAACACGTACAGAATACAGAGTGACATTGCAGTGCTTGCATGAGTACATGATGCTCCTTAATACAAAGACTTGTACATTGCAAGAAGCTGATTTCTCTCGCCCGTCTCTCTCAATCTCTCTTAACTATTTCTCTCTCGTCCATCTCTCTCTCTCAATCTCTCTCAGCTATCTCTCTCTCGTTGTTCCCTCTCTCAGCTCTCTTCCACTCTCTCGCCAATCTCACTTAATCTCTTGCGTCTCTCTCTCTCTTACTTTCTCTCGCCCATTGCTCCCTCTCTCTTGCTCATCTCTCTCAGCTCTCTCTCAACTGTGGCTCTCTCTCTCGCCCGTTTCTCTCAGCTATCTCTTTCTCGTCCATCTCTCTTAGCTCTCTCTCGCTCGTTGCTCCCTCTCTCAGCTCTCTTCCTCTCTCTCACATTCTCTCTTTCTCGCCCGTCGCTCTTATCTTAAGTTGGTACAGCTACAAACACCTCTTATCTTCACATACATGTTTTTCTTAAGTCTTTATTCTTTGGCTAAACATCTCGTTTTTTTTGGTCAGCTATCGTAAGTTGTCGGATGTCCAAATAATCGCTCTAAACTTAATCATGTGAGAACTACCATGTCTTTTGACCAGGTAATAGTATGACTAGTCGTTATTATCTACATTTGCTTCTCGCAAAAATATTTATTTTTATGTGCTTTTTAGAAAAACTTAATTTTTTGAAATTATTATTCTATATTATTGGCACCGCCAAGTATGCAAATTCCCTTTTTTCACCTTTTTTTTTGCCTCCTTTTCACCCTTTTCCACTGCCTTTCCCTCCTCCCCCACGCTCTCCCTTTTCCCCGTGCTCTCTTTTTTCTGGGCGGTCTTGCCGACCACACCTTCCCTACCACCTCGCCTCCCCCACCTCCTCAACCCTCCCCCGCCGCCTCGCCTCCCCCGCCGCTTCAGCGCTCCCCCGTCACATCGCCTCCCCCCTCAACTCCCAGCACTCCTCCGCCTCCGACGGCCGGCGCCACCCCCTCCGCCCACTCTACCCAACCCCGCCTTTCTCGGGGCGTGGAAATCTTCGGGAGCGCGCGTGTCTGGGGAAGTGGCGCACCGAGGCGGCGGCAACAAGTGGGGTGGGGTGGCGCGGCAAGGAGCTAAGCGAGGCGCGACATATCAGCGAGCCACAATGCCGCGCGCGGCATGGCGACCTCCCGCTCCGCTTCGTCCCACTCCCGCCGACGGCATCGCGCGCATGGCGAGCACGGGCCGCATGGCGTGGCCACGGCGAGGCGACGGCAGCGGGCCTCGCGCCACGGAGGAGGCGGCGGTGGTCGCCACAAGACAGCATGCAGCGCCTGGCGACCATGGCGTGCATGGCGGCACGGTTGAGGCGGGCAACGCGCGCCACAATGGGCGACCACAGAGGAGGCGCAGCGCGGCCACGGCCACGGCGGCGCCGCCTTGCCTCGACCACGCGTCGGCGGGTCAACGCGCGCCGCGGCGCCCAAGAGCTGTGGGGCGGGCCGTCGAGCCGCCCATCATGCCTTGTTGGCAGGCCCAGCACGGCCCGAGCAAACATGCAGAGCTGACACGACCCGTTCTCAACAGTTTCATACTAAGCCCTGAGTCAGGTGTGTCTTGTGCTGGCCTGAAATGGCCTGGCTCAGACGCCCATACTTGGTTTGGTTGAGTTATTATTTGTGGCTACGAACTACCGACCTTTTAAGAGTTTTGTCAATCGGTACATGTCATTTGCATTTTGAACATAGGCCATGAATGCGTGCTACAGTGCTAAATATCTACAGTACTATTCTAATTTCATCACGAGCCAGTTTAGAACAGCTTCTGATTATACAGATGCTAGATTCTCCAAGAATTATGTAGATGACACTTATGATTCTCTGAGATTTTAGAATCTGGATTCTCCAAAAAAAAAAAGCTTCTCCCAAAATCAAAAGCATATTTATATACAAAATCAGAAACTACCACTACCCAATTTTTAGAGAATATAAAATCTAAATAATCAGAACTTATTCCAAAGACCAATGTATCTCACAATATCTTTTCTTAAAGAAAAGGTCGTATCTCAAAAGATTCACAAAGTTTGGTGGTATTTCAAGTAACTTTACTGACAGTGACGCTCACTGTAATATTGGAGGGACAGCGGAAGATGGCACTCTCGGTATCGGTCAGTATCACCGTACGAGAATTCGCTTTCTTCCATTACACTACAAATTGCCGCCATCAGCAGCAGCACCACCACCAACGAAAGCGGCACGATTGTGCGATAAGCCAACTAGAGACATACCGCACGAAAATTGGCAGCTTGCAAGGCGATGGACTGATCTGATGGCAAGTTCATTGCACCTACCCACAGTAGGCCGCTTTCGAGTTTCAGGACGGGTTCAGAAGCAACCGGTGCTCACTGGGAAAAGCTGGAAGCCTGGAGAAAGCGCCGAAAAAGATATTCACTTTGTTCGTAGTACGTGTCATTCTAGCTATAAAATTTTGTTTCAACCTATACGTCATTCTACAATTTTTTATTTAATTTTTAATCATTTTTTCCTTATATGTCTAGTAGGGTTCTAAATTTCGGCGAAATTTCGGATTTTGGACCACCTCAAAATCTAAAGCACTAGCTGAAAAAATTGAAATTGCTACAGTAACCTCGAAATTTCGGTTTTTCTGCAAAATATCGCCGAAATTTCGTGTTTTTTTTGCGGTTTTGAAATTTTTAGGGCCGGATTTGGTCCAATAACCCTTAGGAAAGTCATCTCTTATGAAAATTTGTTGAAAAAATGGATTTTTTAAACATTTTAAAATTTTGTCAGAAACACTGTCAGATTTTATAAAATTGTACAAGCTTGATAATAATCTTAAAATTTTATGGTACTATATTTAGTAGTTTAAGATCATACATAAAAAATTTCAAAATAATTTAAATTCATTTGTTATCTTTAAAAAATCAAAAACAGAATGAACATAATTGGGACACTTATATTGTCAGAATTTTATAAATTTTTTTGAGTGTGATTATGATCTAAAAATTTTGTGAGAGATTAATAATTGACTCAATACCATTATATAAATTTTTCAAAAAAAATTCAACTTTGTTTGTTTGGTCAATCAAATCTATGTAAGCATTGAACTTCGTTTATTATATTATATTTCAAAAATAAAAAGAAAAGAACATAAATGGTATTGTGCCTTGTAAGAATTTTATAAATTCACCGGAGTGTGATCATGAATCAAAATTTTTATGGGATATTAAAAACTTCCTTATAACAATTCTGTAAAATTTTCAAAAAATCGACGTGTCAAATTTTGTATGGAGATCCGCATGTCTTAGCTAGGAATGAGCTGTGTCAAATTTTGTATGGAGATCCGCATGTCTTAGCTAGGAATGAGCTGTGCCTAACATGGCCTTTCCCGCAGGAACATCCACAGCTAGCCAGAAGGTAGCCTAGCTTGCTTCTAGAAGATTCTATAGTGATCCACTGGAATCGGCCTCGATTTAAACTTTTTTTATCGCTAAAGCAAATATATGTATTGATCACCAGACTTTTATCAGGACGTAGCACTGTATGAATTTTTAAACATTATTTGAGAATGATCATCATCTAAAAATTTTATGAGAGCATTATAGATACATCATAACCTTGCAAAAAAAATTCAACAGTTTCTAACTTATTTGTACCATTTTCCATTCTGATCAAACTTGTCGGTCAGTGTTCTATCAGGACAGTACCACTCTCTGAATTTTTAAAAATTTCTCACATGTGATAATCAGCTGAAATTTTTGTCAGAACATTAGTTATGGATCATAACCATGCACAAAAAATTTCAACAGTTTATAACTTGATTTGTACCATTTTTCATTCGGATCAAACTTGTCGGTCATGTTTTATCAAGACAGTACCACTCTTCGAATTTTTAAAAATTCCTTAGATGTGATAATTAGCTGAAATTTTTGTGAGAACATCAGAAATGTGTAGGAACCTCCAAAAACAATTTTAAAATTTTTCGTTAACGTTTAGACCACTTTTCAGCCGGTGCAAAAAAACCCAAAATTTCGGGTATTTCGCCCGAAATTTCGGGTTTTTTCGCTGAATTTCGGATTTTTTTTTTCCGGAAAGGACCGGATTTGAATTTTCAAATTCAAATTTCGTCCGAAATATTTCCGAATTTTCAAAATTTCGCCGAAATTTCACGATCCGGCCAGGGACGAAATTTATTCCGAAACCAAATTTTCAAACCTTGATGTCTCACCCTTTTAGCTATTTCTAACCTCATTTATTACTATGTACTAGAGTGGGTAATACAGTCTTTTATAGATATATCTTGATAAAATTAAATGAACATAGAATGACATCTATTTAGGAATGAAGGGAGTATGTGCATGGACGATGGGCAGGTTCATATGCAGTTGCAATAGCACCACGGGATCCTAGATAAACGGCTTAGATTGTGTGCGGTACTCTAGCAATTTTACTATAGTAAACCAGCACTGTATCGCTTAAATCTGGATCGTTAGATCTGAAAATAGTCGGTTGAGGTCAGGTGCACTGATCTCTGTCCATGAACGCTATATTATCGGTCTAGATTAGGGCCGTTTGGCACTTCGGATTTTTACAGCAAACGGTTCGATTACCGTAGTATTCGAAAAGAGAAATTCCGTACCAATCGCATTAAGGGCTAGTTTGGACGGACGAAGATCTCCATCCTTTTGGATGGGCAGGGAAATCGAGGACTGAAGGGTTATGGAAATAGCATATGATTACTCTAATGCAGAGACGGGCAGGTTCATTACTCGTTAGTCACCTCTATTGCCAAATTGTTGCTTGTTTTGGGATTAACTGCAGTGGCAGTGGTGGTGAGCAATTAGGGCACTGGTGGCTAGCTTGGTCAGCATCAGATGGGCACATCCATTGGTCAACTTGTTAGGTTAACGCAATTAGTATGTTCTCCGCCTAAATTTAATTTATAGAACATATTTTTTTTCTTGATATGCAGACGAATTATGTTAAAAATGATTTTTTTTCCAGGCGTATGAACCAAGAAGATATTAAAAATGACTAAACTATTCATGATTATTACCTATAAGCATTATATTCAATGCATATATATATAAAGAATATTAAGTAAATTTAGACATTTCTTAGGAGTATAAAAGAAATCACTAATTTGTATTGGAATATGTCATATGTCCTATATTTATATACAAAACTATTCTAAAAATATGATGTATAAATTTGTACGGAGTAAGCATTCTCCAAGCTTCCGATCAAGCCTTATCCTCTGTAGCATTCAGTCCGGCTTGATCATGACAGCTAGGTGGCGACGTGTTCTTGTGAGCATGAGAGGTGTTATGTTGTGATCCAAATTCTAATCAAGGCTAGCCAAGTTGGCGGAGCGAAGCGGAGGCCCGTCGCCGGAGGCTTGGGTTCACCTTAAATTTCATCTGTAAGCCGCCAGGAATCATACGGCGTTTTGTAAACTCTCTCCAAAATAGTGAAGTTTTGTCTGGCTGGTGCCCGTGGTTTTTTCCCTTCGCATTGAAGGGTTTTTCCACGTTAAAATCACGGTGTCCGATCCGTGTTGGTTTGATCTTCTTCGTTCTTGTTTGCTTGTCAATTTCTAACAAGTGGTATCGAGCTTTGGTTATCGATTCGGAGTTGACATGGCCGTTGAAGTATGATCTACCGTTGTTAGATCGGGACACAAGATTTTCATTGTGGCAAGTGAAGATGCGGCGATCTTGTCACATACCGATCTAGATGATGCTCTAGACGGTTTCGGAACAAGGACTCAAAACGTGGGTGATGATGAGAAGCGCAAGGATCGTAAGGCGTTGTCACATATTCATCTTCATCCGTCCAACAATATTTTGCGAGAGGTCTTGACGGAGAAAACCGCCGCTGCGTTGTGGTCAAGCCGAGTCGATCCGCATGTCAAAAGATCTAACCAAAGAAGATGCACATGAAGATGAAGTTGTTCACGCACAAACTGCAAGAAGGTGGTTCGGTGTTGGACCACATAGCGTCCTTTAAGGAGATAGTTGCAGATCTCTTGTCAATAGAGGTATCCTATGATGATGAAGATTTAGGTCTTCTTCTTTTATGCTCTCTCCCTGGTTCTTATGCAAATTTCCGAGATACAATTTTATACAGTCGTGATGAACTAACGTTGCATGAAGTATGTGAGGCTCTTGCACAGAAAGAGAAAATGAAACAGATGGTTCGCTCGGACGAATCCACCTCCAATGGCGAGGCGTTAACAGTCCGAGGCAGGGAGGAGCAGAGAAACACAAAGTTTAGAAACAGAGGTAAAAGCCAAGCAGGCAGAGGACGTTCAAAGTCCAGAAATAAAGAGAAGTTCTGCAGGTACTGTAAGAAAACCAATCATGTGATTGAGGATTGCTGGAAATTGCAGAATAAAGAAAAGAGGAACGGTAAATATCTTTCTAAGAATAAATTCGAGGATGATGGTAAGACCTCTGTTGCTTCCAAAGGATAATACCGATCGGGTGATGTTCTTATTGCTTTTGCTTGGTTGTGTCTCAATGAATCTTTGAATGGATATTAGATTCGCTTGCTCATATCATGTTTGTATTAACAAAGACCGGTTTAGTTATTATGAGCCCGTGCGTAATGGAGGATTAGTGCGGATGGGAGATAACACCGCATGTGAGGTCACCGCATTGGATCCGTTAAGATCGGGATGCACGATGGTATGACACGCACATTGATGATGTGAGACACGTCCCAACCATGTCCGTAAATCTCATCTCATTGAGTACCCTTGATGTTAAAGGGTATAAATACACCGCTCGTGGAGTTTTGAAGGTATCAAAAGGTTCTCTCATTATCATGAAAGGAATTTTGAAATCAAGAAATTTATATGTTCTTAGAGGTGATACTATAACTGCATCTGCTGCTGTTATTTCATTGCTCTCGTTACATCCGATAAGTGCAGTGATTCTAAGCTTTGGCATATGCGCCTTGGACACATGAGTGAACTCGGCATGGCAGAGCTGAGCAAGAGAGGCCTTCTGAAAGGATACAATAATGATGGGATGGAGTTCTGTGAGCACTGCATTTTTGGTAAACATAAGCGGGTAAAATTCAATACTGCTATCCATACAACCGAAGGCATATTAGATTATGTACATGCTGATTTGTGGGGGCCTTCTCGGAAGCACTCACTTGGTGGTTGTCGTTATATGCTTACTATCATTGATGATTACTCCAGAAAGGTGTTTCCTTATTTTCTGAAACATAAATATGATGCTTTTGATGCTTTTAAAGCCTGGAAGGTTATGGTAGAAAAGCAAACCGAGAGGAAGGTAAAGGTTTTGCGTACTGATAATGGTATGGAATTTTGTTCACATGTATTCAAGTTTTTCTGCAGAAAAGAGGGTATTGTCAGCACTACACCATTCCGCACACTCGCAGCAGAACGGTGTAATGTAAGCGGATGAACAGGACCATCATCTCCAAAGCACGTTGTATGTTGTCCAATGCTGGGATGGGCGGACAATTACGGTCGAGGTGCCTCCACGACTTGTTATTTGATCAACGTCACCTTCCATTGCCATTGACAAGAAAACACCCATGGAGGTATGGTGCGTACTCCTCGATTATTCACGGTTGAAAGTTTTTGGTTGCCTTGCTTATGCACACGTGGACAATGGAAAATTAGAGCCTAGAGCCGCAAAGTGTGTCTTTACGGGTTATGGTTCGGGGTAAAGGTTATAAGTGTGGAACCCTGCAACTAAGAAGAGCATGTTGAGTAGAAGTGTGGTTTTCAATGAATCTGAGATGTACTATGCTAACCCCTATTCTAATGTTCATGATAAAGTACCACAGAAAGTTAGCTTGCAGGTGGAGAACTTGGATGAGGGCGACCATATGACTGATGATAATGTTGGTGCCCAGGATACACAGGTTCTTGATACTGATTCACCTGCTGTTGTGCATTCTTCTCCTATTTTGCAGCCTCCACCACCTGCGGCAGTTGATAGGGCCGTAAGGGTACGAAAACCAGCGAAGAGATTAATTGAAGAATGCAATATTAGTTATGCTTTGAGTTGTGCTGAGGAGGTTGATTGTGTTGAACCCTCCACTTATACTGAAGCTTTGATTTCGGGTGACCATGAGAAGTGGACTTTTGCTATGCAAGAGGAGATGCAGTCACTTGAGAAAAATGGTACATGGGACATTGTTCGCTTGCCGAATGGAAAGAAGCCAGTCCGTTGCAAGTGGATTTTTAAAAGGAAGGAAGGTTCATCTCCCAGCGAACCTACAAGATTCAAGGCAAGGTTAGTTGCTAAAGGTTTCAGTCAAATACCCGGTATTGACTATAATGATGTGTTCTCTCCGGTTGTAAAGCATAGTTCCATTCGTACTTTCTTTAGTATTGTTGCTATGCATGATCTTGAGCTTGAGCAGTTAGATGTGAAGACTGCTTTTCTACATGGAGAGTTAGAAGAGGAGATTTATATGGACCAGCCTGAAGGTTTCATTGTGCCTGGTAAGGAGGAATTGGTATGCAAATTGAAGAAATCATTATATAGTCTGAAGCAGTCGCCAAGACAGTGGTATAAGAGGTTTGATTCATTTATGATCTCAAATGGTTTTAAAAGATCTTTATATGATAGCTGTGTCTACATTAAATTTGTTGATGGATCACATATATACCTACTGTTATATGTTGATGACATGTTGATTGCTACCAAGAGCAAGAAAGAAATTGCTACTTTAAAGGCACAGTTAAGTAGCGAATTTGAGATGAAGGACCTTGGTGTTTGCTAAGAAAATTCTTAGTATGGAGATTAGTAGAGACGAAGTTACGGTTTGTTGTTTCTTAGTCGCCACGATTACATTCGTAAAGTTCTTCATCGTTTTAATATGCATGATTCTAAGCCGATAAGTACTCCAATTGCTCCTCATTTCAAGTTGTCATCGTCTCAATGTCCTAGCACGATTCGATTTTGAGTACATGTCCAAAGTGCCCTATTCTAGTCTTTGTTGGTTCTTTAATGTATGCCATGGTTTGCTCACGTCCCGATTTGTCTTATGCTATGAGTTTAGTCGGTAGATACATGGCTAATCCCGTAAAGAACACCGGAATCTTTGTCAAGTGGATTTTCGGTACTTGCGAGGCACATCTAATGCTTATTTGCGCTTGGCAAGACTAGAGAGGACTTGTTGGATATGTTGATTCAGATTATCTTGCTGATTTAGACAAGAGAAGGTCTCTCACAGGCTATGTGTTTACAATTGGTGGATGTGCGATCGGTTGGAGGGCTAGCCTCTGACCCACCGTTGCTTTATCTACCACTGTGTTGAGTATATTGCGATTTGTGATGCAAGTAAAGAAGCAGTTTGGTTGAGAGGTTTGTTTGCTGAATTCTGTGGAGATACATTTTGCATAAATTTATTTTGTGACAGTCAAAGTGCAATTCATCTCTCAAAGGATCAAATGTTTCATGAAAGAACAAAGCACATTGATATCAAATATCATTATGTCAGACAGGTAATTGCAGAAGGAGAACTAAAGGTATGCAAGATTAGCACTCATGATAATGCTGCTGATATGTTGATTAAGCCTGTTCCTGTTGCTAAGTTTGAGCTTTGCTCAGGCTTAGTTGGTATAACTGTTTAGCCCTAGTGGCTGTTTTTTGGCACCACCAGTTGCTGTCTTTATTGTTCAGGAGGGAAGTTGCATTCTATATGCTACAAGATGGAATTTGTCTCAAGGTGAAGTTTGTTATGTTGTGATTCAAATTCTAATCAAGGCTAGCCAAGTTGGCAGAGCGAAGCGGAGGCCCGTCGCCGGAGGCTTGGGCCGGAGCGGCGAGCGAACTGCCTCACTGTTAGCCCGGGGCGCTGGGGTGCGTGCGGGCGAGCCCCGCAATCTGAATTAGGGTTCACCTTAAATTTCATCTGTAAGCCGCCAGGAATCATACGGCGTTTTGTAAACTCTCTCCAAAATAGTGAAGTTTTGTCTGGCTGGTGACCGTGGTTTTTTCCCTTCGCATTGAAGGGTTTTTCCACGTTAAAATCCTGGTGTCTGATCTGTGTTGGTTTGATCTTCTTCGTTCTTGTTTGCTTGTCAATTTCTAACAAGAGGCGTATTGCTTTTTGAATGTTTTCTTGTACGGGAGATGAATTATTAGGGTGCTCTAGTACTACTTCACAGAAGATGGGAAAGAAAGAGGCGTGCACGGTGAGAAAGAAGCGTAGCCGTCTATGATCGCTTTAAAACAAAGTGATAAAGCTTCCTCGGTCGAAAACTATCATATCCTAGGCGCAGCATCTGGCGTTGTTTAACAATATATAATCCCGACTGTTCTTAACAATTTATAATCCTGATTATTACTCCTGGCATTCCATAACTTGCGGATCAAATGCTCTTGGTTTTGTTTATGTAATCATGGCATGATCATCCACTAACAGCTGCTGCGGCGACCCGATCTAATCTTCTCTGCCGCTGGTGACATATAGATCAGGAGCAAGAATCGATTCAGATGGGATCGAGGAATAGTTAAATACGAAGGGTCTCATTTTAATTCCAACGACGCTGGCGTGAAGCATCCATCCATCCGAAGGCTTCGCGGTTACACGCATTACCAGGTATCGCCTGCGACATTACGGTGATTTGGAGGAGAAATGGCGTGCCAGGTGACATATCTTGGTATGGCACCTAAGCTCGGCGAGATGCTCCTTTCGTAGTTTTGCATTGAAATATAAAATGGTAACAAGTAGCAAGGCTGAACAGAGCTGTCAGGATGCAAGGCCACGATGATATGGTAACAAGTAGCAAGGCTTGCCAACCATGGCTTTTCATGAAGCCTTCCATGGGCATCCAGAGTCCAGACATCTAAGATGCCATCGTAACAACTTCACAGGAACGCTACTGTTTCCAGAATTTGCATTCAGGATATGCTCTACATGCTTAACCTGTACACTACACATTTCCTCCAAAGCCCACGCCCATGGCCTTCCTACCAAAAATTTACAACCAAGGGCAAGAGCCAGAGGCGGTGAGTCAGGCAGATTATCCGTCGCCCCTGCAATGCATTTTAAGCCTTTGATTCACCTATTGTTGTCAAGCTGCCGTATTGTAACAGGTACCTGAAAGGCTGAAATCTCCTACTTGTCATCCAGTTGGCACATGCATGGAAACAGGTACCTCAAAATCGTGTATGCACGCGCATCTGTCATTATTTACGGTTCGGTTTACCACTCAAGTTCAAATTCAAATTCAAAAAAATTGAAAAAAATTTATCTAAAAATTCCCTAAAATTAGTATTAATAGCTTTATGACCTCTGTTGTGATTTTTTTTTTAAAACGAAGTTTGGAGAAAAGTTCCCTAAAATAAAAACATTTTACATTTTTTTTCCAATTTCTCAACCTATCACCGATTTTCAAGAAAACCGTTTGAAATTCGCTGCTTTTCGAACTTTTCATTCAAATTTCACTCCGTTGTTTGATCAGATTTCAAATTCGTTTGACTTTCAAAAACATTCGGTTTTTCGCGAATTTCGGTATAGTTGGCTCGTCGAAAACCGAGATTGAAACGGTATTGTTAACCCTGGTACTGGTACTGGGACATGAGCCCTTCATGTCAACTAAAGCAGCAACAGTTATTTGTTTTGTTCTGAACTAACATGATCTTCACATCATCCATATCACTGTCGGAGCTGTCACAAAGTGTACCTGTCTCTGGTGCTCTATGTATGATCTTTGCATTGTTTTTCGATCCGTTAGAAGGTAAAATTGCGATCTCTTGTTCGGTTTTTGAGCTGTCAGAACCTGCTTTCATACTATCTTCTTTGTCCTTTACACTATCAGAAAATGTAGCTGCTTCTGAAAGAACAGAGTCTGTGATCTTGTCATCACTTCTGCAGATGCTAGAAGGTGCTTCCTCGGATGCTCCAACCTCCGCTGTGTCTATATTACTTATGCCAGTGTCTACACTGTCTACAATCATTTCTGTACTATCAGAAGCTGTTGCTGCTTCTGATTCTCCAGGCTTTATACCATCTTCGTCATCAGATCTGTCACATGTGTCTGCCTCTGACATAGTATCATCCAGCCTGGCACTTTCAAATTCTTCCAGCAGCAGTTCGCGTATTCTCTGCCTTAGCTCAGAAGCATCTTCAGATTTGAACCAATTGCCACTAAACTGTATAAACAATATATATTCCTTGTTAAAATCTCCAAAACACTATACAGATAAAAGCATTGCAAGAAGAACTGAACAAGTACAGAAAAGAGATGGAACCACTAACCATGTCAAGTTTATCTCTTGTGAACCTTTCTGGTGCTTCTCTTATAAATCGTTCAATGTAATAAAGCATGAAGATGCCACAGTCATACTCATTCATCCGTCGTTCAGCCTAGTTGGTGCAACAATTATGTTATTAAATTGAGAGTAAAATGTAAGTATCTAATTGCAGCATAACTGCAATCTAAACAATTATTTAATCCAAACACCCAGGAAACAATATGCAAAAAAGTCAAAAAGTACCACACAACCACATCATAACACTTTACAGTATGTTACTTCATAAAAAAAAGCTATATGCCCATATTGTCTCTGAAATTGAAATGTCAGGAGGAGGATTCTTCCTTAAATGGCACCATTCTGATTCAAGGAGTCTGCAAAGTGTATAAACGATGCCATTAGAGTTATGACAGAGGTTGCTTGCGCTATAACTCATCAACAAGTCAGACACAAAATATCGGTGCATAACAGGTAAAGAAAACTTCCACTCACGTTCAAGAATATTTCAGTTTTGAATAATGGGAACTGCAAAATATAGTTAGATTGGATTGGTCACTCACCTCCCAACTATGTCAAAAATCTCAGCGCTAGGATGCATCCCTAGGGAGTCCAGATGAAGTATGATTGGTCCTGAATTACTCTCTTTTGCAGGAATGCACATAATTATCAAGCTCCAGTGTGCCCTCATTTACAAATGCAAAGGGGCAAAAAGTCATCCTAGATTAAAATTTATTACACACAAGGTATGGCACAAAAGACATGCTGGCAGGTAATCCAAAAAAAAGGTATCAGGTTTCAACCATATTCAAGAATCTGGATTAGCTAATAGGCAACTCTAAATGTAAACATAAAGTGTTAGCAACAATAAAGAGAAGTAGAATAGTACGAATCTCACGAGCCAAATCCCAAAGCTTGTACAATCAATCGGTGTCAATTTGAATTGATGCATAGGCATTTCAAGTTGCAGATCCAGATGAAGCATGAAGCTATGGTAACAATATCATAAACTTATCCAAGCGTGTCTTTGAGAATAAATTAATCAATAAGAAAAGTTTATAAAATCATAAAATGTATCTTCAGAAAAAGATTGTATTGCATGCATATGAATAACATGATGGAAATGTGAATATTTTAATAAAACGTGTTATAATTCTTATTCCAATAAGTAAAAACTTACATTTCATGGATTGGCAAGATGAAGTATCCTCTGTGAAATATATTGACACCTTTCCACCATCTTCTGAACTTCGATAACTCACACTTGAACAAAAATCCAACAAAAACATAAATATTATAATCTAACATTATCATATGAAGATATGTTAGACAGTATCCTTGTTACCTTATATAAGAGATTGCTAGTTGCCTTGTATAAACATTATTTGCCTTGTATAGATATTGCCTTATATAGGCTTTTCTTCTATACTCTCTTGTACATGTATATATACTGGGCCATTGGCCTCATATTGAATACAATTGCTATTCATAACATGGCATCAGAGCCAAGTTTTTAGAGTTAGGGTTTACCTGCGTTGCGCTTGCGTTTTTCTTTTCGGCGGCTATTCTCGCCGCTTCTGGTTGCCCTTCTTCTCTGCCGCCGCCTCTGATCTGCCACATTCTTCGGTCAGCTCGAGTTGGGTCTCTGGTGTTCCTTGGCCTTCATCGCGTCACTGTGCAGGTCCGTGTAGGCGGCGCCCGAGTTCGGTCTTCTCTGCCGCTCGGCCGCCTCCCAGAGCTCCGGCCCCTCTAGCCTGGCCGACGACCCACGCCCGAGCCCCGATCTTCCCCATTCGCTTGGCCGCATCCTGGAGCCTCGGCCCCTCCAGCCCGGCCACGCCTGAGCCCGACGCTTGCCATCACCGCTTGACGTCCGAGCCCCGACCGGCTTTTCGGTCCCACCGGCATCGCGTCCGTGCGCCTGGTCGCCCCTGCTCAGCCAAGCATCCCTGCGTCGGTCGCTTCTCCCACGCCGGCCAGCCACTCTGGTCGCCTGTCGCCGACTGCTTCTCCCACGCCGGCCAGCCGCTCCCAAGCCCGACTCCTTTGGCACAAGGCATCCGATCGGATTCCAATCCGATCGAGAACTCCTTTTAATTAGGAGCGGCTCAGGCTCTTATTAGGTCAGCTTCTGGTGGCTGACTCTGGCTTCTGGTGGTCAGCTCCAACTCTAGTTTTCTTGTTCCGTAAAAAAAAATGTCATCATCTGCAGGTTCTTCTTTGGGCACCGTCTCTGTTCCTCGTTGCCCGGTTATTTTTTATGGTCTTAATTATCGAGACTGGGTTCTCCATATGCGCCTCCACATGCGCGGTCAGTGTCTTTGGGAGTTTCTTACCGGCGAGCTATCTTGTCCGCCTCGTCCTGCTCCTCCTGACGCGCCTGCTATTCCTAAGGAGGCTGATGCTGCTGCTCAACAGAAGGCCTCCAATGACTATGTTGATGATATGGAGTCTTTTCAGACTCAATTTAATGCATACAAGATATGGCTCAATGAAGATGCTCGTGCCTCTGCTATTCTGGTTGCTAGTATGGAGGTGCATCTCGCTGGTGATATTGTTGGTTTGTCTTCAGCACAGTTGATGTGGGCCCATCTTCGCGATAGCTATGAGCCTGCTGGTGATTCTTTGTACCTTGCTGTTGTACAACAGGAGCAGTCGTTACAGCAGGGTGATTCTACCATGGATGAGTTCTATGCTCAACTGTCCTCGGTGTGGCGTCAGCTTGATTCTCTTGGACCGGAGGTTTGCCACACCTGTCAGTGCTGCCAACGTCAGCACTCTCACTTAGAGCTTCGTCGCATCTACGACTTTCTGACACGTCTGCGGGCTGAATTTGAGTAGATTCGTGCTCAGCTGCTTGCTCGTCATTCTCGTGTGACCTTGTTAGAGGCTCTTGTAGTTATTCGTACTGAGGAGACTCGTCTTCGTGGTGCGGGCCTGCTAGTATCTTCTTCAATCCTGGCGGTGCCTCATGCTACTCCTCCACCGGTGGCGCCTACTTCAGTGTCGACTACTAAGGGTGCAGGGCTTCACTGCACCTACTGCAACAAGAACGGGCATGTGGAACAGTTTTTCTATCGGAAGAAAAAGGATCTTACTCGTCGCGGTGTGCGCTCTCCTAAGGGCACTGGACTCCTAGGTGCCTCTCCTCAACAGGCCTCTGCTGGTTCTGACCCCACTCAAGAGATTCTTACGCTGCTTCATCGCATGGCCGCCTCTGCACTGTCAGGTTCTGCTGGTTCTGCTACTCAGTCTTTCAGTGAGAGACCACCTTCCTCTTCATCAGGTATCACACCATGGATTCTTGACTCTGGAGCTTCATTTCATACGACATCTGATCCCACGAGTCTCCATTCCATTAGTCCTCTTGTTGCTCCTATCACTGTGCAGACCGCAGATGGTACCTTTCTTTCTGTTACAGGACGAGGCACTCTTTTGTCTTCCTTTTCATGTTCCTGCTGTTTCTCATGTTCCTAAGCTAATCATGCATGCTAAGATTTACAGCTACAGCAATGATGTTAACTCTCCAGAACAATAAATCACAGCTCCATTCTTCTTCTTCTTTTGGAATTGTAAACCACAGTTCTAGATCTGGAATAATGATCTTCCATAAATAAGGCACGGGATCTCCAACATTATTGTTTACATGTACCATACCCGATGTTAAATTAAATCAGAATTGCACAGTTCACATCTGTTATATTGAGAAATAAGAGTACCCTGGCAAACAATTATAATTGCTAGGTAGATTCTGCGTTTTGTGTTGCATGAAGTATTTTGCCATCTCGTTTAGTTCTTTAGCTGAACTAGGATTCTTTAAGATGTAGATTTGACCTTCAGGCTTCTACTAAGAGTGAGTAATTTGGTGTTGCTCGCCACTGTAAGTCCACAATACTACTGAAATCTTCAATTAATGTTTGTTGTCACTTTAGTTGCCTTCTACTTGGGAAGAAGCTTATGCATATGCATATCATCCTGTGTCCATCGTATTTGTCTGCCTATATCTTTTCAGGGTTTGTGTGAACAAACTGTAAATGTTCTTCAACTGATGGAGGCAGAAGGAATTGAGACAAATCTTGTCATGCTGAATTTGTTAACCGTTGCTTTTGGTACTTTTGGAAGGCATTTCGAGGCACTAGCTGTTCCAGCATGTCAAGGATAGTGTATGTGCTTTGCTCAGAAATAAGACAACGATTTTTTTTATGTTGATTCTTGTTTGGGTTTCATGATTTAACTTTCTTTGCACTATCTTTTCCTACCATTACTCGTTATTTTTTCAAGGTATGAGCCCTGGTGTGGTGACTTACACTACACTTATGAAAGCTTTCATGAGAGATTTTTTTTAAAAAAAAAGTTCTTGTTTTCAGCTCTTGACTATAACTGTTAAAAGAGGTTCTTTTCCATGACTTGCAACTCTCTTCTTATGGAGTGAACATTTGATTATTTTCATAAGGATCGTGCTAATTAAAATTATCTAGTGTAATTGAGATTTTGAAACATTGAAAAAACCGGTGTACCTGAATAATTTGAGAAAGTTAAAATAATTCTGCTCGTTGTCTTGAATAGATATTAGTAGCATATAAGGAAATGGAGCGTGCTGGATGTACCCCAGCTAGAAAAGCTAGAGAAATGTTGCATGCTGTACGGAGGGGATATAAGTGTTTTATTTGCAGTTGACCTCTTACTTTTTACGGATGAATTGGATGATGCATGCTTTGGTAGGTTATTGAAATTGGATCCCTGGGATTCTCAAGTGGCTCAGGTTTCGATGTCGATAACTTGAAGAACGCCGTCCCCTTTTGCTCGCACATGCCTGATGGCTGATGGAGATATATTTTGAAAGCAAACGCAAGTGAGTTTATTGTGTTTACTCAGAAGCTAATCGAGCTGGATCCAAGAAATTTATTATATATCTTTTTTAACCCTTGCTTTCGCATGTAGATACTACTTAACCCTTGTGCTCGCCAGTTACTTCACTACTAAACGTCACGCAATTGATCAATTTTCGCTGCTAGGCAATGGGCCTATAATCAATTGGTGCTTATCACTAATCGAGGATAAAAGAACTTAGTTGATAAAAAAAATATTGTATGCCTTCTCATGTAGTTCATATCCTACCTCTACTATAGATAGAGGGAATGCCGCCCCAGCATGCGTTTGAGCCATTGGGTGAGCCGTCGTGGCGTTCGGGTCCTTTTTCAAAAAAAAAACTACGATTAGGTCCTTTTTCGAGGAAAATAATACGATTAGGTCCTTTTTTTAAAAAAAAGGAACATATATTACGTCTAGGTCCTTTATGCTTTTTTAAACATTGCGCTCGGGTCCTTTTACTTGATAATCAAAATTACGATTAGGTCCTTTTAGGGAAAAAATACGTTTATGTCCCTTTTTTTGAAAAAAAAATACATTGCATTTAGGTCCTTTTTTCATTTTTCTAGCATTACGTTTAAGCCCTTTTGCGAAAAACACAAAATTCTTTTTACGAGCCGAGCCGCGAAAAAATATTTATGTTCAGGTCCTTTTTTCGAAAAAAATTACGACTAGGTCCTTTTTCGGGAAAAAAGTTACGGTTAGGTCCTTTTTTCGAAAAAAAGAATATATTACGTCTAGGTCCTTTATGCATTTTTAACCGTTGCGCTCGGGTCCTTTTGCGGAAAATCGAAATTACGATTAGGTCCTTTTCGGAAAAGAAGAATACGTTCAAGTCCTTTTTCTGAAAAAAAATATATACATTGCGTTTAGGTCATTTTCTCGTTTTTCCAGCACTACGTTTAAGCCATTTTGCGGAAAACACAAAATTCTTTTTAGTTCCTTTTCGCGCGTTTTCTCGATTTACTCGTGTAGGGAGCGGCGATCACGCGTTTTCTTGATTTACTCGCGTGGGGAGCGGCGCCCGCGGCGTGGCACGCAGCTTATAAGTTTCTAGTTGTCATTATAGTCAGATATCTCACCTTCATTGAGCATGTAATATAATTATATCAAAGTCATGTTCTACAAAGGAAAATTCGTTTTCATTGAAAGTTTTCAAACAAATACAAGGTGTGTCTGGGATTTGTTTTAACGCATGGGCACTCTGCCGTTATCCTAACAAATTTCCTAGCAAAAAAATTATCCTAACACATCATCTTGACAGCTATTATGTAATTGGAAATGTTGTAGGCTTGCAACACATTGCATCTAAACCAATTTTTTTGTTGCCAACAGAGATCCTAAATGGATACAAGAAAGTTCTTAATCCATAGCAACATACGTGCATTCAAATAGTCTAAGGCCCTATTTGTGGGTGAGGGCGGGGTTAAAGACAGATTCATCTTCCAAAAATCCAGTAAGCCTCCAAAATAGGTTGCTTTTAAGCCGCTGTTGGTATAATCTAGAAGCAACATATAACTAGCAAAAACTAAAAGCTGGACGAGATCCGCTTTTACAGTTTATTACTGAGAAGCTGTTTGTCAAACGATTTCTTATAAAAAAAACGACAAATAACAGTTTTTTTTTTTTTTTAGAAATAGGCCCTCTCGCTGGTTGCCGCACAGCCCAGCAACCTAATTAGCGGACAACAATGCGTGTAGTGTAGTGTGGAACCGCATCGACAGTGTGGGTGGGTATGGGCTGTCCGCAGCCCGCCTCACTTGCACCCCTACCGCTCCGGCTAACGAGGCCCCGTGGAACACGCGAGACCATTGCTTGGGCCGGCCTACCCCACGCGGGAACTCACGAACCACACAGCACGTCAGATCAATTCGTTCCTCTGAAAAAACAAACAAGCAGATATGAGAACCATGAGGAAATAACACATAGTTCTTCTGAATCATTAAGAGCACTTTTTTTAGAACAAGTACCCAGACCAAACTAAGCAAGGTGCAAACTGCGTAGGATAAGCAAAAACAAGAACACAAGCTCTCTTTCTCCGCAGATTAGCGGTAAGAGGACTAAAGACACACGACGAATGCAAGCATGACTGTATTTCAGTGCAAACTCTCTGTACTGTGCAGACTTCAACAGTTGCAATTACACCATCACATCGTTGTAGGAATGAGTTAACAAAGATCGTCGTGTCGCAGCTGCAATCGGCACAAGACAAGGCCGCCTTCGGTAGGAAGCTATGTGCAGGAACGCAAGCCAGGATTGGCTGAGAGAGAAGTACAGGCAAGGAGGAGAGGAAGAAGGCTGGGGACGATCTATGGGCCACGGGCTCTGAAGAAGCACAAGCATCCTCCTGACTGGCCCTTGGGGATCATGCCGCCGCCCTTGCTGGTGTCAAGAGCCTCCAAGAGCCGCACCACCTCGTCCATGTCCGGGCGCTTCCCCGGGTTGGCGTCCCAGCACCTCCGCATGATGTTCGCCATTGCGCTTGGGCAGCAGCGTGGGATCTCCGGTCGCAATTCCTGCGCACGCGCAAATGAAAATCGCCAATGTTATTGCAAGGGTTTAGCATTGTGTGGGCGCGTCATTATTTTGTTGTGTAATAGCAACAGTGGATCCAACAGCTGGAAACATACCTGATGAACAACAGCAGATGAGACATCTGCAAAACTGAGGTCTGGATACGGCATGTCACAACAGTATATTTCCCACAAGCATATGCCAAAGCTGTAAACATCACACTTTCTATCGTATGGCTTGCCTTCAAGGACCTGCAGATACAAACATAGGAAGAACAAACAACTGTTTAAGACAGGGTTTAAAAAAACAGATTTGGTTAAAATCGAATCGGCATCTAAACCTCTCATGGAGAAGCACTTATCCCAATGGCAAACAAAAATACTCTCTGCGGTTCACAAATAATTGTCGGTTTGGGATACGTACAGTCAAACTTTAGATATCGATATCTTTTTAATCTTTAGATTGGATGCATATAAATCATATGTGTAGATTCGCCTCGAAACGTACTTGCATAATGTTATAATTGTATGTATTGGATTTTTTAAAAATGTATTACAATAGAAATTAGTGGTCAAAATTGAGTTTTAGGGATCGTGTCGATGTCCAAAACGATAACTATTTGTGGCCGGAGCGAGTACAAGGAGGCAGCGTTCTTTTTGGTATAAAATCTTTTAAGAGTTATGGCAGTGTACCTCTGGGGCCATGTAACCAAGTGTGCCTGTCGCACCCGTCATTTCCTTTGGATTCTGAGCCTCAACACGAGCAACGCCAAAATCAGCAATCTTAATGTTTCGTTGGGTAGTAAGTAGCATGTTTTCAGTTTTGACGTCCCGATGCACGATCTTCCGCGAGTGTAGATAGCTCAATCTGCAAAAAGAAATATAAGAGATGGCTATCGTTGGATTCAGATAGAGAAATGCACGGTGGTGATTTTAGCCAACTTGATTACCCTCTGGCCAAATCCAACGCAATCTGAACCACGACTTTGTATGCAAGTTTCCTTCGCATGTTCTTTATTAGATATTGTTTCAGTGTTCCTCCAGCAAGATATTCGACCACAACACAACATGCTCTCTGTGGCAGCTCGGTGCGTGCACCGCTCTCAGAACTATCGGCTGGAATCTTAAGGTCTGTGGTACCCATTGATGCACCGACGAACTGCAAGATAGAAAATAAAATACTTAAATAATTTTTTAAATGGATCACAAACCTCTACAGAAGACAGTACCAAAAAAATATCAGTCCTGGACTAACATTGCTAAAGAAGCTACATGAATGAGTAGCATACTGCTATACAGTAGACTAAGCGAATGCAAATGGATTCACAGTAAGGATTACCGGGAGCACAAATGTTCACCTTAGTAACATTTGGATGGCTGAGCTCATGCCAAACAGCAACCTCCTGCTTAAATGATGCTCGCAGAGCAGCAGTTTCAGCTTCTGTTGCAAAGCCATCGTCTCCCCAATCCAACAGTTTAACTATACACACCATGATAAAACATTATTAGCTATAAATCCATGGGAAGACCAGGCCATTGCAAATTTGCAATCCATGTTGTGTTGGTAGTTTGGTAAAGTATCTCAACAATACTAGAAATTATACAAATGAAATTCAGCATGTTCATCAGAGAACTTTTATTCATTTGATAAGATGCTATTCAGGACAGTTACATATTTATCCACAGGACTTCAAAGATCGTATACATCTCAATCCTATGTAACAGGTTAGAATATAGAAACAGGACAAGTGGATCAGCTTAATACACCACATATGCACCCGAAATAGGCACCTAACATACAATGAAGATATCATAGCTCATGCCCTCCTTCAGCTATAGTACATTTAGGCTTAGGATTGCACGGTCTGATCATCTGACTAAGAAGCAGAAGCAACAGAAATTTTCATGCTAATCTTATGCCTATTTTTGGAGCAAGAGCAATACACATATAAAAACATATCCAACTTTGCTAAGCATTCACAAAAAGCCAAAGCTCAGCAATAATTCAGAAATTAAGACAAAGGAAGCAAGAATCTGATGAAGTTGAAATACAAGAAAAAGGGATCTAAGTCATCTGTAGACAGGAATTATGCACATGCAGGTGATAGTAGTTAAAACTATATGCATGATAAGCATAGAATAGGATCCGATTCATAGCTATTGGGATTTCATGAACAAGTAACAGAGGTCCTTCTGCAAGATTTACACTTTAGAGTAGTCTCATGCAGATGTAATTTCGTGAATACTGTTAATACTGAATACTGATAGGCTCTAAACTATTCAGCTAATATTAGGGCAAGCTACAATGTGCCTAGTGGATAAAAAATTGAATCATATTGCGCCATGTTCCTTCTCAGCCTAGATTGATAACCATAAGAGTAAATTTCGCAAAACTACAAGTTTCTTGTACAAACTATGAGAAAACTAAATGTTGTAGCTTCTATTTCAAAAAACTATAAGATTTTAGGACAACTTGTGTTACAAAACTATAAGTTTTAGAATTGATCGTTTCTTATAACAAGTCTCACAGTGTGGGTCCACATGACAGCCTCACACGCCTCTATTTTCCATTTCACTCACGCGTGAGGTTGCCATATGGGCCCACACTTTTCACAAAACTACAAATTTCTTGTACAAACTATGAGAAAACTACGTGTTGTAGCTTCTATTTCAAAAAACTATAGATTTTAAGACAACTTGTATTACAAAACTACAGGTTTTAGAATTTAATCGTTTCTTATAACATGTCTGACAGTGTGAGTCCACATAACGGCCTCACACGCCCCTATTTCCCATTTCACTCACGCGTGAGACTGTCATATGGGCCAACACTATTAGACCCGTTACAAGAAACGATCAATTCTAAAACATGTAGTTTTGTGATACAAATTCTCCTAAAATCTATAGTTTTATGAAATAGAAGCCAAAACATGTAGTTTTCTGATAGTTTGTACAAGAAACATATAGTCTTGTGAAATTTATTCTAACTTTAAACAATCTAATTAGAACTAACAACTTTTTCTTTAAGAAAAAGCAAAAGACTATTGAGTCATTGCATTAAGAAGATGAGAGAAGAAACAAATCCTACACAGCATTATTTCACACATAGTTACCGGATTCACTGTAAACCCCCTAAATCGTGAACTGTATTCGCCGAATATAAACTGGTTTAGAGTATAGGGTTCATATTCACAGTGAAATTTGGAAGAAAATACGGCGAACCGCGAATCCAAATCCGTATTACTATGATTTGACACACATACACATACAACAGAGATGAAGAACAATAAGAAAGTTGTATACCTGCAACATCCTGGCCATCGTACGTGCCGCGGTACACCGTGCCGTACGTCCCCTGCGTGATGACACGCCGGATCTCCAGCTTGGAGAGGTCGATCTCCCAGACTTCCTTGGGCCCCTGGGACTTGACCACGTTCTTCTCGAACCTCTTAGCCAGCTGCTTGTCCAGGTGGATGTCCAGCTCCTCGAGGTCGATCTTGTCGGCACGCACGTACGCTTCGGCCTCGTCGCCGCCGAGAATCCCCGAGGCTTTCATCTTCTCCTTCGCCTCCGACGACGCTCCGGCGCTCGACAACATCACGCGAAACCAACTCGCAAGATCACAGCCGCAAGTCGCAAGAATCGAAGACTCCCTTTGCCGCAAACAAGAGCGCTAGATATCAAGGAATGATTGGTCCCTTGCCGCAAGAAATCTCAGCAGAAGCTTTGCCTCCAGAGATATCGGTATCGACACACGACCGGGCAGGAATTTGACCGGAACTGGACACGAATACAAGAGCCCGAAGGGGAAACGGAAGGCGGCGCCTTTCACCGAATCAGGGAAGCGGCGGCGTCAAGCTGAGCTCCTCGCGACAGAGACGAGTCCGGTCAGAGTTGGGGAAAGCGCGCGGAAAGCCCGCGCCCCTACCGACCCGGACACCTCGAACAACCACGCCACGCAACGCGGGAGGACTCCGAGCTCGAACCGGCCTGAAGAATCCGCACAAGAACACACCCCCAATCAAACACCTCCAAGAACCTCGAGACGGCGCCGAATAGGGCGAGAATTGCCTCGAACCGCGGGGAATTCTCCGGAGAGACGCTGCGACCTGGGTAATGTGCAGGCCGGGAGCCTCCAATCCGGCACGAGCCGCGCGGGGATTGAGAGGAATCGGAGGCGGCCACGGCGTGGAGGGAAGAGGAAGACGAGGTTGGGAGGGGGGTGGGGTGGGGTGGCTTGCAAAGTCCACCTGGCAATTCTGATAGGGACGGAGCTTTAGTCTAACTAGAAGTGGACCCGCAATCTCCCGAGTCGAGGAGCAGCTGTGTACTAATCAAACAATATGCTTTTGATTCTCTCGATGAGATTTGATGGGATTTGGTCATCTAAGTCCGGTGAAATAGAACCATTCCGGTGGACAGAGATTAGTCAATTTTTTTGTTTGATTAGATGGATGAGAATAGATGGGATGATCTAGTTTTTTGTTTAGTTGGATGGATAAGAATGGATGGGATGATCTAGTTTTTTGTTTAGTTGGATGGATAAGAATAGATGGGATGAGTCAGTTTTTTGTTTGGTTGGATGGATAGGATAAGCCAACTTTTTTGATTTGTTGGATGTTTAGTATAAATTTCTACACTCTGTATAAACTCTGATTTTCTGAATTCTCCCTCAGGTTTGGAAATCACCGTTCCGCGTCAAGCTTTCGCGCAGTTGCTTTGATCAAACCTTCAGGGAGGCGACTAAAAATGCGAAGCAATTGAATCCAACGCTCGTTTTGGCTGCCCGTAGAACCGTAGTTCCAAAGAGACCCTTTTTTGAAGACGTGCCCAGAAACGGACGCTAGCTTTGTCCGATCAACGCATATCATGTACTCCCTCCCTTCAAATTTATAAGTCATATTTTTCAAATAATATCGTTCATAAATACAAGATATATTTAATATTTTAATATAAAATTAGTATAATGTTCACTCTATACGTCTAATAATAGCCATCTTTACTTTATATTATCTACATGTATACATTAAGTATAGTGTTTAGTGACAATAATTAGAGATAATCTGGTCATTTTTGATGTCTTCTTGATCTATATGCCAAAAAGAAATATGTCTTATAAACTTGGATGGAGGGAGTACTCCCTTTAGTTGTAGATAGTTATCGTTTTGGATATAGATATAGTTAAACTTTTAAAACTTTGACTGTCAATATCTTTTTAAATATTTAAATTTAAAATATAAAAATCATATGTGTAGATTTTTCTCGAAAAACACTTTCATAATATTATAATTTATTAGATTTTATAAATATATTATAATAGAAATTAGTGATCGAGACTATATTTTGAAGACCACGTCGATGTCTAAAATGATAAATATTTGTGACCGGAGGAATTCTAATGTGTTTTTAACTAGACCTCTTGTAGATGTCAACGTGGCGTCAAAAGCAAGCCCATTTGTTTTGTATAACCCTACACGAGTTTTAAGGCTCGTTTGAGACGTACAAATTTCATAGAAAATAATTTTATCTCTACAAAAATTAGAAAAAACTTATCTTGTTGAAAACTGAAAAAAGAATTAATTCAAAATTTAAAACTAAAAAAAATAAATTTAAAATTTTTCAACTTAGAAAGTTTCAAATAGAAAATGTTTCAACACGAAAAGTTTCAAATCGAAAAAGTTTCAACACAAATTGTTTCAATTCGAAAAGTTTCAACTCATAAAACTTTTGATTCAAAAGATTTCGGTTCAAAAAGCTTTTATTGAAAAACTTTTGGTTCAAAAAATTTCGATTTAAAATTCAAACAAAAAACTTCAAATCGAAAAAGTTTCAACTAAAAAAGTAAATCAAAAAAAATTTAAATAGAAATTTTCAACTCAAAAAAAATCTAAATCAAAAAATTTCAACTCTAAAAAATTTAAATTAAAAAACTTTATTAAAACACATGGAGCAACTCCCCTTCTGCACCTTGCAAACGTGCAGACGAGCCCAGCCGTTGCTTCTTCAATTGCTCTTCACGTGTTCTCACGGTAGCATACCCCAGCCGTCTACGTGTCGTAACCATAGGAAACACGGAGCTGACCGTAGGAATTCGTTCATGCGGGTAACCGCAAACTAGTGAAACCGGTGGCCAAATTGTCATCATGTTATATCCTCCGTCTACTAAAGATGGTGAAAATACTGATCCAGGTGCATTCGAGCCCAGTCGGTAATTTTTTTTTACATTTTGGTCCTTTTTTCTAAAAAAATTACGATTAGATCCTTTTTGGGGAAAAATTACGAGTAGGTCCTTTTTATAAAAAGAAAATATATTACATTTAGGTCCTTTATACGTTTTTAAGTATTGTGCTCGGGTCCTTTTATTGAAAATCAAAATTACAATTAGGTCCATTTAGAGAAAAAATCGTTTAGATCCTTTTTTTAAAAAAAATACATTGCATTTAGGTCCTTTTTGCATTTTTCTAGCATTGCATTTAAGCCCTTTTACGGAAAACGCAAAATTCTTTTTAGGTCCTTTTCGCGTGTTTCCTCGATTTGCTCCTGTAGAGAGCGGCATTCGCGCGTTTTCTCCATTTGCTCGCGTAAGGTGCGGCGTACGTGACACGTCGCGTATGGTTGGCTAGTTATCCTTGCTTTTCTTCTTTAATCAAATGACACGAAAATCTTTCGTTTGTTCTTGAAAAAAAAATATGCTTAGTTAGTTTGAAATTTTTATCTTAATTACACCAAGTTCTCTAAACAAAATATTAGATTACACTATAAATTTGCGTGTGCATCTCATTTTCATCTAGCTTTACAAAAGTCAATGTTTTCGTACTATCTTTTACTAGTAAGACTAGTATAGTACTTTGTCTTTCAATTTCTTTTTCCCAGCACGTAATATATGGTTTTTTCCTCTTTTAGAACGTTTGTTTCCTTTTCCTTAATTCCAGGATATTTGTTTCATTTTCCTTGAGATGATGCTGGAGGTGGGGGGAGATCTGTTGTGGGCCACAGAGATGAGTTAGACACATTAAACAATGGCCATCGGATGTGGGTGAGTAAAGCTGAGGAAAGATCTGAGAGGTTAATTTTGATGAAGGCAAGTTTCTGGGGACGTTTCGCTGGGTGCACGAAGGTTGGGTCATCTCTAGTGGGGTGCATTATTTGGGGTGGACGTAGAAAAGAATGCTTAGATGCATTATAAAGGGGTATAGATGAAGAAATAGCATTTCTTAATGTGAACGAGTATGACCTATTAATTACAAATATATGATGTTCGAAACTGCATGCAATATAATGGATTTTATTTTATACAATCTATACCCCTTTATAATGCACCTAAGCAATTTTTCTTACGTCCACCCTAAATAATGCACCTCATTAGAGATGGCCCAATGTTCGTGCACCCAGCAAAACGTCCTCAGAAACTTGCATTCATCAAAATGAACGTCTCAGATCTTTCCTCAGTTTTACTCACCCACATCCGATGGCCGTTATTTAGTGTGTCTAACTCATCCTCAAGGAAAAGGAAACAGAATCAAGTAAAAGGAAACAAACGTCCCGGAATCAAGAAAAGGAAATAAACGTCTGAAAAGGAAGTATCATACATTACATGCATGCATGTTCCATATTCGGAAAAAATACGATCACGAATTCATGCAGTAGTGAATTTATGATACGATCAAATGACACCGATTTGTTTCAGAGTCGCAATGCCAACCAAATGATCGTGAACGAATCAATCAAACTAGCATAAGGAATGTGTCATGCACGATGCGTCGTCCTTCCATACCTCTCCAACGGCCTATATACGATCCTAATACAAATAATCAAGATTAAAACTTGCCATGGTTATGACGATACGGTACCGTTTCTCCTTCTTGCCAATGTTTCCAAGTTGCTTGGAAACAAATTAATATTCGTTTTGTGGCTATATATATGCGCTTCCTCCTTGTGATTGCAAGACGAGTTAGTAGGTGTCTAGCTTTTAGCCATGTTCACGCCAATCTCACCAATGGCCGTGGTGATGGCAATCTTGTTTAACCATTCACGGTTGCGTCGTCCACGGCGCACGGTGACCACCACTACCAGGGGCCGACAGGGTCGCCGGCCTACGCGCCTGGCCTCACCACCATCATCGTCATTCGCCACCACCGACAATACCCTCGCAAGCCGAGACGCCAGCCTCTCTCGCGCCGAGCCCTCGTCATCATGATGGTCATCATGCTCCGACTCCGAGCCCTCCTCACCACCATGGTCATCACGGTCCGGCGCTGTTCACCCACCGAAGCGCCTCGTCCACGATGGTACCGGGATCAACTCATCACGGCCATCATATTTCGCCCGCCCGGTTCATTCCAACCTGCCGGCGCATGCTCCAAGTCCGCGTCACCATGACCACAACGCTACAGCGTCGGCACCCGTTCACGCCCACCAGCCTGCCCACGCTCCAAGTCCACATCACCATGGCCACCACTCTCCGGCGCCGGCGCCGGCCACGCCAACCAGCGGCCCACGTTCCAAGTCTGCACCACCATCGCCACCACGCTCCAGTGCCTGCGCCGGTTCACGCCAGCCACCCGCAGTGGCGGAATCATAAAATTTAGATTAGGGATGCACGATTTGACTCTTATTAATATAGTATTACGCAAATAATAACTATCAGCTGTTGATAACAGTTAAGAATAGTACTATTTGATAATAATAAATTAGATTTTAATCTTGGTACGATTGTTTATGCAATATGCAAAAGTTTATATGAAAACAAAATATTTAGCGCATATTTCTACGTCCACCCTAAATAATGCACCTCTGCTGAATTTTTTCGGCTACAATCGTAAATTCATCGCTGCGAAAGTCTGATTCGGAAAAAATTATAACGATGATGCTAATACAGTAAAAAATTCTCAAAAAATAATAAAAAACAATCAAGCGGTGTCCGTCCGCTTGTTAATTTTGTCAAAAAATCCTCGATGGCATTGAAAAATTCAAGCATAGGAGAAAAATAAAAAATTCAAGCAAAGCTGTCCCACTAAATAATTCCGGAAATATGGAAAAATAAATGCGCTCACACCATTGGATCTGCAGGGAAAAATAGATAAAATTAAACAGCCACATGCATTCTTTCAAGATGAGAAAAATTGAAAAAATTAAGCAAAGACTCACATACCGGGTTCCGTGGATAAAAATGAAAAAAAAATCGCGCTCCGTGCACGAAATTAAGCTATATGGGGCTAGATCTGTAAAAAATCTCAAGAAATGTCATATTCGAAAAAAAAATACGATCACGAGGCCAGGACAGTAAAAAATTCAAGTCTGATTTCTTTGCATGCGGATCCTCCCTGTTTATTTCCTTGTTTGATTCGCTCTCCTTCCAAATATGTAGTACATACAGTTTTGGTCAGAATAGTAAAAAATTCAAGTCTGATTTCTTTGCATGTAGATCCTCCTTGTTTATTTTCTTATTTGATTCGCTCTCATTCCAAATATATAGTACGTACAATGATCACAAGATTATTTATTATTAAGTATTATTTTCATACTTATCTTCTCATTTAATTGATAAACGAATGTACTATCGTTGTAGCGTTAGCACTGACACTATACTGGTATATAATTAGTGGCCAATCAACGGGCGATTGATGGTCAATTCAATCAAACAAATCGCCGTGGAGCAGTGTCGAACAATAAACACTCCTAAAACACATCAACTGTAATGTCCCTTACAGCAAATTAATAGCCTGAAGACTATCCTCCGTTGGAAAAACATTTGCTTGTACGTCAGCAGTATCAAGCTACTAGTACTAGACACATTATTCTCTTCGTAATGACATGTTCATACAGCCACAAGAACATTTTGGCAACACATCTAGGTGTCCACATTCCACAAAACATAATCACATATAAATTACCTAGACTAATATTTGAATGACTAATGATAGCACGTTGTATCAGTGCGTAAATTGTCTACCTAATCACATCATATATATATATATATATATATATAGGAAAATGATTTCATACTCCTGGGTGTACGTACTCCCACCACCAGTATACCATTTAAATGACGTTGTTATACCTCTTTATCCTTTTGAGTATACTCTAATACTAATTATAAGATACCTCAAAGTGAGTTCCATGAAAAAATTCATTAAAATCCACCCTTTATAGCATAATTTGTTTATATATTCCTTTTACATATGGAAAAGGGTATGTAGCAAAAAAAAAAAATAAGGGCTCTGATGAAATTTTTTCAACCATATCGCATTGGAGTATCTTAGAATTATTATTGGAGTATACCGAAAGTGATAAAAAAGTATAAAGCGTTCATTTAAGTGATATATTAGAGGTGGGAGTATGTACTCCTGGAAGTACGGAAAAGGCTTCCTATATATATATATATATATATATATATATATATATATATATATATATATATATATATATATATATATGTATGTATGTATGTATGTATGTATGTATACTGATTTCAAATGCGTGAATTCAAGTCATATTCGAGTATATTTTTCAAAAAATCAGTTTTATAGTATATACCCATCTATAACAATTCAAATGAAACACATATCTTTGAAAAAATATACTCGAATTCAAAGATTTTGAACGAGTTTGGATCATATGCTTTACTGATTTATATATAAAACCAGCACATACCTACAACCAAACTATCATCAAAAAGGGAAACTCTAGTTTGAATTTTAGTTCAAACTTGTTTGAACTAGTTAGTAAACTGGTTAAACTCAGTATCCTAAAAATTTCAAAAAAAATCGCATGAAAATACATAGAGAAAATATCATTTTTAGATCATGGTGCCCTAGGTAATTATACTATATATATATATATATATATATATATATATATATATATATATATATATATATATATATATATATATATATATAGTATAATTACGTATAATCAGTAATAATATGTTTGCCGAGGAAAATCAGACCAACAGGGTCTAACTAGATGCTGATAAAATGGATGTTTGTCGGCAAAGACAATTGCGGACAGCTGGGTCCCTGGCAGACAGTTTTGGCAGAACTTGTGTCAGCAGAAGTCATTCCTGGCAGAGATTTGCCCTTGACATCCATTTTTTCCGGTAGATGGAGTGCCCTGAAAGCTATGTTGTGGTGTAGTGGTTGCAGCAAGGTTTCAAATTTTGGATTCGGAATAAATTTCGCCCTGGGCCGGATAACAAAATTCCGGTGAAATTTCGGAATTTCGGAATTATTTCAGAAAAATTTGAATTTGAAAATTCAAATCCGGTCCAATCCGGAAAAGAAACACCGAAATTCGGCGAAAAAACCCGAAATTTCGGGCGAAATATCCGAAATTTTGGGTTTTTTTGCACTGGCTGAAAAGTGGTCTAACCGTTATCGAAAAATTTTGAAATTTTGTTCGGAGGTTCCTGACACAATGCTGATGTTCTCACAAAAATTTCAGCTGATTATCACACATGAGGAATTTTTAAAAATTCGGAGAGTGGTACTATCCTGATAAAACACTGACCGACAAATTTGATCGGAATGGAAAATGGTACAAATCAAGTTATAAACTGTTGAAATTTTTTGTGCATGGTTATGATCCATAATTAATGTTCTCATAAAAATTTCAGCTGATTATCACATGTGAGGAACTTTTAAAAATTCGGAGAGTGGCGCTGTCCTGATAGAACACTGACCGACAAGTTTGATCCGAATGGAAAATGATACAAATGAAGTTAGAAACTGTTAAAAAATTTTGTACATGGTTATGATGTATCTATAATGCTCTCATAAAATTTTCAGATGATGATCAAATTGTATGAATTTTTAAAAATTCGAACAGTACTACTGCCATGTTAAAAGGCTTACCGGCAAACTTGAACAAAATGAAAAATTATGTAAACCATAAATTTTTTTGAAAATTTTAAAGAATGGTGATAAGGAAGTTATTAATATCCCATAAAAATTGTGATTCACGATCACGCTCCAGTGAATTTATAAAATTCCTACAAGGCACAGTACTATTTATGTTCTTTTCTTTTTTATTTTTGAAATATAATATAACAAACGAAGTTCAATGCTTACATAGATTTGATTGACCAAACAAACAAAGTTGAAATTTTTTGAAAAAATTATATAATGTTACTGAGTCAATTATTAATATCTAAAAAAAATTAGATCATAATCACACTCAAGAGAATTTATAAAATTCTGACAATATAACTGTCCCAATTATGTTCATTCTGTTTTTGATTTTTTAAAGATAACAAATGAAGTTAAATTATTTTGAAATTTTTTATGTATGATCCTAATCTACTAAGTATAGTACCATAAAATTTTCATATTATTATCATGCTTGTAAAATTTTATAAAAATCCGACAGTGTTTCTGCCAAAATTTTAAAATGTTTAAAAAATTAGGTTTTTCAATAAATTTTCATAGGAGATGACTTTCCTAAGGGTTATTGGACCAAATCCGGTCCTAAAACTTTCAAAACCGGCCAAAAAACACGAAATTTCGCCCCAAAAAATAAAATTTCGGATTTTACTGTAGCAATTTCAAATTTTTTAAATTTTTTTTTCCGGCCGGTACTTGAGATCTCGGGGTGGTCCGAAATCCGAAATTTCGGCGAAATTTCGCTGAAATTTTGAACCTTGGGTTGCAGTGCCTCGAGGTGTGTCGATCTACCTCTATGTTCTTTAACATATGTTCATATTATTAGTTTGATATCTCCATATATATGACCTGTGAAACATCGTCATCAAACCAATACATATGTTAGTCTATTCATATGTGTCCTCGTATGTTTATCGACTAGAGATCACTTTAGAATGATCATCACAAAGACATGTATAGGGTTTCACAAACAAATCACGTACTTGCTAAAAAGTAATAATGATATTATTTAAAAAACAAGATAATAAATCATAAATATAAAGAATATAATTATCTCTACGATCGCCCTTGAATATATCTCCAACAGCTTATTCCTTCTAGCCAGGAATTCTCATGCATGTGCAAGACATGCGCACGAATAGTGGTAGTGAGAGAGAACGAAGGAGAAGGAGAGGGAGCTCCCTGCTACTAGTGCATTTGCATGCGCTGCTGTATTGTGCGTCTACGGCTGGTGCGAGAGGTGGTATTTATACTGGGGTGACTCCGTAGGTAAGGACAACAAGCGTGCAGGTGTTCCTGGGGAAGCTACTCGGTTTACTACCGTAACAGAGCGTTTCTAATTCAGTTTTTTTTTTCTAAGTCCAAGTCTATCTGCGAAGAGAAGCAAAAACTTTTGAAAAACAGCTTTTCAGGACAGGCAACTAGAAACTGGCTTTTGCATAAGCCTAAGTTGTGCCAAAAAGACCTATGTAGCACCTCATAATATAAGTTGTATAAATCTTGAAGCAAACGAAAAGATAAATAATTAATATCTACTCTTTATTCGTACTTTAATGTTTATGCATTTTTAAAAGGAGATATATAGAAGACCTCCGTTCTTACCTCTTAGCACTTAGTTGTCCTTTCTCTTTTCTTTTCTTTTTTATTTTCTCTCTTTTTTTATTTGGGAGTGGACTTGGTAGGAAGAAGCTGTAGAAATCTGGAGTAATTTTCGTATAAGCCTTTTGAATAGTTCTCATTTGCACACAAGGTCAAAAGTTATAATACTAACGGCGTATGTACATCGTAAGGTATTTATTTTGTTATTGCCCCTTTCTTTCGGATGTTTTTGTTTACCGCTACAAACTATTACTGTTGCAATTAAAATTGATTATACTGAATCGTAATTGTCGACTTTTATAGTCGGCAATAAATTTATGGGGTAGGCGCTCGATCTCAAACTCGAAGGTCACACAAGACAAGGGGTTTATACAGGTTCAGGCTCTCGCGGAGGAGATAATACCCTAATCCTGTGTGCTGGGATTATATGGATCTCTTGGATCCGGGGTTGCTCAAAGCACAATATGCTCTGGCCGATATGAGGTGTTCTATGCTCTATGGCTTGATTGCTCTATGCTTGGATGATCCCCTTCCTATGTTGTTGCCCGCCCTCTCCCTTATATAGCGGGGTGGAGCGGCTTACAAAGTACTGATCGGTTTGGAGATTCCGATCGGTTATAAGATTCTAGTCAGTTAATAGGATAGAGTTTACATCTTTATCTACCCTATTAACGACTCGTATTACAACCGTATCTATCATATCTAAATATAAGTTCAACTTCTTTTAGGATATGTCCTCTTGCGCACGGCAGCGGGGCCTGACGCGGAGAGTATCTTTTGGGCCTCCCTCTTGGGCTTGTCATGAGGGTACCCGGGTTCTTATATTCCACAGTGGCCTCCGAGTCCTTTGCGATCGAGTTGCCGCCTTCCTGGTTGCAGCCCAACTGAGTCATGCTTTACGCCGAGTGCTTCCAGTTCTTGATGCAGCTTCCCGACTAGTTTTCTTTTACAGCCGAGTGCCCTGTTGTAGGCAAAGAGATTGTAAAAGACTCAATAGAGCTCCACGCGTTAAACTTTCCGAGTGGTTCCTATCCCTATTATTGGAATTCTGGCAGTCGGCTCATCTTGGGACATAATGTATCCCAAACGATATGCAGAAGTCAAAACGCTTTTCCCGCTCGAGGCAAAATTCAGCGCCACTCCCTTTAAATTCATTCGTCGCCGAAGTTGCTGATGTCGTCATTGAAGCGTTGGCTCACACACATCGCATCCAAATTTAGTAGCCCTGAAATCATGTATATGCAGAACTTAGGCAATGTAAAAACAATTCACTTTCGGATGTGATGTCCGACCGTGTATATATAATTTTAGAGTTTTTATTCTTTTTCCTTATTGATTTTGAATTCATCCGAGTGGTTTGACTCTTTTGTTTAAGCACTCGCCTGACTAGTCTAGCCCCGAGCGTTGAGAGTCGGCTCATGGCTTTTTCCTAGCACGTGTTTTGGGTGACTAAAGTTAAATGCGTTCATGGGGTCGAGCTTCACAATTTGGAGTTATCGCGCTCGGATTCACTCGCAATCGTTAAGCAAAGAAGAAAAATACAACTCAAAAGATGTGCGCATGCGCACACTATTAGTGTAGCCCCGACTTCTCGCTTAGTTGTGGGTCAACTAAGTAGCAAGTCAGGAAAGTCAACAATTTTATTTATAATGATATAATTGAGTAAAAAGCGACTTAGCTGCTTTATGCTCCATATGTTGTCGACGATCGTACCATCTTTGCTCGGGGCGCAGGCGAAGGCTTGTAGATGAGCTGTAGTCGAAAGTCGCGTGGGAGCGCAAGTGCGCTTCACCTATCGGTTTTTCCTGATTTCGCTAAATTGCGGTCGCCATCACCATGGCCTTGATCTGGGCCACGATCGGGGCCGCCGGGCTATCCGATGCAATCATCGGGTCCAGTTTGTCGAGAAGCGTCTTGGAGGCGACGACATTCTGCATTGGCGTGCGGAAAACGGCTTGATCTCCCAACCTGGATTGCAGGAGGTCCTTACGGACATTACGGCCGCGATATCGAAGCGATCGCACCTGCACCTACTTACCCTTACGAAGACGATCTTCCCCCGCAGCTTCCTGTTCTTCTTGTTGGCGTTGGAGATCGGTCTTCTGTTCTTCTATAGCGAAGATGCCACGAAGATCGCAGCAATTCCTCGCGACGCCGGTTTTCTTGGCCAAGTCAAAGTGACATACCCGAGATGGGTTGGCTCGATCTTTACGGATCGGATCGGTTTTGGACCGAACATGCACAAGCTCTCCGTGCGCATTCGCAACGAAGTCCGTGTTCGGCGGAAGGCTGGCCGAGACGAAGGTGGCGACGAATCCACCAATTGCTGCCATCGAGTCTGTGGGAAAAGATTATAGCGCTTCCCCTACCTGGCGCGACAACTGTCGACTTTTGTAGTCGGCAATGAATTTATGGGGTAGGCGCTCGATCTCAAACTCGAAGGTCACACAAGACAAGGGGTTTATACAGGTTCAGGCTCTCGCGGAGGAGATAATACCTTAATCCTGTGTGCTGGGATTATATGAATCTCTTGGATCCGGGGTTGCACAATATGCTCTGGGCGATATGAGGTGTTCTATGCTCTATGGCTTGATTGCTCTATGCTTGGATGATCCCCTCCCTATGTTGTTGCCCGCCCTCTCCCTTATATAGCGGGGGTGGGGCGGCTTACAGAGTTCTGATCGGTTTGGAGATTTCGATCGGTTACAAGATTCTAGTCAGTTAATAGGATAGAGTTTACATCTTTATCTACACTATTAACGACTCGTATTACAACCGTATCTATAATATCTAAATATAAGTTCAACTTCCTTTAGAATATGTCCCCTTGCGCACGGCAGCGGAGCCTGACGCGGGGAGTATCTTCTGTGCCTCTCTCTTGAGCTTGTCATGAGGGTACCCAGGTTCTTATATTCCACAGTAATCTAGCAAGATATTATACTGGCTGATGTCCAGAGTTTATTTTTCAATATTTGAACCTGTGTAAGCCTTAACATGACTGCACTAGCCACCAGTAGTTCCCACCGTGTCGGAAAAAAAAAGTTTATATACGTTGTTGGAAAAAAGAAAGAGAAAGCATTCTTAAGAAGCAAAAGAAAGGAAGACATAGTCACGTACGTGCTTTCGTAGAAGAAAGGAAGACATAGTCTCACGTACGGCATTTTTTTGCACTGTTGTGCATGATTAGTACAGTCGAGTACGATTAACGCAGGTCGAATGATTAATTGATCGTATAATTATAATCTGATTAATCATCTGTTTTCCGTTTAATCACGAAAATAACTTATTTTTATTCACTAGCTATGATAAATTAGTTTATAATATTATGTTATAGTGTTCATGGTATGTATCTTTTGGACGAAGTGCAACCAATGAATTGTAAAACATGTTTTGTAGAGTGGTAATTTACAATAACTTTAGGTAACTAAAATATTTTCTACTTAATCTTAAATGTAAATAAATATATCAGTAAGAACACATAATCATTTATTAAATTTCGATTAATCGGTCATACTGTGATTAGTCGCTTAGCAATACCGTATCTATCCATCGAGTATATACCATTTTTGTGACACTGATTTTTAGAAGCAGAAGAAACTAAAAGAAAGATTAGATACGTGCATTCGTAGAGACATCATCCTGCAATAGTCGCGTACGAACGTTCTTGCTGTCCCACACGGAGCCCCGCCCCAGCTCGCGACAAACGAGTTTGGGCTGGAAAAGACGAGCAGGTCGGCGCCGGGCGACAATGATCGAGTTGCTGCTGCAGCAAAGTCGTGCCCAGCGTTTTCCCGCTAGCGCACTGCTAATGCTCCAAAATCAGCAGTCTATATAAGCCTATCTTATGGCATATAAGCTGAGGTACATGATACACTAAATAAGAGATATAGCTTGAGCACGAAATCCAATCAACAAGATACAACAAAAATTTATACTAGGGAAGATAGTTATATCTAACTACATTGTTTCTTGAGCCACTGCGTTATATTGTGCTATGACCTCATCGTCGCCATGGATGCTGGCAGCAATGGCACCGTCGAGCACCTCCTCCCTGCGTAGCTCGTTGAGGCCTTCCACGTCGTTAATCACGACAGCGGCCTCACCAAGCTTAAGATTGGCGTGCTACTCCCACGCACTCTGCATGCTCCAGCCAGTGGGAACGAGATCCACACCTTCGTCATTGCCATGGACGCCGACAATGGCTTCCTCTCTCGCGCAACTGCTCCTCGAGCCATGCCGCCCCACCGCTCACCATCACAAAGTCACCCTTCCCCGCCTTCATCACCGTCATAGACGCCGATAACAACGGCTTCCCCTCTCATGCCGCTACTCCTCGAGCCCTACCACACGCCATCTCCTCACCCTGTCTGGTTTCCCTGTGTCGTCAGGGCTCTCAGATCTAGCCAAATCCGGGTGCTGTCAATGCAGATCTGGCCGGATTTGGGAGGAGGCGACGGGTGTCGATGAGGATGGTAACTTAGGAGGGAGTGAAGGGAGAAGGAGAGAGGAGAGGTGTGAGAAGGGAGAACGCATAGGACATGTATTTAAAAACATAATTGATATGGCAAGGTACGATAGCCGGTCACGCATTGTGAATAATTACATGTCGCGAAACATACGTTTTTCTTGGGCATTTGGAGCGCGTTTCTCTACTTCATAACGCGCGGTGGAACTAAGCATCTCTGAGCACATCGATGCATAAGCGGGTACTGCTCAGTAACTTTCGAACTGTTCCATCTGAACCCTGATGCCAAATCCATCTTAAGAAGAAGAGGATGCTCTCGTTCGACAGCTGTGAGCAGAGGCTGTCGCCGCCCTAGGAAAAGCAAGCACGAAAACCAAATTCGATATGGCAAGCAGCTAAAGTCTCTAGAGACGAAACAAATCTCCAGACGTAACAACGGCCTCATCTTCTTCGAATATCCAATTAATGGTGTTTTCATCTCACCGGCATTTTCACCGTGTCCGTCGATCGCTGTCGATATCCACCGCAGCCGTGATTGTTGATTGGTTCATCACGTCACACCTCTCGCTGTTTCAGCTTTTGTTTATTCGCGAAAGTCTTTCTACAGTTTTCTTGCTGACGAGATGGAACCTCCTGTTAACGAACCTCGCTATCGAATAGTCCGGGGTTTTCGAACAGATCTAAAATTGGAGAACAGAAAGAGAGAGACACAGATATATGGGAAGCGACGACTGAATTCTTTATTGCTTTCAGACTACTTCTACATAGGGGACCCCCTCTTCCTTTTATAGCGCTCACCTAGGGTTTCGGCTAAGGGACCACCGTGGGCTTTTTATTGGGCCACGTGGTTTCCCAACACTCCCCTTTGGGCTTTTTGCCGCGAGATACATATGCCTCATTAAAACTCCAAAAAAACCCAGTGGGAAAAATACTTGGAGAAAGAGTACATAGCATACGTTTACTATGTTGCACGAATTGCCTCGTTAAAACCTTATGCAAGAAAACTTCATGAAAAACTTGCTAAGGAAAAAGAGTACAATTCACCCAACTTCAATTGCTAATCCTCGAGATTCATGTTGGGTATTCATAATTCATGTTCGAGATTCATGTGGGAGTATGTGAAATATCTTCCCCTGAAATCTGCACTTCTGTAAGTCTCATCATCCCAATTCCTTTTACGCACCTTTCAAAGGTAGATGCTGGGAGTGATTTAGTGAACAAATCTGCCATATTTTCACATGACTTAGTATGCAATATCTTGATTTCGTTCATCTTATGCAATTCGTGAGCATAGAAGAACTTGGGGTTGATATGCTTCGTGAGATTGCTCTTCACATAACCCATCTGTGCTTGGGCAACACAAGCTGCATTATCTTCATATATGATCGTCGGAGTTTGCTCAATGTTCAAGCCACATGACTTCTGGATGTGGTGAACCATTCTTCTGAGCCATGCACATTCACGAGATGCTTCATACAAAGCAATGATTTCCGAGTGGTTTGTCGACGTCGAGACAAGAGTCCGCTAGACGACTTCCAAGAAATTCTTGTTCCTCCACACAGAAAACATAGCCGTTTGGGACTTGCCGAGATGCGGGTTTGATAAGTACTCGACATCGCCAGTAGCCAACCAAATTCAATTCATTGTTTCTTCAAAAAGCAGACGAGGTCTTTGCTTCCTTAGAGGTAACGGAAGATGTCCTTGATCCCTTTCCAATGCCTTTTGGTGGGTTCTACACTGTACCGGGCTAGCAAATTTACAGCGAACGCAATGTCCGGCCTAGTGCTATTCGCAAGGTACATGAGCGCTCCAACTGCACTCAGATATGGGAATTCTACTCCCAGGACTTCCTCCTCTCTTCTCTAGGTCTGTATGGGTCTAGGTCTGCTTGGAGTGACCTTCCGACCATTGGAGTCTTTGCAGGATATGCCTTTTCAAATCCAAACCTTTCCAACACTTTCTGCGTGTAGGTTGATTGGTGTACCAAGATTCCTCCTTGGACATGCTCAAGCTACAAGCCTAAACAAAACTTGGTTTTACCCAAATCCTTCATTTCAAACTCAGACTTCAAGTATGAGCATGCTTCTTCAATTTCTTCATCCGTCCCAATGATGTTCAAGTCATCTACATAGACGAAGATTATACAGAATCCATTCGGGGATCGTTGTAAAAACACACATGGACAATCTTCGCTGTTTGTGTAGCCTTTCTTGCAGAGTACATGTGACTTAACCACCCTCTCTGGTGCATTCCTTGCGGGTACATGTGACTTAACCACGCCCTTCAGATCACAAAAATGATCAGGCAATTTATTTGCTAAATTCTGCAAATCAATTATCTTCTGGACTTCTTGATTTGCTTCATTAGTGCGAGGCTCATGTGCGGGGATCCCAGTGGAATGCCATATGATTTCCCGGCATTTTTCATCCAAAGGTTGATTTCCTCTCCCTAATGACGGGAAACGATCCTCGTCAAAGATGCAATCAACAAATCGGTCGTATGCAAGTCTCGATCATGGGTTCCAAATACCGATTATGTATGCACTCTCATAACCAACGATATCCCGGACTTGCGAAGAGGGCCCATTGCGATCACGAGGGTGGTATAGGTTCATATACCATACACCCAAATTTTCTAATATGGGAGATCTTGGGATGATCCGTGCACAAGTCAGATAGGGAATGGATGTTGTAGGCCGACGGTCTAAAATTGATAAGAGTTCTTTGCATGCGGATGCGTGTCCCCAACAAGTGTTGGGCAAGTTACAACTCTGCAAAAGCGGTGCGGCAATGAATTTAATCCTCTTTATTAGTGCTTGACTAGTCCATTCTCGCATATGGACGTGCGATGCGGAGTGTTCAACTGCTATCCTCATTGCGTGCAATAATCATCAAATGCCTTTGAAGTAAATTCTCGAGCATTGTCCATTCTAATGGAATTCACGCGATGATCAGGGAAAGCATTCTTAATTCTTATAATCTGCGAGATCAGCTTTGCAAAAGCATGGTTTCTTGTTGATAATAAGCATACATGTGACCATTTCGAGGAAGCATCGATGAGCACCATAAAGTATCGAAGCGGTCTGACGAAATGAATCGGACCGCAAATATCCCTGGATGCGTTCGAGAATGCGAGATTTCACTTTGCACTTTCATGACAGAGGGTCTAGTTATTAATTTCCCGGTGGCACATGCAGGGCACACAAAATCTTCATGATTCGGGAAATTTTTAACATTAATGCCATGACCTTGTGAGATGTTCACTATATTTCTCATTATTCTAAGACCAGGATGGCCTAATCTACCATGCCATAAAGAAAATAACTCAGAGCTTCTAAAAACAGTCTTCAAGGAAGTATACACTTCGGGTGCATAAATATTCGTGTAGTACAACCCAGATTCATATGAGGGACATTTTTCTAATACCATTTTTCCACATACCGCGTGCTTCACAATGCACAAGTATTTTTTTGCCATTTTCTTCATTAGTTTCTACGTGAAAACCATTGGCGCGGATGTCTTTAAAGCTTAAGAGAGTGCGTGTTGATTCAGAGTACAAAAGGGCTTCTTCAATTACCAAAGTTGTACCCATAGGTAATATAATTGTGGCTCTTCCTGAGCCGATTACATATGAGTCGCTTCCTGCGATCGTAGTAATCTTTCCAGCGTTCTTCGTGATCGACTGGAAGTATTTAAACTCTCTTAAGATGGTATTTGTTGTGCCACTATCAACAATGCATATCTATTCCATTTGGGCGCTACACGATTTCTAGATAAAAGAAATATAATTCTAATCAGATAGAGGCAAAAAAATCCAAATATTGCTTGCAAATTTGAAGAATACTGGAATAAAGAATAAATTGCATGTTTATTCATGGGAGAAGTATGCTCTTCTAGAGCTTACAATTCATTATTCAAAGAAAATGCTAACAACCATAATCTAAAAAATGCATTAAGCGTAATCAGAAAATATGCATTAATTTCTGCTTCTATGTCATTGACAGAAGTTTTCTCTTCATTTGCCATAATATTGGCTGCAGCATCGATGTCCAGGCTATTCTGTGAGGATGAGACAAGTGGGGTATCTACATCCATGACATCATCATCACCGATGTTGGCGAAGTACGCCTCTGCGGGGGCGTTTTCCTTTGCGTTCCTCTTAGCCTGATATGCGTTGATCACTTCCTTGGATTCTCGACATATCTTCGACCAATGTCCCCAAGTGCCACACTTGAAGCACGTTTGGTTCTGCTGTCCATACGGCTTGGCGTGCGTCTTTTCTTTGTCATTCCTCTTCACAGGGGCTTTGGACTTTCCTTTGACCTGAGTCCCCTCTTTTCCACCTTGCTTGTCCTTCTTTCTATTAATGGGCTTTCTCACCTTGTAGCTATTGGTATTGACTTCTGTGCCAGTGCCTCGTCCAGGTGGCTGCGAGATATAGTTCTTGCGTAGAACATCGTCTTGCGATTCCGCAACTTGCATTACATCAATCAGTTCGCTATACTCCTTGTATGCGTCCTGACGATAGCTACGTGCACTCTGGATAGCATTTGGGTGGAAGGTGGAGGGAGTTTTCTAAATCTTCTCCTCATCAGTGATCTTCTTGCCACATAGGGAGAGATTGGTACAAATTCTGTGCAAGGCAGAATTGTACTCGGCCACTGTTTTAAAGTTTGCAAATCTCAAGCGTACCCAATCTTGCTGTGCTTGGGGCAAGATGGTGTACTTGAGCTTTTCAAACCGCTTCTGAAGTGCAGTCCAAAGCTCAAGTACACTCTCCTCAGCCATATATTCATTCTTCATAGTGGCTGAGAGGTGGTGCCTGAGAAAGTGCAGGGCTTGATCGTTTTGCTCGGCGGTAGGTTTTGCGTCCTGCAAGGACCCTAGACCAATCGTTGCACGGAGCTTCTTGCCCCCAAGAACAATCTTTACGTCCGATGCCCAAGTGAGGTAGTTCTGACCGTGCGGGGCCAGTTCTTCAAACTCACGATTCACAATGCCGGACATCTGCATGATTTCAAAATTCCGACATTAGATTACTGCGTGTAATCTAATAGAAAATGGTTGCAAAAAGCATAAAGTGCACAAAATAAATTGCTATGCATTGTAGTATCTTAAATAAAGCAATGGATCCAAATTCATAAAGAATATTCATAAAAACAGAGAAATAAAGCTAGAAAAATTAAAAACAGAGCCAAATAAATCTTCTGGATTTTCTGGCAATTTTTCAAAATTTTCTGCAATTTTTTTTTTTTTTCCTCTTTTCTTTTTCTTTTCTTCCGGCCGAACCTGTCCGCTGGGCCTTGCCCTTTTCCCGGCCAACCTGCACGCGCGGCTAGGGTTTCCCCTAGCCGCAGCCGCCGCCGCCTCTTTGCTCTTTTTCTCTTTTTTTTTCTTCGTTTCACCCGCCCGCTCCTCTTCTTTGCTTCACCCGCCCGCTCCCCTTCACGCCTGCGCCGCCTCCCCCTTCGTGCTTCTTGCGACGATGGAAGTCGAGAACAACGGCAGTGGTCGGCCGAAGCCTTGGCAGGTCGCTTCGAGCCGAGGACGAGATTGAGCGCGGCGTGGCCGAGGCGTGCGCGCGCGGAGCGAGCGGCCGCGAGCCGCCAGGACGAGGCGGATGTCTTGCGGAGCTGAGGCACGGCTGCGTCTTGCGGTCGAGGCGGCGGCGCGCGGAGCCGGGAGCGGCCGCGAGGCCGGCGCGGCCGAGGCAATGGAGCACAACGGCCGAGGCGGAGCTGCGGCGAGCCGGCTGCGAGCCGGTCGACCGAGTGCCCGGTGGCGGAGCGGCGGGCGGGGCACCGTCTTGCCGGAGGAGGCGCCGCCGTCGTGCGGAGGTGGGCGCCGCGCGGTGGCGAGGGTGGTGCGGTGAGCGGTGCGGCGGCGCGGGCGCGCCGACTTCTGCGGCGGCCGAGGCGATCGGGCGCGCGCGCGCCGTCTGTGAGCTGGCCGAGGCGATCGGCGCGGGCGGCGCGCTAGCAAGACGCGACCGACATCGCGGCGCTTGGCCGGCGGCAGGCGCGCGCGACGCGACCGACATCGCGGCGCAGGCCGGTGGCCAGCGGCGTGGTCGGCGCAAGCGCGGGCTAGCGCCCGGCGATGACCGGTCGAGCGACGGCGGCTACCACGCCAGCCGGCGCTGGCTGGTGACGCTTATGGCGGCGGCTCGCCGGGTGCGACGACTACATCTGCGGCGTGGCGAGCGAGGTGGCGAAGCCGTCGCATCGCCGGTGGCGACTTTGGCGCAGGCCGCGGCGGCGGCGCAGCTCGCGGTCGCAAGCGAGGCCGCCGCCGCCGTTTTTCTCTCGTGTCTGTGGCTTCATGCCAAGTAGCTTCGAGCGATCGCCGTGTAGTTTCGTACCACGTGACGAAAGCGGTACAAGATGCGTAGGATAGATGCATGCATAGAAACGACAAGCGTTTAGATTCAATCGTCGGAATCCCACCTTTCTCACCTTTCAATTCTGAACTCCGGTAGAGCTTCGTGTTGATAACGTGTTAAGGAACCTCGCTATCGAATAGTCCGGGGTTCCCGAACAGATCTAAAATTGGAGAACAGAAAGAGAGAGACACAGATATATGGGGAGCGACGACTGAATTCTTTTTTGCTTTCAGACTACTTTTACATAGGGGACCCCCTCCTCCTTTTATAACGCTAATCTAGGATTTCGACTAAGGGACCACCGTAAATTTTCTATTGGATCATATGGTTTCCCAACACCTTCCATAGGCATTCCATAGTTTTCTTGCTGCCTTGTTGGGACATGGCAGACCAATTGCCGCGTTACATTGTTTGTTTCAACGTACAATGCGGCACGGTATTGTATTAACTTCTTATATTATAGGGGACACGACACGGTTTCCGTAAAAAAGTTCTAAAAAAATTCAAAATTCTGTTTTAGTCCTCCCATCGGTTTTTCACAAAATAGATCCGAAAAAACTGAAATTACGTTTAGATCCCTCGACTGTTTTTTTAAAGGAGCCCACAGTTCATCAAATTTGCCGACGACTCCTAGCAATCCATTTTTTAAAAAAAAAATCGAGAAAACCGAAATTACGAAAAAAGGAACCCGCGATTTCGCAAATTCGCCGACGACTCCTAGTAGCCCATTTTAAAAAACCCAAGAAAACCGAAATTACGTTGAGGTCCTCCCACAGATTTGCCGACGACTCATAGCTAGCACATTTAAAAAAAACCAAGAAAAACTGAAATTATGTTCAAGTCCTCATACCTTTTTTCATAGGTAACCGTCAGATCAAATTTCGCACCGCGCAAAGAGGACCCGTGATGCCGCAAATTCGCCAATGACTCCTAGCTAGCATATTTTTGAATAACCCCCCTGAGAAAAAATGAATTTACGTTTATGTCCTCGTACTTTTTTCTGAAATAACCATCCGACCAAATTTCGTACGGCGCAGCGTAGTGCACTACCCTAGCTAGTATACACTACACGGGAAAGGGATGCAACAGTGGATGGGTTAGGAGTTCATCTCATCTCACTTCTTTCTCACTGTGTCCATCGCTGTCGATATCGTCGACGTCGCCAGCCATGATTATTGATTGATTAATCAAGTCACATCTTTCGCTGCTGGCTCTTTTTTATTACTAGATAAGCCACCGCGACGTGCCACGTCGTGACCACCGCTCCCCACATGAGCAAATTGAGAAAACACGCGAAACGGTTGAAAGGATATAAAGGTATTTGCGTTTTTTCGCGTTATTCGGAGTCCTCTCACGAAGGATCCTCTCACGAAGGATCCGCGATTTCACGTAAACGAAGGTCCTTTTCATAAAAAACGGAAAATATGATCTAAATGTAATTAATTTTTTTTGTACTTATCTGTGAAAATCGATCTAAACATAATTACACTTTTTTTGGCACTTATTTGGAGTCCTCTTCGAAAAAAATAGTCAGAAGGACCTAAACATAATTTTTTTTCTGAGGAGATTTTGCGAATCGGCTCGGCTCGCGGCCAAGGCTGGCGATTCTTCGTATAATAGAGGTATCCTACCTCTACTAATGTTGATGGAATTCCGGGCACCACACGCGTTTGAGCCGCCCCGGCTCCGTCTCGGCTCGCGGCTCGAGCCAAGCCTCGAAAAAAATAATTGTGTTTAGGTCCTTTTCGAAAAAAATTACGATTAGGTCTTATTTGGAAAAAAGTTACGTATAGGTCCTTTTTCGTAAAAAATTTATATTACGTTTATGTCCTTTAGGCCTTTTTAAGCATTACATTTAGGTCCTATTTTGTCATTATCCGAAAAAACAGCGTTTAGGTCCTTTTTATGTTCTTTTTCGAAAAAAAAACCAGTTAGATCATTTTTGCCATTTTTTACATGTAGAGCGGCGATCGCGGCGTGGCACGCCACGGTCCTATTTTTTTCTTATCCGAAAAAACATTGTTTAGGTCCTTTTTATACCCTTTTTCGGGAAAAAAAACCGTTTAGATCATTTTTGCCATTTTTACGTGCGGAGCGGCGATCGCGGCGTGGCACGCCACGGTAGCTCAGATATATTTATATTCTTTCAACCGTTCCGCCGAATAAATGTGAAAAAAAACGCGATTACGTTTGTATCCTTTCAACCGTTTCGTGTGTCTCCTCGATTTACTCGCGTAAGGAGCGATGGTCGCGCGTTTTCTCGATTTACTCGCATGAGTAGCGACGAACGCGACGTGACACGCCGAGGTTGCTTACGTAGTTATTATTACTGCCAGGTTGAACTCGGCTCGTGAGATGGAGCCATCATTGGCATCCCACAGTTCTTGCTGCCTTATTGGGGAAATGAGCAGACCAATTGCGTTACATTGTACAATGCGACACAGAAATAATACCTCTATTATATGGGGACGAATTCTCACACAGGAAGGCTGCCCAGGTCACGAGTTTTGCGAGAAAATCCTCTAGATAATCCGTAATCGCGGAAAGATCCCTCCACCGTTTTTTGTAAAAAGGACCCTATGAATTTTGAAATCGCGAACAAGTCTTTCCATCGGTTATTTTGTAAAAAGGACTCTGTAATTCTGAAAAATTGACTCAGACACGGTTCTTTCGACTCGAAAGATTCCAAAATCGCGAACAGGTCCTTCCATCGGTTATTTTAAAAAAAAACCGTAGTTCCGCGAATTCGACACATGCGCCGGTTCTTTGGACCCGAAAGATTTGGAATTGCGTTTAGGTCCGATTATTTTTAAAAAATTACTTTTCCACAAATTCGACACGGACACCGATTCAGATCAGATTTTTCCACGCGACGCGACATCACGCGCAACTCTACCCTAGTATACACTATACTGGAAAGGGATGCAACGAGGGGTATGGGTTAGGAGTTCGTGGGATGTTTACCCGGAGATGAACTCATGTCATTCGTTGATTTGTTTGTTTTTCCTTCTGGACGACAGTGACACTTCCGAAGCATCTGTGAATCGATTGGTACAGGTTACGGTCCAATTTCTGCCTGCCTCAATTTGCTGTCTTCTCCTGGAAAAGGGGAATTTCGAGCTCAGATGAATAATAAACTGAGAAGCATCCATACTCATATCACACGGAATGATGAATATCAATTGTTAGAAGCTGATAAAAGGAGAACATTATTTACTCTTGAAAAGTTTGGCTTTTTTTAAAATGAGCGGAAAACCCCGGGTTTATATCAATGTTGTAAAAAACGGTATGCGCTTGACAGACGGACATAGTAACGCTACGGACGATTAATCGGAATTTAACGAATGATTATGCGTTCTTATTAATATATTTATTTATATCTAAAATTAATTAGAAATATTTTAGTTACCCAAATTTATCCTAAATTATCACTCTACGCAACATGTTTTACATTTTATTGCTTACACTTCATAAAAAAGATACATACTATAAACATTATCACATAATATTATAAATTACTTAGTGAATAAAATAATCTATTTTCATGATTAAACAGGAAAAACGGATGATTAATCAGAAAATGGCCGATTAATCGGATTATACGGTCAATTAATTGTTCGATTGCTTTAATTGCACTCCATTTAAACTATTCGTGATGGTTTAGTCACCGTCACAGATTAATTGGCCGTTTAATCGTTTGAGTCAGCTGTTTTTCACAACAGTGGTTTATTACGCAACCATTATAACGCTCTCGGTGGGGTTTACCACTACTGCTGCCGCTGCCGCTTCTTTTAACTAGAGATATGCACATCTTTGAACAGTGCTGTTAGTCACTCATTACAGATGATAAAAATAAAACAAAGGTCAAATATTGCTGAAACTATTCTAGACCTAGCAGCTGCTAGCACTTGCCATCATAATAATACCTCTGTTATACGCAGAAGAATTCTCGCGCAGGGAGGCTCCCCATGTCACGAGTTCTGCGAGAAAACCCTCCGAAAAATCCGTAATCGCGGAAAGATCCTTTCACCGTTTTTTTTTTGCAAAAAAAACCCTGTGAATTTCGAAATCACGAACAATTCCTTCCGCCGGTTATTTTGCAAAAATAGTACTAAATAGCAGATGTAGCAGCCACAATAGCGGTCGCTTTTGCGGTAGCGGGGTCTAGGCACTACGGCGATGGCTTAGCGGTTCAAAATAGCGGACATTATAGCAGTTTTGTAGCGACTGATATAGTGGTTTTAGCGAGGTCGTTTCAAGTTGTATATGCAAATTCGTTGAAAAATATATGCTCTTTATGCTCATAATTTGGTACAGACGGTCTTCACTCTCGTTTCACAGGATGTGGGCAACGGACAGAGGGCATGGATGAATCACTATGGTCAGCATGCCGCTGAATTGTTTCTGTGGACTTGCCCTGAAGGAGAGCTCCTGCCGTTTCTTTAAAAAATAGCATTGCTAAAAAGTTGCCTCTACATGAGCATTCTCTCCAGACGAACAGCATGCACACGTAGGGATCCTTCTCCTCAAAAGACCAGGCTGCATTTGTTGGTTTGAAGCAGGATCCTTTCCGGCCGGTGATGCTTCTTTTTCGGTTCGGTGGTCCGCCTTCTAACATGAGAAGAAGACAAAAGCACTGTTGCTGTGGAGAGCCAAGCTGCTGGAACAGGTGGTAGTAGAAGTTTTCTGAACGCGAGACAAGGCTGGCAACCGCCCACTACAAGAATGGAGGGACCGTGCGGATGAAGATGACTCATAATGTTGACCGGGAAATATGACAAAATCTTCTGAAGAAACTGAATGTCTATTGCAATAGAGGTGCTTCCATGCTTTTCCTTTTGACAGTTACACAAATATTAAAGCATGAATGAATTGTAGATGATGATTACTTACTCTTTCACTTGCTTCGAAATTTGTGCAACTTGCAATAGCCCCATCGGTGTTTTTCCCCGCGCGTGGGAAACTCTTGTAAGTAACTGTTCTACTCTGCTTAAATGAAAGATAGCACTTCTCAATAATAATTTGGTACATAGTATCTATTCCGTGTTAGATTATCACAAGTCAATTTAAATATACATGTAAACTCCAAATTTTAACTTTTTTTTTTCAAGAACACACAAAAGCATCGCGTGTCTTTGCATTAAGATAAAAGCTTGTGGCAACCTGCCTTGTAATTTTCGTTATTATTTAAAATATGTTACAGTAATATAACGCCCACTATCCGATATTCGCTACACCGGAGCCAATCCGCTACAAGTCCACTATTCGCTATTTAGAACCTTGCTTGCCATGGACTGACGGCACAGCCACAAGATCGCAGGTGCGTGCCTCTCATGCTGATGCACCAGGCACAACTTCTCAAACTCAAACTGATCTTTTATAGACTTTTCTATTATTTCCTTTATTTAAACTCATCTTCTAATGATGGTGAAATTTAGACTTAGCATTAACTTTATTGTGACAAAAAGGAAAGCAAACTGCAAACTTTCCAGGATATGATTAATAATTACCTCATACCTTGACAGTGAAAAGAACACTGGAGTCAAAAACCTGTTGTCCGGCAGTAACCTTCAGCCAATCTACATATTCAGCACAAGGCGCCTTCACAACAAGCTGTGAAAAAGAGTAGAAGATAGTTATGTGAGCTTTGATTAATTTGATCGAGATTTTAAAAGCCATCAGAAGCAAGTTCATTCGGACCTCCACCTTCATTGCTTCTATAACCATGACAGGCTGACCTTCCTCCACCTGTGCCCCATCCTTAAGCAAAACCTTTACAACAAAACCAGCCATTGGTGCCAAAACACTCCCTTTTGGATGTGATCTTCCCTCAGAAGCATGGCTAGGTTGAGAACTATCATCAAGTAACTGCTCAGCTCTCATGGTCTGCCTGTAATGATGATGATGCTTCCCATGCCAGATGTGTATATGTTTGCTATTATCCTGAAAGCAGCAGTGGAAGGAAATTTTGGGAGGATGTAACAGTCAGAAGGAACTAATGAATAAGCTCACAACCACCATAAAGTATCAGGCTAACCTTTGAATAAAATGCTGGAGTTACATCTGTTTGCAGACCATCAGCATCAACACGGAAATCAGGGTTGTTTTTATCGTCTACTTTGACATCTAAACCAGGGGAAGAGCCATCTTCAGTCTGGTCACAACAGGGACACAATTAGTGAAGATATTGACCAACAGGTCAAGGATAGTGCAGTATTAAATGCCAAGTATAAGGTTGTTTATTGCTATGGTGACTAGAAATTCTGATATGGATATAATGTAAACGAAATTCACTTTCTAATCTGCTGGAGGAAGGTTCTGTCTACTGTTGCACTCTTAAAGCCCATTTATCTTATCTACATACTTGAGGTCAACTGTAGAAAACCATATCAGGAAACAAAATGGAGCATACAGAATGGAAGCTTACACGAAAAATACCAACTTCTAGTGGATTTCACCGTAATTATATAATGATCATCAGATATTTCGTTCAAAATGACTAGTTTCAAATACGTGAAGATACAACTTCCAAAACAAAAGGTGAAATATATCATTTCCACCATTGCCCATCAGTGTTGTACACTTGTATTAGAAGCCACCTCAGTAAAGAAGCTTCCATAGGATCTTACAATTCAAATAGCATAAAGCATTTGAAAAATATTCTGTCAGTGTGTGCAGTAATCACCTCGATGAAGTAGCTTCCATCAGATCTATATGTAATCAACAGTTTAAGAAGTTCATCACCCGACCCATCGAGTTCTTTATCTAACTCAAATTCCATCAAGCGCTTGGCGAAGCGATGCATCCTCAAAGGTGGACGGCTTTACCATAATGAAAGTATCTTGCAACTTACCGACAAGCATATGTCAATATCCGGCCATATTGGCAATGTTTTGAGTGACGAAACAAAAGGATAGGCACATAACCTACGGAGGGACTCTTCAGAGGTAATTGAAACAACCCAAGTAATTAAGTATGCAAACGAAATAATAATACAAATTAATCACACATAATTAAATTGCTCAACAAACTAATCATCAACTATGTTGATTATCAAATTTTCATACAAGTGTATATTACAATGTACAATGAAAATAAAATTACATCAAAAGAAGATTAAAAGAAAAAATAGATTTCCTAAAATCTATAGCTTCTCTTGATCTTGATTTCCTGAAAATAGGCATTCACACGCATATATGATCATAAGGCAAGAAGTGTAGAAAATTAGGATTTTAGGATTGTCGTCAGACCCGCAGGTGAGGGTATCGCTCACCAAGATACCTGATCTGTCTGGGCCAGATCAGCACCTCTTGCTAGACTCGGGTTTCATCATCCGGTAATTTATACAAATCTGGTAGGATTGTGGGTATCCTTAGCTGAACATGAATAGTAGCAAAATATCACAGGGTAAGTAGTAAAGACCCAAGGGTAAGAAGGTACTTTTGAACACTATAAATTAGGATAAGACTAAGCCACTGTCGAACAGCACATACATTCCTCATTTCCCATTCCAACCGAGAAGCATAGCCCGTGCATCCTCATTTTCCTATTCCCAAACCGAGAGTAATGAAGGAGCCTCCAATCAAGAACCGACCGAGAGCAAGAAGTGCAGCCAGCCGAGCCCAGCCCCATTTTATCCTCCACTCCACACTTCAAGCCAACCGAAGTACCAGAGCACCTCCAGAAGGCCACCAAGCCAAGCCAAGGAAGAAGACCAGGAGGAGGAGGCCCAAGCCAAGATCAAGATCAGGAGCCTGGGAAGAGGGAGACAGGAGGAGAAGATCGAGAACAAGGGACCAGGATCTCGACCTCTCCATCAACACCCCATCCTCACCCTCACCATCCCCACCACATCATTAGAATCATCCCCATCATAGCCATCACCTTCTTAGGTATCCATTCCACAAGTAAACATTATTGTATATTGTAATAGCTTAAGGAGCATAGTATAGTTCTACACTTGAGCATGCAGCTAGAAAATAGAGCTAGAGCCCACCGTGATCTCAGATAATAGATCGCATTTAGAAGGTTGTGCCAATCGTGCCCAGTAAGTCGATGTACTCCCCGGCGTACATGGACTCATCTGAGTATCGTCACGGTACCTCCAACTCTAAATACTCCCTAAGTGCTCATCATCGACAAATTTCTAGCACAAGAGTAAAATTATAAACACATGCATTCCAAAACCACATCTGATGTGTATATACTAATAATAAGTTAACGTGATCTTATTGTACATATCCTTAAGAGCCAACTAGCCAAGGTGGCCCTGCAGCTTAACACCAACACCCACTTATCAGCCAGAAAGAATGCGACTCTATCCCACATATCCATGGGCCTACCCGAGAAAAATAGGCTTCCTACCCATGGATTCCTCCTTGAAAAGCATCCCATCATGTGGACGAATTGGTGGAGGAAACAATACTAGTATAACTAGGTGGAAGAAAGCGGAAATCCTCAAGTTAGGCTTAGTACAATTCGAGTAGTACCGGAGTGATGGTAGAAGTAGTGGACGATAGAATAGGAGAGCGGTATAGTGAAGTTCAGTGGAGAATGTCATGGTAATGCTCATTAGTAGTAGGGGGTGCCAGGATAGGAGAGCTCTCGAGATCAACGATTTAAATTTTGTTTTCGGATAAAATATCGTCTAGGATCGGAATCCGAAATTTCAGCGAAATTCGAATATTTTGGACAAATCTCGTCCGAAATTCAAAAACCAAAATTCAAATCCGGTTCGTTTTGTACCGAGAAAAAAATGAAATTTCGGGCGAAATACCCGAAATTTCGGTCTTTTTGCAACGGAAAAAAGTGGGTCAAACGATGTCGAAAAATTTTGAAATTTTTTTTGGAGAGTCCTGAGTCCTGACACATTGATGAGATTGTCATAAAAAATTTAGATTATTCTAAAGTCTATGGAATTTTTAAAAATTCAAACATTACTACTATCCTGATAAAACGCTGACTCGTAATTTTGAACCGAATGCAAAATGGTTCAAACCACGTTACAAAACTTTGAAATTTTTTTGCATGGTTATGATGCATCACTAATGTTCTCATAAAATTTTCAGATGATGATCAAGCTTCATAATTTTTTAAAAATTCGAAGAGTACCACTGCCTTGTTAAAAGGCTTACCGACAAACTTGAACAAAATGAAAAATTATCTAAACCACGTTAAAACAATTTTAAAATTTTTGTGGATGGTCCTGATGTAACATTAGTGTTTTTGTAAAAGTTTTAGATGATGATAATTCTTAAATAATTTTTAAAAATTCAGACAGTGCTACGTCCTGATAAAAGCCTGATAATCAATACATAGATTTGCTTTAGCAATAAAAAAAGGTTTAAATTTTTTGAAATTTTACATAAGGGTGATAAGGAAATTCTTAATATCTCACAAAATTTTGAATCATGATCACACTCCAGTGAATTTATAAAATTCTTACAAGTCACAATACTATTTATGTTCTTTCTCTTTTTAATTTTTGAAATATAGTATAACAAACGAAGTTCAATGCTTACATAGATTTGATTGACCAAATAAAAAAAGTTAAAATTTATATAATGATACTGAGTCAATTATTAATCTCTCACAAAAAATTTATATAATGTAGTGAATCAATTAACGCAACTCAACCTAAGACCTACCCAAGGCCAAGGGCACGTAACCTACCAGCCAAAAATACCGCCGCGCCGTCCCACCGACCCGCCGGGCCCACCTGCGGAACATGGGCTTCCCGCCCATGGCCGCCTCCTTGAAACAACGCATCCGACGGACCACGCGCACGGAACAGTGGCGGAAGCAGCAGCAGCAGCAGTAACTAGGCCGAAGCCCTCGCGGCAGGCAGGCACAGTAAAGATTAGTGCAGTGGTGGCGCCGCGCTACTACTCATCACTCGTCAGGTAGGAGGGGCCGGAGAGGGAGAGGGGGAGGGAGAGGGCGAGGGAGGCGGATGCGGGAGATCCTCCGTGGGGTCGCCGGAGGAGATGGACACGCCGGATAGGCCACGCGGCGGCGGCGGCGGCGGCGGCGCCGGGTTCGAGGTCCGCGTCTCGCCCACGGGCCGCTCGGCCTGATTTTTTCGGGAGTTTTCTTGGGTTTTAGGGGTGGACTTCCCGGGGGCGATTCGTGGGTTGAAGCCTTTGGGGTCGGCGGCTGGTTTGCTCCTCGGGTTAGAGGTGGCGGCGGCGCGGATTTGGTTCCCGCATTTTCGTTTTTTTTTTCTTCTGGATCTTTTGGGAGGTTTTGAGGGTTGGGTTCCTCCGACTGGTTGGGGGTTTAAGGGGATGCTTTAGGTGGGCGATTAGGGTTTTGACGCGTCTATTTTCCCCGAGCTTCCTGCGATGCTGGAGTCGAGGGCATCGGGTGGATTTTCCTGGAGGAGAGGCGGGGGTTTGATTCGGTCTCTAATCACATAATCTCCCATGCTATTTCGCGCAGCTTCGTTGGGGATTTGGGGCTATTCCTATTGGATGATTCGATTCGGTTCTTGGTTTGGCGAGTTCGGGGAGGTCGGCCGTTTGTTTCGATTCCCCACTTCGCTTTCTCTCTCTCTCTCTCTCGAGTATTACACGCTTTGATGCACGCGTTGCTAAGAGATGTAGGTCTTAGTTGGTGAACCAGTGTTTAGATCCGTTTCTCGCAGCAATGCGCTCCGATCTGGTCAATTTGGTTCCCCTGTTGCTGTGCATATCCATGGGAAATGCAATTTGTTTGGATGCTGATGCTGTTTGGACCGAGATTAATGCTGCCTTTAGCTTGGACGTGAGAGTTTGATTAGGCATATTGCCCGTTCATGGTGAAACCTGTGTGCTAACTAGGTTCTGGTTGTGTCAAGTCCCTCACTTCCCTTTCTTTTTTCTGCAATGTTCGTATGCTTTGGCCTGCTAAATTGTTAGCTATGCGCTCTAGGCCATTCAAAGTCCTTCAGGTATTGCCAGCAAGATTGGTGTCTTCGTTTACAGAAGACATAACCGAGTTATGATTTTCAGAAAGAAACTCACACATGGAGTTGCTTGCGTCGGGTATGCAACCATTTTATCACTTGGGATGTGAATGGAGTATACCAGTGCTGACGCACTCCCTCTGCTAAGAAATGTTTTCATTCGAACTTGTTGGGATTTTGCCTGTGCGGCCGTGTGTTTTCTGGGTGGAGTGGGTTTGAGTAAATTTGGTGTCAACTACTGGGTTTATGTATGGTTTAGAAACAAGATGTTTTCGATGCTTAGTTAGATGTGAGTTTTTCTTCATAGGAAGATTGTGCATTTGCTGGTGGTTTGGATTTGGTTGATCCATAATGTATTGACATTTAGGCATTCCCATACTGTTCTCGCATTTGTTAATTTTGTAACCTTCTTATGTTTGGATTGGATAGCTTGTAGAATTATTTGCAGCTAAGCTCACTTATGAAATGAAGATATGCAGTTCCCTTTCTAATTAGATTTTCCTACCTGCAGGACTCTCCTGTCTTTAATTTCATCAATAGTCTATCTCCTATACCACCTCCTAAACCTCTAGACTCAGCACACAATGTGCAGCTATTCAAGTCATCTGACTTGGCTCCTGTTTCTTCAATCTTTGCCTCACCACATGTCAACCCAGCAAAGGAATCTAAACTTCTGATCAGGTAAATTACGTTACTTTCTAGCCTGTCTGCGATCTGAACTTCTATGCAGGTAAATTCAGCTTGAGCCTAAGTGCCTTACTATGTCTTGTAATATTAACCAGGGATGATTCTGTTCAACTTTCTCAAGAATCAGACTCTCCTAACAGTGTCAGAACTCGAATAGGGACTGCAAGCTCTATTAGATTGATCAAATGCAAAAACATTGTTTCAGAAAACTGCAGTATTACTTGTTACCTAAATGAGGCTTCTATTGATTCTTCTGACAATACATCAAATTCTACAAATAATTTGCCTCAATCCATCCAGCTTGGTGATGGCAGCGTGGAAAGTGATAAGAATCAAAATGCTGATGGTAAAACAGATCTTATTACCGACCAGGAGTGTACAGAACAAGAAGGTGTCCTCCTTGATCAGAGTGGCCCAAACAAAATGGACTCATCACATTCTGGAAGAAATGCTCATGAAGACCAACTGCATGAACAACATAAGAATGAACTTGTGGCATATGATGGGGATTACTTGATTTCACACCAAGTATGTAGTGATATGCTGAGATTAGCTCCATCATTTGAGGCAGAAGCACAGTTAGTGAATGACATGTTACAAACTGATAATACGTACTCTTGTAAAACCTTGTTGACTGGTGGGTCAAGTGGCTCTTACATCCACAATTCTGAACGTGATCCCCATCTTTACTGGTCTGGGGCAGGGTCTGCAACAGATTATACCCCACAAATGCTCCCTGGTGTTTGTCAAAGTCAGTTGGTCTCAAATGATCAAGTCTGTAACAAGCTCAATGAGCCCAGTAATTACATGCCAATGGACCAAAATGTATGTATACCTCTTGCTACTATGTAAAGTTTTTGAATGTTCACATATTGGCTTTACCAATGAATAATAGCTAAGTGCCTAGTTGTCTAAATAAATGTAGCAATGCTTGTATATATAAAATGTTACGAGCTTGAAAATTAAATGTAGCAGAACCGATTTAGCAAACCAATGTTGATTTGAGGTCTTACTTTCATGCACTTTTTCATTGTGATGTACTCACTTACAATATGGTGTTCGCATTTTAACAACCTTGTCATGAACATTCAACTCCCTGTCTCCTCTTTTTTTAATATAAAAAATGAACCCAGTCTTGCATCTATAATCTATTGCATAATGGTGCCTGCTTTTACTATCTGTTGCTAATCTGACTGAAGTATCAATGTTTATTATTATGGATACAAAAGAACTTGTTTTCTTGTTCTAGCAGGCCTTATCACAGCATTTATGTGGCATGCGTAGGCGCTGCCTTTTCAATGAAAAGGCTGGGGCTATTAATAAAGGTGTTAAGAACACCTCAGATCATCAATCTGCAAATTCAACTACCCCCAGACGCAAAATTATTTCTGGTGATAACAACTCAAAGCCTCCGAGAACCCCTCCATGTGCATTGCCTGGTATTGGCTTGCATTTGAATGCCCTCGCCACAATACCAAAAGATAAAATAGCCCCTCATGATGCTCAAACTTCTATAAATCAAGCCAGCAACCTCCCATCTGCTATTGGTTCTTGTCCACCAACATATGAACAAAATATTATAAAGGACGATCCTTCTCAGACAACCATGGTTGCAAATGCTGATGAGCCTGGTCAGAGTAGTCCCAAGAAGAAAAGGTACCATTTCTATGCCCATTATTTTATGATATCAGCACCATATCATTGGACAAATCATGAAATGCAATAGTACTATGCAGACTCAAGTTTGATAACGGTGATGGCACTTCATGCAAGCGTTGTAGCTGCAAGAAGTCAAAATGCTTGAAACTGTAAGTCTCTTGCACTCCCCCTTTTTTAAAAACTTTTATCTACTGCTATGCAGCAAGATTAATGCAAAAGTGAAAGCAACTTCGAATTTTGGTTGTTCTAAGGTATTGGTGCTGTTTATTGGTACTTGAGGTTTAGTTTAGGATTACATATCCATGTTTTTCCCCTGCTTAAAATGTAGGCCTAGTGAGTTATCATGCTCTATCAGGTGCTCCAGCCTCCAAGTTTTTGGGTAGAATGTTAAGATAAAAATGTTGTTCTAACTATTTATGATTCATGACAAGTTGATGCATGGTGTTCAAGCTTCATTTCTGAGTCATCTATCTAGTATGAATTCCTCATTCATCCCTGCATTCCTGAGCTGGTTGATTATTCAACCTTTTGCTTTAGGGCCAATTTATGGTTAGACGTTATGTGGCGACCCGAATAATTAGCCTAGGGTTATGACAGTAACACTGCCACCTCCCTAGATTAATTACACGAATCTCGGCACAACCACCGGTAAAACATCGGAAAGCTCTATTGAGTTGCATGCACCAACCAATTCACCCAAAAGCTTAAGCTGATGAGGAAAGGTAGGCAATTCACTTATACTTTAACACTCCCCCTCACGTACGGCTCCCTCAGGCCTAGGATGTGGAATAGAAGTGGGCTACAATTATTTTTTTTAATTGCGCCAACCGGGTCTTGAACTCGAGACCTCTTAGCTCTGATACCATATTGAGTTGCATGCACCAACCAATTCACCCAAAAGCTTAAGCTGATGAGGAAAGGTAGGCAATTCACTTATACTTCAACAAACTCGATGCTTTATCGGCTACTATGCCATGTTCATAGGGTTGCAACAGAACAATAATTAGAGACTGAATGAGAATATATTCATTTCAAGCCACGCAGGGCTATATGTCCATTACATAATAATATTACAGCGATCCTTGGATACAGCAAAAGATAACACTACTACCTATACCTACTAAATACCTCCTAGAAGCATAATATGGCATATAGGATCTCCTAGTTCTCCTTGTAGTAGTCGGAGTAGTAGTAGCCCTCATGCGAATCCTCCTGATAACCCTGGAACTGAGCCTGAGAATAGGCCTCCTCGTCGGCCTCAAACGCGGATCCATCAGGCTCTCCTTCTAGGAAAGGGAGACATACAAGAGTGAGTACAAAGTACTCAGCAAGCATTATATCACAAGATGCAACATGAATTTCTCCCTCCAACAGCACCATTTCCTTCCCTTCAACTCATCTTTTATCGAAATTAGGTTTTTGGTTTTCTTTAAAGGTTGGCAGATTTTAATTATTGGAATTCAACTACTAGCACCCGTATATGAGACAAACTTGGCTTCTGTAGCCACCAATCCAGGAGACAGTCTTGAATTCAAGATTTTGACCCTGCGCAGGTTTGTACCACTTTACCCATAACGGCCCCAACAGGTGAGGCTCCAGAACGTTTATCACTAATCCAGTATTAGATCTCCAACCCTGTAGTCGAGGGAAATCCCTATCCCAGGCGATTCACCACTTGCCATACAGTTGTACTCCGATATCCAATCAGAGTAACTCCACCGTGGCTTAAATATATATATCCACATGATTCAGCTTTCTCGTCTGGGCATTCCGGCATACCCAGACTTTGGCTCTAGTAGCTATTCTTACCCAATGTGGAGATCATAACACTTTCTTAGGACAATCTTTTCTGACAGCGATTTATCTCGCTATGGTTGGTACTGAAACTACGGCTCATTGCCCGAGTGTAGGTGTTTGACCTTATATATTATAGCCTATGTAGAGGGTCCACCGGCAGCGGGTATCACCACACTCAGGCATTACCACGCCATCTTTCCCTGCACCCTCTACCCACTATAATTAGCTCTAATATATTATCCACGACTCCATTCGTGGATATCTAAACAACACACACCTACTTCCTTCACCACAACCATATCTCATTTAGCATTTACCAAAACCACATAACCCATTTAGCATTTACCAAAACCACATAACCCATTCCATTCGAGTACCAAGATCACATACCATTTTCTTCCATTCATCACATTACCATTCCCAGCACATACCACTTCCGCCATTCATTCACAACAACTCTTCCATCCAATTTCACCTCCACATTTCCATACCAAAATTAAATTTTCATGCAGTGATGGTATGATTAAATATATATAAAAGCATTAAAAAGCATTTCACAAAGATGCTCAAGGAAATCTTGCCTGGAATAATATTTGACTGATCGACCTCGCTCGTAGGTGGGTTCTGGTTGGCGGGACGATTTAGGTCGAACCCTGAAAACAGAACATATACACTAAGGCCATTTCACTTGGATTATTTTATATTGGTGTCCAACCGATTTTAATCTGTCGTTCCGATTTTATATTAGCACCAATTAAAGAGATAAACGTTGACGAGTTTTAGGCGATCCACGAGTCGATCACAGAGATCGGCGCGCTTCGCGATGCGACTTATTTTTCTACCTCTCTTTTCCTTCTCTATTCTTTCCTTTTCTTCTCTTCTTTCTTTCTTCCTTTCCTTTTCTTTTCTCTGCCTTTTCTGGCCTCTGGCCGATTCGGCCGAGAGCCATTCGGCTCTGCGCCTCCTGCCTCCTTCCCTTTTTCTTTGGACAGAGCTACTCCTCTCCTCCCTCTACTCTCCGCCCATGGCGTTGCCTCTGCCGACCTCACCTCTTCCTCCATCTGGTGGTCGGTTACTCCTCCCGCGCACGACGCCGGCCCGACCTCACCTCGGCGCGCCTCTCTGCTGCTGCTCTACCCCTGGCACTCCGCCTTGAGTGCGCCTCTGGCCGAGGCGGCCTGCGGCTCCTCACCGTGCCTGCTGCAGACCGCGCCCGCCCGCCTCGCCTCGGCGGCTGGCTCGCCTCCTGCCCCGGCTTTGGCCGAACCTCCTCCCTCTCAGCTACGCATGGCTCTACCGGTTCTAGGGTTCTACCCATTTTGATTTTCTACTGATTTTGCTTTGCTTGCTTACTGCTTATACTACAAATGTGGGGGTCTATGATGATGGTTGGGAGGCTTGAGCTAAACCTTGAAAGAAAGAATAGATGCTACACTAATGGTGACCCAACCTATTGAGACCGCACGGGGATGACCCGATCTATCCCCTATCTTACCCTATTTGCTAGCCAAACCTTCGATCTACCCACTGCATATACAAACCCGCACTGTAGCTACTGTAGTACTACTGGTATTTGCACCTGGGTTTGATCGGTTGGGTGATGAAGCTAGATGCTGATGGTGGTGAAGGAGAGGTTGAAGCTGGCTTCCTGCTTCAGGATGCATCCTCCTTCTTTGGGTTGCTCCTGGACAACGTCCTTCTTGATGGCTTCTGGATGATCTTCTCCCTTTCTCTTCTGGAATGCCTCCTCACCCTTCTGGCTTCCTTCGGTTGGCTCACTGATGGGTGGTGTTCTTGGATGGAAATGGGGAAGCACTGGCTATGCTTAGGCTTGAAGCTTGCTGTGCTCTTGTGACTCTCGGTTTGTGTGGAAGTTGGGAGACAACAATGAGCTAGCTGGCTTCTGGTTGGCTGGAGATGCACTGGCTTTATGGAGTTGGGCATTTCGGCATATGACGACTTTGCCCTTGGGCTTTCACTACTGGCTATTGCTCAAAAGGGCATTACGGTCATAACTCGCTCATTTCGCTAGCGGTACCCGCATACCGCACCAAGTAAGTTCTAAAGCGTCGAATGATGAATCCCGAAACTAGCGAGAGGTACCTGTCTGGGTCCCGGACAAGTCAGGTGCCTCGATGAGCGGCACATTCACTGCGGGACTGACGGCACTCTCTAATCCTTATATTTTATTTATTGAAAGATCGAAAAGGCGACTAGAGGGGGGTGAATAGGAGCCAAATAAAATTTTCGAATAAATTCTCCCCCTAGAATTCAATCCACCAAAAACCGAAAAGAGAAGCGAACCATCGATCGGGCAATTTCAAAGCAGAGGTCTCAGACCGGTTAAGATAGGGTGAGCGATAAAAGCGCCTTTGGTCGGGTAGCTCTGGTCGGATGAACGATCTTCGCGAATCGGTCGTTAGTCTTGGTTGGATGAGCAGTACTCCCGGCCGAAGTGGTCGGGTGAATGTAACTCCGGCCGGAAGTGGTCGGATGAGCGATGTTCGGGTGAGCGATACCCGACGGATGAGCGATACTCTCATTGCGGAGGTCGGTTAAGCGATACTCCATCGCAGAGTCGGGTGAACGATCTCGGGTGAATAGTGTTCGGAAGAACGATACTCCGACCGATGAGCGATCGCCCGACCTACGAGGTCGGATGAGCGATACTCGGGTGAATAGTGTTCGGATGAGCGATACTCCCGACCGATGAGCGATCGCCCGACCTACGGAGGTCGGATGAGCGATACTCGGGTGAATAGTGTTCCCGATCGATGAGCGATGACGCCCGACCTACGAGGTCGGATGAGCGATACTCGGGTGAGCGGTGTTCGGATGAATAGTGCTCCCGACCAATGAACGATACACCCGACCTACAGAGGTCGGATGAACAAGATCTGAGGTCGGATGAGCAATAAAATCAGCACGATCTTAAAAGCAATCGATGTAACTTTTGATCTACCGATCCAAAAGCAGTGAAAATTGGTGTGCACCTCCTAAGGATGTCGGAACCTATTTCAATCATCAATCGAAGGAATTGATACCAAGGTTCCGTCCCTTTTCGATTAAACAAATGCAACACCAAAAGCAGAGTCACAAACACAGACTTCACCCTAACTTGTCGTGGGAGTTGATGGTCGAATATCCTTGGATAACTCTCCACAAATCACGACAAGTAAGTACACGAAGAAACAACCCTTCAAACAAATAGAAACACTATCGAAAACTAGTCACGAAATTGGTTTCTTGCAAAGCCGAATAGAAGAGGTTGTAGATTGCCTAGATGATTGGGATATGATCTATAGAAGATTCATCCAACAATCTTTCATCCTTGGCAACAAGAACGAAGCCAATCGGGACTAAAGAACGCAAGTCACACGCTTACGCACTTCAAGAACACACAGATTTACAAACTTGCAACAAGAGCGCAAGGATTGCCTAGATGATTGAAAGCACCAATCTAGAGAAGAGTTCATCAATCATGAATTTCAACAAAGACTCGAAGCATGTAGAAGGAGATGAGGCAAATCCAAATTACGTAAAGAAAATTGCAAGTAAGTAAATGCGAATTTAGATAATGTAATTTAAGTGCGTAATGTAAATACATAAGAGAAATGAAACAAGAATATAAGTGAAGAACATTTCATTTACGGAAGGGAGGTTTACAAAGCCTCACAACAAAGTGGGCAAAGCTCAAATGAGCGTGAAAACCTCGGAACCTTCAGAGAGGAAGGCTGCCCTACCCTCTATTTATAGTGACACAGGATCAATTCCCACCCTTGGATATCTTGCTTCAATCCTAAGCCAACATCCAAGAGCCGAGGATTTGATCCTTACACTCGCCACTCTCAACAACTCTCAACTACTCACGTAGACTTTCCTCACTGCTCACCACGTCCCGGGAGACACCCTCTCCTGTCTAGTAGCAAAGCTAGGAACACCTACCACCCTTGGATGAGCCTCTAAACCCTAGAGCACTCCATCAAGGGTGAGATTTTACCCACTCACACAGCTATGCATGGGGTGACCGAAACCCAACAACACAACGGGTTTTGCACGCTGTTCAAAGCATACCAACTTGACCCGCTACTCTCTCTTCCCGACCGCGATCCAACGGTCCTCCTCGATCGAGCGGCTCAAGTTAGCATCTCATCCATTCCTTTGTCTTCTTGGCTTGCGGCTACTCACGGCCTCGGTCATCTTTGGCGACACCACGATCATCCGGACCTCGGCTCTCCCGGCCTAGTCCCGATCCCCTTCGCTCACCATGACCTAGCTCCAAAGTCCCGCAACCATCATAGACAAGGAAACCACATCACATAGCAATGTCCAACAACACATATCCATCTCAACAGAAAGATATACACTTCATCGGCGGCCAGAAACACGACCACACATGGTCCGACCACGGTCTCCATCCCGACCACGGACGACCACTGGTCTCCATCCCGACCACTCGGTCGACCACCGGTCTTCGTCCCGACCACTCGGGTCCGACCATCGGTCTTCTTCCCGACCACTCGAGGTCGACCACCGGTCTTCGTCCCGACCACTCGAGTCCGACCACCGGTCTTCGTCCGACCACTCGGGTCGACCATCGGTCTCCGTCCGACCACTCGGCCGGACGGCCGTTTCCAACCACCACGGCTCGAACCACTCGAGTCGGACAAGCGGTCTCCGACCAACCAAAGACTGACCACTCTGGTCGGACAAGCGTCTCCGACCAACCAAAGACGACCACTCGGATCAAACTCAAATTCAAGCACAACAGGCTAAACCACGATCAATTACTCATCACCATCGTGGATAGACCTCCACATGGTCTTTTAATCTCCCTTGATGAGTATATTGACAAACACTCGAAAGGCATAAATTTGAGTTTGTAAAGCAATTTGATTGCAAAACCAAACTTGGTCGAGAGAGAAGATATAAAATCATGACCAAGTTGGCGGTAAGATTTTAGAGCAAGATCATGAAAAGAGCAAGTTTTCTACAAAAGCTCTAAAAATCAATCATAAGTGCCAAATGTGATATGATCCATAAGAGATAGCAAAGATTTACAAAGATCATAAGAGATAGCAAGCTTTCACATTTTTATCTCCCTTTTCTACATTTTAAATGATGCCTTTTCTACATTTTCTCCCTTTTGGCAATATAGGCATCAAAATGGAATTTTCTCTCTCTTTTTTTGTTTGTTTTCTCTCCTTTATATATGTATGCATGAAATGCATCCTAAGTGAGCTTTGAGAATTATCCAAGTGATCACAATGACAAGATATGACACCAAGCTAGTCAATTTAGAAAATGGTGAACTAGGATGTCTGCAAGAACAAATTCATTTGGCTCATAAGCTTGGTTTACAAGATTTTATTTTAGCAAGATTTGAACAAGTGCAAAACTTAGCAAAAGTTTCAAAGCTAGAAGCCAACACCACTCATAGGATCAAATGGAAAACCTAGAGTTCAACCTACTCAACACTTTGGGAATCTTGAAGTACATATAGAGTCCTTGAGTTCATTTTCAATTCATGCAAATTCTTCTTCTTTGATATTTTGAAAGACATAGCGGGGTGCAAATGTTTGACATTATTTGCATTCTTTACCCACTTATGTTTTTGTTATTTGCATTTCTTAATGGTTGACTCAAGCCATGTTCGATCACCCAAGAGTAACTCTTAAGAGAATGATCTTGGTCATACACTATATATTCCAAGTTCATCCCAAGTGCAATGGGAGGCGATCTAGAGAATATATAGTGTTGAGTTCAATTTTGCACAAAAGAGTCAAGTTTTTCTTATTTTAGCATATATGAGCAATTTTGAAGGACTAAAATATGGATCAAGCAAGTTTCACCCAAGTTGCTATAGGGACTCTAGAGAACTCCATAAATTCACAATTCATGGTAAAACCTCTAGAGAAGAAACTTTAACAAGAAAAAGCAACATGTTTTCATTTAAGATTTTCAATTTTGATTTTAACAAGCTTAGTATCATAGATGAACTTGGATAGACCTAAGCTAGTGATTTTCTTCAAAGATGTAGCAAGGTGCATTACATGAAAGATTGAATCAATTGCATAATAGACAAAGCTCATAAAATGTAAAAATGCGGTCTAAATGCAATGCATGAACAGATTCCCAAACTCCCTCAACAGTTGAATCAATTTTAGGCTCAAATCTGTTAAAGTTGAGTTATTATCAAGATTAGGCATAAAGAAGACCCAAATGAACTCAATAAAACCGTAAAAAAAAGCAGAATGGGAGAAGAAGTCGAGAAACGCAAGACTGGATGGCTATTGAGCATAGATAAGATAGAAGAGACTCACTCTCGCTCAGATGGCTCTTATCTTCCCTAGAGACTAACATAGGGAAGTCGACTCTAGATCCCAACTAAGGAGTGCACACAGACCTGTCTACCTGGGAGGCCTAAAACACCGCTAGACTTATAAGGCGTGAGGAACTCAACCTAGAGAGAAGAGAACGACTAATCACGCATGATAGCAACCTAAAGCATAAGATAAGAGGTCCATGGAAGACATGCTAAGTGAGTGAACTCAACTTAAGAAAACAAGCCCAAAGTCACCCGAAAGAAGAAAGGAAAAGTGAAAGAAAATATATAGTACATAATATACAAACCAGCTCCCCTCAAGATAAGCCGTATGGGCTCACGACTCCAAGCTCACTCCTCAAGGCAACAAACTGGAGCTATCCAAAGGCTTGGTAAAGATATCGGCTATCCGTGGTCACCATCTATGAATCAAGCACGATATCACCCTTCTCCACATGGTCTCTAAGGAAGTGATATCTAATATCAATGTGTTTGGTCCGGAATGTTGCACTGGGTTTTTAGCAATGCAAATAGTCAAGTGTTGTCACGGAAGAGTGGCACACTCTCTATTTCTAACCCATAGTCCTGCAAGGTCGATCTCATCCAGAGCACTGACTACAAGCGGGGTCGCAAACAACATACTCGGCCTCGGTGGATGGTGGCAACCCTGCATCGCTTCCTAGATGACCAAGAAACAAGAGAAGTGCCAATGAATTGGCAAGTGCGAAGTGCTCTTCCTATCTATCCTCTGACCCGACAAAGTCGGCATCGGAAAAGGCTCTAAGAGATAGACAAGAAGAAGAAGAGTACCAAATACCATAACCGGTGGTGGCACGAAGGTACTGAAGATGCGCTTGACACTTTGGCGGTGAGAGCGCGAGGAGAAGCTTGAAATCGAGCGCATGCACACACAAAAAATGTATGTCCGGCCTCGAAGCGGTGAGGTACAAGAGGAGCCGATCATGCTCAAAACTCCTTTTGATCGCGAGGCTCACCATCCTCATCGGGCTCGAGGACAGCAGCAGTGGCCATAGGAGTCATCACCGGCTTCCCATCGGACATGTCGAGCGCCTCGAGGTCACGGGTATATTTGCCTTGATGCAAGAAAGTACCTCCCGAGTCCGCTTGATTTGGAAGCCAAGAAAGTAGCTCAACTCGCCCATCATACTCATCTCAAACTCTGTACTCATCACATCGTAAAACCGAGAGACAAGAGAATGAGAGGAGCCACCAAAAATGATATCGTCCACATAATCTGGACAAGAAGAAAATGAGACTCATGGTGTTTGATGAGCGAGTTTTGTCTACTATGCCCATTTTAAAGTCATGGTGAGAAGATAAGACTTGAGCCTCTCATACCATGCTCTGGGGGCTGTTTGAGTCCATCTGAGCTTTGGAAAGCTTGAAAACATGACTCGGAAACTTGGGGTTCTCAAATCACGGAGGTTGTTTGACATAAACCTCTTCCTCAATATAGCCATTGAGGAATGCACTCTTGACATCCATTTGATAGAGCTTGAAGCCCCGGGATGCGAAAATGCAAGCGGGATCCTAATAGCCTCTAGCCTAGCTACGAGGCAAAGGTCTCCTCAAAGTCAAGACCCTCAACTGAGAAAAAAGCCTGTGCAACTAGTCTAGCCTTGTTGCGAATGACAACCCCATCCTCACTCTGCTTGTTTTTGAACACCCACTTGGTCCCAATGACATTATGACCGGATGGGCGCTCTACAAGTCGCGGACTTTGTTCCTCTCAAAGTTCTCAAGTTCCTCATGCATGGCATTAATCCACGACTCATCGGATAATGCATGAGAAACATCCTTTGGCTCAAAAGAGGCAACGAAGGCGAGTGAAGACGAAAGAAGACAGACCCGTTCTTGGCGTGTGACACGCTCGAACAAATCGCCGATCATTTGATCGGAAGGATGGCGTCTCGAATATGACGGGAGGACCGAGGCGTATGGCCTCTACCTCTTGAGCGAGAAGAGATAGGAGCGAGCCACTCACCAAGGAGAGTCGGAAGGCAAGGTCGGGTCTCCCGAGGTGCGAAATGGAAGCAGAGGCACCTCGGTGTAGAGGGCTGGATCGGATGGAACACCATCATCTCCATTATCCTCATCCTCTACAAAAATGGTCTCGAAGGAAGAAGAAGAGCCTGAAACATCAGGTCTAGCTCCTGGGCTAGCCTCATCAAATGTCACATCACAGGTCTCTATGATCCTATGCGCATCAACACTCCAGACCCTATAGCTACGAGAAGAAGATGAGTAACCTAGAAAGATACCATCAGAAGAGCGAGACTCAAACTTATCTAGGTTACCAGACTTCAAGATAAAACACTTGCAACCGAAAACGCGAAAATGGGACACACTGGGCTTTCGCCCATACCTCAACTCATAAGAAGTGCGATGCAAATGTGCTCTCAAAAACACGCGATTAGTCACATGGCAAGCGTGGCTATAGCCTCAGCCCAAAACTTCCTAGGAGTACTATACTCATCTAGCATCGTCCTGGCCATCTCAACCAGGGTCCTGTTCTTCCTGTCCACTACGCCATTCTGCTGAGGGGCGTAGGGAGAAGAGAACTGATGCTCTAAACCAGACTCCACACAAAAGCTCTCAAAGTAGGAATTCTTGAACTCAGTGCCATTATCATCACAGATAGCTCGTAATGCACTGGGAGCTCAATAGACAACCTCTTGACCAAACCCTGAAGTGAGAAAAGTCTCATCCTTTGAGGCCATGAAGAATACCCAAGAGTATCTAGAAAAATCATCAACGATGACAAGAACATACCACTTCCTCCTGCCGATCAGACTCTAGCCGGACCAACGGTGTCCATATGTAAAAGCTGTCACGGTGCATCAGTCATCACTACTGGTGGTGGAGGATGAGAAGCGATAACCATCTTGCCATGTCGGCAAGGAGAGCAAACTAAGTCTTTGACCATCTTGAGTTTAGGCGGACCCGAATGAGATCGTGGTCGCTAACTCGGTCAAATGATCAAAACCAATGTGGCCAAGTCTCCTATGCGGAAGGAGAGATCACGGGACTCGAAGCAATCAAACATCGAAGAGTCTCGGAAGAAGCGTAAAAATCAGACGAAAGACTCTCCCAAATCTAGAAATCCATGAACTAACCCTCCCGATGAATCAAGGATTCTGCAGACATTACTCTTGAAGCTTACCTCGAAAGAGTCATCGATAAGTCGAGAAACAGAGAGCGATTGTATTGCGACTTACTTACTAAGGCAACATCTTTAAGAATGAAATTTTGGTTAATGCGGATGGTACCTTTAGCAATGACTCTACTCAAGATGCATCCCCAAAGTGATTAACTCATCAGGGGCTTGGACTAGGAAGAGAACCATCGAGAATCTCCGGTCATATGGCGAGAACAACCGAGTCAACAATCCAAACATCTCCCTTCCCATCCGACCAACTGATCAAGACATAAGAGAGAAAGATGACTCGATCTTGGGATAGAGTGAAGACTTGGGAACCCAATCTTGAACCACATGACGCCTCAGTACCGATCCACGAAAGGGTGGACTCGAGTGTCTCTCTGCCGCTTAACTATCACACGATCGAGCGGCTCGGTAGATGATCTAGGAGTCAAAGCGGGTTAGCTCGCCGTGGTGCAAAAGCCGAACCACCCGAGAAGGTGCTGAATCTCCTACCGAGAAAACACCTCACGCCACGATATCTACCTCGATGGGAAGAACGAGGAATATCAAGAGGGCGGCGGAAAGACCGACTACGAACAACTCCAAGACTAAAATTCAAGAACCAAGATGAAAACCAAGTCTGGGGCCTTTGCCCAAAAACAGCGACTCTCAACTTTGTCTAGAAGCGGTGTGTGTCTTAGGAGCACTCAAAGTCCGGGATGACCACGAATACCCCTAAGAGCGAAGAACACGATCACGCCGAGTGATCTTGGCGCGCTAAAGCAAAAATCTACTAGGTGACCATCCTTCTACGGAAGGTGCATGTATACTTCGCCTTGCTAGGCGCGAAGCAATAGAGAAGCATCCTTCGGTCAAGTCCCATGGACCACACCACAGACTGAACACAAGTGGTGCTCACCCCGGAGCTACCACAATCTCACCACTCTTGGATGCACGCACAATGGTAGGAGGATGTGCCTAGCGTGCTCCAAGTAGTCAAATCCTAGACCACGATTAAATCTGCGATCTTAGATTGGTCTAGAATGAGATTAAGCTTCGTCTTGCCTCCAACAAACTTCTCGAGAGTGCTCATAAGATCTGGCAATCTCGGAAGAAAGAAGCACAAGAAGAGTAGGGAAGAAGAAGAAGAACCGGAAAGATGAGCTCTCTCAAAGACGTGCATTTTTCTCCTCAAAGACGGTGCCTCAATCTTGAGGGCCTCACAAGAAACGCAAGACGCATTTCTAATTCTATGGGCTTGGTCTTCTAATTTCTTCCTAAGCTCGACATGGATTTTATCCAAGTCCCCACAATCTCGATTACATCGCAAGCAATATTTTTGTGACTTATCTAGTAAGTCCTTAGCAAGTTTAGCACACTTGACATTGTGGTTTCATTGTCAAGTTTTAATTGCTTCTGACCCTCACATGAGTATTGGATCCTTAGAAGCATGTGATTCAAGTTCATTGTTTCTAGCGTAAAGCTTTCTAAGGTGTTCGCTCATGGCATCAATTTGAGAAAGCAATTTAGGGCAATTAGCACAAGAGGAGTAGAGTGAGCATTAAGAAAACTAGCTTCTCTGTAAATATCATCAATAGAACTAGTGCTAGCATTCTTCATCCTAAGACCATCAAGTTCAAGCAAGCACACTATCATGTATGGTCCTTAGGTTCTCCAACTCCACAAGAACGACATCACGAGAGAACACAGTCATCGTGACTCGGGAGGAGAAGATCTAAGTGAAGCTAACTCCGAGTCAAGGTACCTACTTCCTTCTCTAACTCGAACACCTCGACCTAGCCTTAGCATGAAACTTGCCTAATTTACGAAGGCGACATTTAACTCGTCGTAGGTGGGTACCTCATCCGTGTCATTTAGACAAATCGAGTCGCTTACTTCAATGGCGCCGCCATGAAGCACATCTTGGAGAAGTCATCGTTGCCCTTCACCTTCTCTTGCGGATCGTCCTCGCTTGCATCGCTCCGGTTCTCGTGTCGAGAGCTCGATGTCGTCCAAAGGCGGCGAGGACCGGTGAAAGAGCTTCTTGTTCTTAGCAAAGTTGCGGTACTTCTTCTTCGCCGCTCACGAGTGGGCCTTCTTATTGCGGTTCTTGTCGGTGTAGTCGTTCTTGCCCGAACCGCCTTGTTCGTTTTGCCCTTCTCCACTTGGGACGGTTTGCTCGAATGTGGTTGGGGCCACCACACTCAAACAGTGATCATCCCACCTCTCTTCCTCTCTCTCACTCTCTTGTATGCATATGAAAATTTGCGAGCAAGAAGAGCAAGCTCATTTTCCGAAATTTTTCCAGTTGGTCATCGCTTAGCTCACAAAGGCGGAGAGAGAGAAACCAACGTAAGAATCGAAAGAGAGGATCCAATGGGATCGGTGACCAAAGCCATCGATCGAGACTTCGTCTTCCGCGAGACGACGTCGATCTCATGAGTCTTGAGGCGGGAATAAAGCCCGTCAAGAGTCAAAGTCGATAAGTCGGTGGTGTCCTTGATGGTGGTCACCTTCATCTCCTGGACCGAAGGTCGAGTGCGGTCAAGAAATGCCGAGCATTGTCAGAGTCGGGTATATGCAACCGATCGCTCGGAGGTCGCTCGTAATCTTTGTAAACCGACTAAAGCACTCGTCAAGACTCTCACCACGTGTTGTTCAAACTTGTTGAACTCACGCTTGAATTGGTCTGTCGAACCGTCTTGATTTGGGTAGTGCCTCATGGTAAGCATCAAGGGTCACCCAAATCTCATGAAGCGAAACGAAGGTGAGAAATCTATCGTACTCATCTGCGACTAAGGCCTGTATGAGGATGTTCCTTGCCTTAGCATTTGCCTCAACGTCGACCATATTGCCACCGTGACGTTCTCATCGGCGGGAACCTCATACGGAGCTTCACCTTCCGCCATATCGAAGCCACAGGCGATGATGTACGACTCCATCCGAGATTTCCAAAAGGAAAATCAACTCCGAGAAAATAGGAGGCTTGGTGGAATACTTGTCCATCGCCATGGCTCTTGAGACCGGTCAAGATCTAGAAAGAGCGAACCGGCTCGATACCAATTGAAAGATCGAAAAGGCGACTAGAGGGGTGAATAGGAGCCAAATAAAATTTTCGAATAAATTCTCCCCTAGAATTCAATCCACCAAAAACCGAAAAGAGAATCAACCATCGATCGGGCAATTTCAAAGCAGAGGCTCAGGCCGGTTAAGATAGGGTGAGCAGATAAAAGCGCCTTTGTCGGGTAGCTCGGTCGGATGAAAAGATCTTTGAATCGGTCGTTAGTCTTGGTCGGATGAATAGTACTCCCGGCCGAAGTGGTCGGGTGAATGAACTCCGGCCGGAAGTGGTCGGATGAGCGATGTTCGGGTGAGCGATGCCGACCAGATGAGCAGTACTCCGATCATGGAGGTCGGTTAAACAGACTCCGATTGCAGAGGTCGGGTGAACGATCTTCGGGTGAATAGTGTTCTAAGAACGAGACTCCGACCGATGAGCGATCGCCCGACCTCGAGGTCGGATGAGCGATACTCGGGTGAATAGTGTTCGGATGAGCAGTACTCCGACCGATGAACGATGCGCCCGACCTACGAGGTCGGATGAGCGATACTCGGGTGAATAGTGTTCCCGACCGATGAAGCGATCGCCCGACCTCGGAGGTCGGATGAGCGATACTCGGGTGAGCGGTGTTCGGATGAATAGTGCTCCCGACCAATGAGCGATACCCCGACCTACAGAGGTCGGATGAACGATCTGGCCGGATGAGCAATAAAATCAGCACGATCTTAAAAGCGAAATCGATGTAACTTTTGATCTACCGATCCAAAAGCGATGAAAATTGGTGTGCACCTCCCTAAGGATGTCGGGAACCTATTTCAATCATCAATCGAAGGAATTGATACCAAGGTTCCGTCCTTTTCGCTTAAACAAATGCAACACCAAAAACAGAGTCACAAACACGACTTCACTTTAACTTGTCGTGGGAGTTGATGGTCGAATATCCTTGGATAACTCTCCACAAATCACAGCAAGTAAGTACACGAAGAAACAACCCTTCAAACAAATAGAAACACTATCGAAAACTAGTCACGAAATTGGTTTCTTGCAAAGCTGAATAGAAGAGGTTGTAGATTGCCTAGATGATTGGGATATGATCTATAGAAGATTCATCCAAAGAATCTTTCATCCTTGGCAACAAGAACCGAAGCCAATCGGGACTAAAGAACGCAAGTCACACGTTTACGCACTTCAAGAACACACAGATTTACAAACTTGCAACAAGAGCGCAAGGATTGCCTAGATGATTGAAAGCACCGAATCTAGAGAAGAGTTCATCAATCATGAATTTCAACAAAGACTCGAAGCATGTAGAAGGAGATGAGGCAAATCCAAATTACGTAAAGAAAATTGCAAGTAAGTAAATGTGGAATTTAGATAATGTAATTTAAGTGCGTAATGTAAATACATAAGAGAAATGAAACAAGAATATAAGTGAAGAACATTTCATTTACGGAAGGAGGTTTACAAAGCCTCACAACAAAGTGGGCAAAGCTCAAATGAGCGTGAAACCTCGGAACCTTGAGAGGGAAGGCTGCCCTACCCTCTATTTATAGTGACACGGGATCAATTCCCACCCTTGGATATCTTGCTTCAATCCTAAGCCAACATCCAAGAGCCGAGATTTGATCCTTACATCGCCACTCTCAACAACTCTCAACTACTCACGTAGACTTTCCTCACTGCCACCACGTCCCGTGGAGACACCCTCTCCCTGTCTAGTAGCGAGCTAGGAACACCTACCACCCTTGGATGAGCCTCTAAACCCTAGAGCACTCCATCAAGGGTCGAGATTTTACCCACTCACACGGCTATGCATGGTGACCAAACCCAACAACACAACGGGTTTTGCACGCTGCTCAAAGCATACCAACTTGACCCGCTTCTCTCTTCCCCGATCGCGATCCAACGGTCCTCCTCGATCGAGCGGCTCAAGTTAGCATCTCATCCATTCCTTTGTCTTCTTGGCTTGCGGCTACTCCACGGTCTCGATCATCTTTGGCGACACCGATCATCCGGACCTCGCTCTCCCACCTAGTCCTCGATCCCCTTCGCCACCATGACCTAGCTCCAAAGTCCCGCAACCATCATAGACAAGGAAACCACATCACATAGCAATGTCCAACAACACATATCCATCTCAACGAAAGATATACACTTCATCGCCAAGAAACCACGACCACACATGGTCCGACCAGCGGTCTCCATCCCGACCACAGACGACCACCGGTCTCCATCCCGACCACTCGAGGTCGACCACCGGTCTTCGTCCCGACCACTCGGGTCGACCACCGGTCTTCTTCCGACCACTCGAGGTCGACCACCGGTCTTCGTCCCGACCACTCGGGTCCGACCACCGGTCTTCGTCCGGGCCACTCGGGTCGACCATCGGTCTCCGTCCCGACCACTGGGTCGGACGACCGTTTCCAACCGACCACGGCTCGCACCACTCGGTCGGACAAGCGTCTCCGACCAACCAAAGACTCGACCACTGGTCGGACAACCGTCTCCGACCAACCAAAGACGACCACTCGGATCAAACTCAAATTCAAGCACAACAGGCTAAACCACAGTCAATTACTCATCACCATCAGGGATAGACCTCCACATGGTCTTTCATTTATCTTTGCCTAATCACTTTTATTGCTTTAATTAATTAATTCTTAAACTGATAACCCCCCGGGTTATCACAGGTTACTGTGTTGCGTTGTAGTTATGGTAATCTTTACAGATTCTAGTAAGATTTGCCTCCAAAAAAGATGCTTTCAAGTAGTTGTTATCCAAAAATAGGAACAACATAAGTGCTTTTGAAAAGCTATCGCAACACTAAACAGAGCTATAGTAGCTGGTCATGTGAGGTATTTTTCTTTTGGTAGATAGTTGAATGGTTATAACGGTCCTCCAGCTCTTCGATTTTTCAGTTTTTTCTGTGCAACAGTTTGGCCATATCATCAATGCTTGTTTTGACTGATTCATTGTCGTAATGACACTATCTATGTCTAAAACAAAGTCCCGCAAGATTGATCTCATCCAAAGCACCTCATTACACTTCTCAAAGCAAGCTAACTTGACCGCTACTCTATCCTCTAAATCGCAATCCAACAACTCTCCTTGATCTGAGCAGCTCCAAGCTAGCATCTCAACCGTTTTTTTGTCTTCTAGGCTCACAGCGACTCCGTTTCCAGTCATCCTTCGGCGATCCTCGACCGTTTGGACCTCCGGCGCACCTCGTTTAGTCCTAGTCATCCTCCGCCTCACCATGTCCTAGCACCATCATCCTGTAACCATCGAAAATAAGGAAACCCATCACATAGCAATGTCCGAAATGATATACAATAATCATCCAATTGCTAAAAATAAATCAGATCTCGTTCATAGAGTCGGCACCATAGTTGTCACGGCGACGCCAAGAGGTCCAGTTGGGCGGAGGGGGATGACTTAGCTCGTCGCCCAGGTCGGAGCTCTTTAGGCGAGCGCTTGGGGCTGCTGGGCGTTGACTCGGTCGCCAAGGCGTCGTCTCCGCGACGCTGGCGAGCTCCTAGAGGGGAGGGGACAGTCTCCGCCGCCGTCCCTCTCTGGAAACCAGTGGATTCGGTGGCGGCTTCCTTAGGGCTAGGTGTAAAGGAGGATGGTGGATGGCTTGGTGGCGGATGGGATCACCAGATCTGGCGAGAAACAGCCGGATCTGGTGAAGGAGCCGACCGAAGGTCGCCAGATCCGGCGGCATGGGGAGAGAAGGGAAGGAGAGGGGGAGCCGGAGAAGGCGCCGGCGCTAGGAGGGAGAGGAGAGAAGGCGCCGGCGCTAGGAGGTAAAATGGAGAAGGTGCTGGCGCCAGGGAGGCGAGCAGCTCGGCGACAGCGTGATTGCGTGAAGCTGTGAAGAGGAGGTGAGAGAGAGAGAGACGGGGAGTGTGGGCGGCGGCTGGAGCCTGGAATCGGGAGAGGTAGGAGTAGGGTTAGGTTAGGGAAAAAGGAGGCCAGATGGGTCGGGCCAAGTGGGCCGAGGAGTGTGGAGCTGAAGTTCAAGTTCGTCTCTAATTTCCTTTCATATAAGGTATATTTATTTAATTTTATATCATATGAGATATTATTTATTATTTTCATCGTTTAATCACCACCTAGGCGTCCAGACGCTCCGGGCTCGCCTCGCCTAGCTGGACCGCCGTAACAACTATGGCCGGCACTATCGCCAGCCATAGGCCGGTAGTGCCGCAAGTCTGGTACTACCGCGTCTTAGCCGTCGGTAGTGCCAGTTGCCCTGGAACCCCTGAGATATCTTCTCTGGAAAATAACTACTGGCTCAGAAAGGTCGGTAGTGCCGCTCTTGATTGAAAACAGCTCAAATTGCTTCAATTTGAAATCCAATTCAAATCAAACTCAAACCTGAGCACTCCTAGCTCAAATATGGTCAAATACCCATCATCAACATGGGTAGACCTCCACATGGTCTTTCACCGTGACATTTACAGCAAAAGAAAATGATAACTCTCTAGACTCTTTCTCAGCCTCCCTCTCCTCTCAATGTGGTTCAGCCACAGCATTATCTTAATGACCCTCATACCTGCCCAACACAACAACTGATGGTGACATGATGATGGATGATAATACCATAGAGGCATAGGGCATTCTTTACATCCCACTCGATGACATAAAACAGAAAGCTGTAGTGTATGCGACTGTGCGTTGTATAAAACTTTATAAGGGCAAAACACAATTGACTTGGCATTTAGAGGAATGTAAATCTAGAGATACAATATGGCGTGGTGAACTTTTCAATTTTGTGATTGGTTTGTCTGTTTTTTCTTCTTTCCCCCATGTTTATCTCCTGTGAGAGAACACAGTTTGCTAATGTTATGGTCTTTGGGTGACCAACAGCCATGACTTGAACAGCAAGAAGTAAAGGTCCGTCGGAAGTCAAGGTACATTAGTATAGACAAGAGATATGTTGGGGACAAGCCCGATTATCCTCCGGCTAGCCTTAACTAGGTGAGGACATGGTGCAGAGTGTGGGGCCAAACCCTGGGCATGGTGCTGGAGGGCATCTCATAGCCTCCTGAGTGCATAGCGCGGGGTGTCATGAGGGATCCCCTTATACCCAGTCGGCTCTCTAGAGAGGTTACATGGTGCGGGATGCTACGGGAGATCCCCTCCTACCCCGTGGGTTCTCTAGAGGAAGGTGTGCGGAACGATGCCTAGTCCTCGAGGGTGCTTGGCTTTGTTCCCGTCCATAGGGCGTGAGGCTCTACTCCCTGCCTATGAGGGCGCCCCATTGATACATGGAGACCCCCTCACCTCGCTTGTCATATACTGACGAGTGGGGTCACTAGGTCCTAGGGCCTATGTGGGGTCTCCCCCCCAAGGGCCCAAACCTCGACACCCATGTGGGACCCAAGGTTAGAGACCTACCTTAGGGAATGCTGACGTGGGATCTGCTACCACCTCTATAGAAAGGATGCCCACGCTTAAGCCACTCTTCTAGGGGTAGGATAGTACTTGTGTAACAGGTTGAGCGCCTATAAAAGCTCACAACCAGGAGGTACCCCTCTACTCCCCCGGGAGCACACTGACATGAGTAGGGCGTTTACCTTAGCGCCCGAACCTGTATAAACCATCGTGTCAACTCTCTCTCTCTCTCGTGGACGGCGGTCCATGAAATGGCCGGCGTCCGCCATCACTCTCGTGTCTCGTTCACAAACATACGACAAGATAAATTAGTTATAAAAAATATCGCTTAGTTACCGAGTCTCTCTTAGTTGCCAAGTATATCTCTTAGTTACTGAGTCTATGTCTAGTTGATCATTTGTTAGGGGGTACAATATAAAGGGTAGCGGAATCATGTAATTGGCTTAAGCAAAGAAGTAAACAAAGTTCTCAGTCTCATTCTCTTCTTCAACTAGGCCTCAGAGCCTTGGCTGCGGCATGGCTGGCCGATCAAGGGCAAGCGCCCTACCCTTGGTCCTTGGACCCGTACGTAACCAACTCGTTCCACAACAAATAAGCATGTCTTATAGCTAATCTGACATCTGTTCAGAGTCTTTTCCTCCTAAGAGAACTTATATGTTTGAACAAAACGATTGGCAAGGGTCACAAATGAAAGAGAAGTAAACCTGAAAGGCACTAAATTTGTCATTGATATCTTAAATGGCTGTATTCTTGAAGAATAGATTGAAATTTTGAATGACTGATTAATGATTATGCTGGAAATACCAAATTATCTTTCTAGGTCTTATTATTTCATTTTAGCCGCATTTGGGTTTCAATGGTAATAAACAAGATCCGTAATCTGCCAGTAATAACTCACGAACCATTTTGCTAGTTTTCCATGACATGGCTAAACAATATCTTTCCATGAGTTGCATTGGACCATTCTGTTGATGTCAGGCTTGATATTAATCGGTGAAACATGATCTTCTGGGTAATTGTTTCTTAAGAAAAAGGCATACAAGACCGCTAGTCTGTTGACATGAACCAGCAGATCATGCAGCATACCCAGGTTTCCTTTGGTTTTTGAGCACACAATATTTTAGCAAATTAGGATCAGAAAATAAGATACTATCCACGATGTTCCTTTCGAATTGAATCATTTTTTTCCTTTGCTTCTTTTGTAGAGTTTGTATTTCTTCAGCTCTTAATCCTTACTGTTGTCCCTTTTGAAGAGTCTCTTGTACTTTTCTAGATATTTCTGCAAATCCTGTCTTCATGCTGTGGTGTGTTCTATCATCTCTAATATAATGGCATTTTTGGTTGATTCTCATGCAGTTACTGTGAGTGTTTTCATGCTGGAGTCTTTTGTTCAGAACCTTGTTCATGTCAAGGCTGTTTGAATAAGCCTAGCAACATGGAAACAGTTCTATCTATTCGAGAGCAGACTGAAGCTCGTAATCCACTAGCATTCGCCCCTAAAGTAATTCGCACATCTGAGCCTGGTCAGGAATTAGGGGTAAGAGCCAATCTTTTTATTTTATTTTCTTTCTCCTTTAGGACCTTTACTATTTTGCTCATATCATTCTTTCTGTATTATAGGATGACTCTAACAAAACTCCTGCTTCGGCTCGTCATAAGAGAGGCTGCAATTGCAAGAAGTCATCCTGTCTAAAAAAATACTGTGAATGTTATCAGGTTCTAGGCTTCTAGCTCTTACATGATTTAATATTCTTTACTTAGCCCTCCTGCATTTGTCTTACTGTTACTCTTCATCAAGGGTGGTGTGGGATGCTCCATGAGTTGCAGATGTGAGGGCTGCAAGAATGCTTTTGGGAGAAGGGAGGGTGAGTTCATTTCATCTTGAGAAGTTTCTGTTTTATAAATTCTCATACTGCTAACTGCCTGCATGCTCCATAGACCATAGTTGCATCTATGCCGTTTCTTTCAATGTACAGATTAAAATAAATGGTTGGAGTTTAAGCTTTAGGTACTGAGTAATTGCACCAGATCAAAAAATTGTAATCAATAAGTTGGCAGGGAGCTCAAGTTTGATCTTTCAACTTGAAAATGTAACAGACCGGGCATGTACTAAAATTTTCTCAGAATTATTTGTGTGCTATTCTGTATGAAAGGTGTTTTCTTGGAACTTCTATCATTGTGGAATGCTATGAAGTTACTGGGGCTGGCTACACTGCTTCAATTTGGAATCTGGACCATTGCCTGCTTAATATATAATTTGTTTCTGCTGGAAATTACCCCAGCCACCTTTTGCACTGTTAAATTTAAGCAAAAATTGTACTCATGCTTTAAACAAAATCCACTAGACATCCTAAGATTATCTTTTGCTTTAATGATGTTATATTTGTTTCAAGTAAGATGTTAGAGTAGCTCAAAAACTACATCTACATATATTATTCTAAAAAGTTGCAATAGCACCGAATAGAGCAGCGAGTAAACAAAAGTAAGAATCGTTTTAGTAGAACTGAAGTTTTGGTTATTATATGACCATGACACAACTTTCCTGTATAGCTATTTCAAATTTTGTTTAATTTAACAATGTACCATTTTTTTATGGTCTTATTTTCCATTGAAGGAGTTGTGCTGTTAAGCATAGAGGAAGCTAAGTGGGGATACGAAGAAAAGAATGCTTGTGTGAAAGAAGAAAAAAGTGAAAGTGATAAACAGCTTGTTATTTACCAGGCTACTGATCTTGCTCCTGCTGAGAATGAGCTGACAACACCTTCCATTGTGGATTTCAGGTTTGTGTATCATACATATGCACATATGTTATTGTGAATCCCGTCTCTTACTCTCTTATGTAAAATACTAAAATTTGAGGCATTTTCCTCTCTTATTTCCAGACCCTTGGCTGCTCTTCCACCTTCATGCTCCAAGAAGCCACGGTCTTCGACAAAGCTCATTGGGTGTTCTTCCCGACTATATAAGTCTCAAGCTCCACTTAAGTCTGACATTGTGCTCTCCCCATTTGAAAGCTGTGCAGAAATGATTCTTGGGGAAGGCCCATCAGATACCCTAAAAGGGAATTCGCCTCCTAAAACTTCTGTGAAGGTTGTGTCACCTAATAAAAAGAGGATCTCTCCTCCTCGCATTGGTACTGGATTGTCTCCAATCTGCAAGAGCGGCAGGAAGTTGATTCTGAAGTCCATCCCTTCTTTCCCTTCTCTCGGTGGAGATGTAAATAACGAGGACCCAAAGTCCAGCTCGCCTGCTCCTTGAATTCATCAGCATTTCGCACTTGAGGTACACACCTTTTCCCTGCCTTGTTCATATGCTAATCCGATTTCCAGTCTCTACCCTTGTAATTAATATCTGTTTCTGTACAGGCTATTTCCTTATTTCCTTATTAGTTCCCTAGATCGCCAATGTCCCATAAACTGCATCAGAGTTGGTTCTATCACGCTTTAGGGTTTGATTAACAACCAAGGGAGTTTTGTTTCAGCAGTTCTGTTTAGAGGCTGATAATTATCCCGAGCTTTCTCTAGAGTGGAATGTTCAATAATCCAGCACGTGTACCTACCAAGCTGCCCTCCAAATTACCCCTCGAGAGCCTCCTGTGCCTAGTGATCCACTTGTAAATTATCTCCACGCTTGTGGAGCCTCTGCCCTTGTTGAGTTTCCCATCGCCGTTCATCTGTATCATTTCATGCTTTATATGCACCTGAGATCATTCAACCTAGCAAGACATCTTATGTATTATTTACTTGGGATGAAGCTGTTAAGACTTCTATATACTTGGGATCAAACTGTTACTAAGATTCATGTAAGAACTCCGGCATTTTGAACCCTCCCGTAGGTGCTTGTCTCAATGAACTTAACCTTGTGGTTTGGGAACTGGCTTGTGCAATATGTTGATTCTGTAAAAAATTATACGGAACCGTGACTTGGAGAAAGAAAGAAACACTAGCTAGGGCCTCGATGTCCTACATGGTGTCGTACGACAAGATCTTGCAAGTGGTTTAAGGGAGCTCAGCAAATTTGCTATACTAATTTGAGAAGTATTACTAATGCATGGTTACGAAAATCGCAAGTATGAAATGAATGGTTGAGCAGTAGAGCATTGTGGTTGTGATGATTTCCATGTGATCCAGTTAGATTCGGTGCTGTGCCTGTGCGCAGCATCAGCATAGCATTCCCAAGACGGCGATTGACAAGCATACTGAGGTCCATGGCCATGGCTGCCTTGCCTTGCCGTATCGTCCGGCAATCGAGGACCTGTTTTAACAGGAACTACGAATTTTACATTAATTTCTTAAGATTTGTACAAGAAACGGTTCAATTCCCGCAGAATTCAGTAAAAAAATCCATGTTCCAAACGAGGACCTGTTTGGAACTACGAATTTTACATGAATTTCTTGTGTTTTTTTACGAGAAACGGTTCAATCCATGATCCAAACTGGGCCTGAACTCGGGTCAGCCCGGCCCATCGGTACCCTTGCCTCCTGGCTCCTGCATCCAGATCCAGTCCAGTCCAGTCCAGTCCTTCTCCCGGTCCCGGGTCGGGTCGGGTCGGGTCGGCTCCCCTTGGTCTCCCATCCTCTCGCAGACCACACCATCACCCAAGGGGAACCGAGCACGCCTCCAGGCCGCCTCCTCCCACGGCAGCACGCCCGCCGCCTCGAATCCTCCTCTCGTAGCCGTCGGCGTCCTCCCCCTCCTCCGCTGGAATGGCGTCGAGTGGAGATCCATCCGGCGTTGTCGGTAAACCCTAGCTTGCTCGGGTTGTTCCCTCTAGTCTGTTCCCTTTTCTTCTCTGCCGCGATGTAAGCAGCCAAGCCCAAGTCGGATTTGTTTGCTGCTGCTGTGGATCCATCCTTGGTTCGGTTCGGTTCTTCTTCCTCAGCGCGCGCGCGCAAGCGCAAGATCCGCCCATGCTCAAACTACATCTATTAGGGTCTCTGTTACCCTAAACCAGTGCTACTTAACAACAGTTTATTTTACAAAAAAATGAGGGGGTTTAATTGAATGAGCCTCCATGACCTGCGTTCATGTCCGCCCCTGCATGCTAGTTCGTATTTAGCAAGAATTAACAAGCTTGCCATATGTTGCTGCCTTCCAGGGGAATGATGTATTGGGTGCAGGGCTCTCTTGACCATATCAAGGCAACTAATATACCGAGGAAACTCTAATAAAGGAATTTTTCATTGGTTGCCGTGTGATGGTGCAGGAAGCTATGCACCTAAGGCATACTGTTGTCCCTGTGCAATTAGGACGACGCTGAGGTGTGCTCCATTTGGATGAACATACACATGAAGCTAGACTTCATAATTGTAGGCACTCGTTATCTTGGAGAAGGAAGTGTCGGTTCTGTCCAAAAGATAGGAGGAATCTTCCGGTACTGATCTTTCAGTAGAATGCATTACATAGGTTCAGTGGTTTCTCTGTATACGAGGTTTTGGTTTGATGGACTAGCTTTGCTTAAAATGGTGGTAGATAGGATTTACAAGATACAACCATTCCTTTTACCAGGACCTGTGCTAGAATTGATTTCCCTTATAAGCCTTCATTTATATTTAGCTCTTATGTCACACATCATAAAATAGTTTGTTGGCAGTTTGTCCAATGTGCAGTGCATAGTCCGGTCAGTGGAACATTTTTTTAGCAGAATATCCTGCTACTAGGGGCACACTTCATTTCATAAATTCCCATAATTTGGCTCCATACTAGTGGGATTGGTTGGTTTAATGGAGATTAGGCAAAATCCTTGTGATGCAGTAGTTCACTTATATGTTTTGAGTTCTCGAGTTTTGGTAGCCGGTTATTATGATATGCTATACACCGCACATAGGTTTTTCCATATATTTACAGCTTCTACACTATACATTTCCACTATTGGTTGGAGCTTGTGAAGCAAGACATAGAATAGAATCACATTTGCTGTGATGATTGTGGTTCTTAGATGTATCAGCGTGAGTTATCTTCTGATGTACAAGGCAGCCAAAGGAGATAGCACACCAGAAGATTAAGCACAGAATTAATCACTTTCCGAGATCACAGAAACAGATATTCACAATGAAATATCTGAGAATGATTGTCATTTGAATAATTTGTTCGCTGCAGCAGGGTGCAGACAGTCCTGAGTTATCGACTGGCCCCTAATTGGTTATTGGAATAACTTATTCTAGAAAGTTTGCAAGTAGAATTAGAATTGTGAAAAAATTGCCCATGCTGATTACGCTTACCTTGTTCTGTGTATTTGGGTGGAATTTGTTTTTGATTTTTTCTGCAGATCTCCAAACATCAGATTTATTTAGACGTACCAATGCTGAAGTTATTAATGTTGTTGGAAACGAACTATTATTACTTACTGGTACAAAAATGTTGTTGCAGTGCCTAGGAACTTCAGACTGCTAGAAGAGCTTGAGAGAGGAGAGAAAGGCATTGGGGATGGAACAGTTAGCTATGGAATGGATGACGCGGATGATATCTACATGCGCTCTTGGACAGGCACAATAATCGGTCCCCACAACGTAAGATGTTTCAACCTGCCTACTCTAGTATTATTCAAATATGTTTGTTGTGTTCTGAGTTTGTGTTGTCTTGTTGATCTATATTTGGTTTTGGTAGACCGTCCATGAGGGCCGAATTTATCAGTTAAAGCTTTTCTGCGACAAAGACTATCCAGACAGGCCACCAACTGTTAGATTTCACTCAAGAATCAATATGACTTGTGTAAATCCTGAGACTGGAGTGGTATGGCACTATGATTCTTAATAATTTACATCCCTTGTGTTACCTACTTCCCTTGAATTTCAAACTTATTTTGGCGCAAATGCAGGTCGATCAAAGGAAGTTTGGTCTGTTGTCAAATTGGCGCCGTGAGTACACAATGGAGGTTATCTTGACACAGCTTAAGAAAGAATTGGCAGCATCACACAACCGGAAATTGGTGCAGCCTCCAGAGGGGACATTCTTCTAAAAGCATGTGCGCTCATCTCCGCAAATCATCTAAGAATCCCCACAATTATCTTCTTAGATGTTGCATAAGATCGAACTGTTCGGACATTTATCGCAAATGATTGTAGTTGAACTTTGCTGGTACTACCTTGTACGCGGTCCGTGTGTGTGTGTCCTTTGGCTGGCTTGTTTCGATAGCAGTAGCCGATACGGCATTATTGTCTCCGAGGCAAGCTAACGGCTTGGGGGTAAATCTGTGTAATGATGCACTGGAGCTTCAGCTATGTTTGTCAAGTGCTACTACTACTCCGTTGCTTCGTTCTGGAGAATTGCAAGTGCTGTATCGTTGTTTGTTTTGTCTACAGATTGCCTTGTTGCGTGGGAAACCTGATCTTGATTCTTGCATCTAGTGTGCCAAAATGGTGATTAGTAAATTGCAAGTGATTAGTGGCAGATCGCCAATAGCCAGCTCGCCCCTCTCTCTACAGTCTACACGTTAAAATAGTACTTCCTTTGGTCACAAACATTATCATTTTGGATATAGGAGTAGTCAAATCTTTTTAAATATTTAAGTTGTATATATGAATATACAGATTTGTCTCGAAAAGTACTTTCATAATATTATAATTTTATTAGATTTTATAAATATATTATAATAAAAATCGGTGATCAAAGTTGTGTTTTTGCAGACCGTGTCGATATTTAAAACGATAACTATTTGTGACCGGAGGGAGTACATGGCAAGTAATTAGTAGCACAAAAGGAGATCATTTGTTAGCGGTTTGAGGCCGGTTCCAAACCTAGAAATGAATTTTCTGAGTGTAAATTTTGAAACATTAATGCAAACTAGGCTCTGTATTTTACCAAATAATATTTGCACCACTACTTGCATGAAAAAATGTTTGCACTAGTAAGTGGGTGCTACTTATTTTCTTTTTTTGAACTTAAGTGGGTACTTATCTTTGACAGTAGTGAGACTAATCAGGATTCCTAGATCGCGTGTCTATGACCAGCGCCGTCCGTAGAAAATCCGAGTCAATCCGGATCTAACAAGGACCCACCGATCGGATCTGGACCCTCCAGCCGTCATGCCCGAATCTTAAAGCCCTCCACGAGCCGTCCGATCCGTCTCCTCCGCCTCCGTCTGCCTCTTCGTCCAATCCCACCTCGCCTCGTACCCTCCTCCCTCGCGTCCACCTCTCGCGGTCTCGCCTCGACTCGCCACCACGGGGAATCCACCGCCGCCGCCGCCAATCGGGCGGCCACCGTCGCCGCATCCGATGGCGACCGCGGATCCTGAGGACCGCCCGAATCCTCCGCCGCTCGAGCCCTCTGGATCGGACACCAACGACCCCCTCCGCGGCCTTCCCCGCCTCCCGCCGCTCCAGGCCCCACCCCCGCCCCCGCCGCTCCAGCCCCCGCCCCCGCCCCCGCCCCCGCCGCTGAAGCTGCGGTGCCCGCCTCCGCAACCGCATCCACTGTACCCGCGGCCGTGTCGCCGCTGGTGGAGGCAAACGGCAACTCCGACAAGAAGAAGAAGTCGGTGTTCCCTTTCCCTTTTCTGCAGAGTTTTGGTTTCGTCCCCGATTTCCTCTTTTGGTTCGTTGCGTGCTGCTTATTATTATTTTTTTGGTTTGACAGGAGGAAGACGGAGGAAGGGGAAGGGTGCAAGACGTGCAGCTGCAAGAAGTCCAAGTGCCTGAAGCTGTAAGTCTCCTCTGCGCTCGCAAGATTTCCCATTCTCTCATCAATACCAAATTTTGCATATGTTTCATCATTGTTTGTGCTGTGCCTAGGATGCGACTATAAGGTCGGGCGCTAATTTAGTTTTCCATCCATAACGAATCTGGTGTTGTTTTGAAGTAACTCTAGTTTAAGTGGCCGCACTTTTCAAATGTAGATGGAAATAACACCAAACATTGTCAATTTGGGACGGCCTGAGTATCAGAATTTCACAACTCAATTTGAGCATGTGTAGCAACTTTATTTGAACATGTTGAGGAGTTGTTGTGTTCCACTGAGAGATTTGGGAGAGGAAACTGGCCCCTTTTCAAGTTTAAAATTTACCCGTACTTATCATTCTATTATATTCTACTGCAAAGTTGCACACTTGAAGCACAACTCACAGGAGTAGGCTGATTGTGATTTCCGGTCTAGCTGTGCATGACCTTCGTATTAGTGCCATGTAATGCTTCACAGCACTCTTCCTATGGAGAGAACTGAGTTTGGGGAGAGGGGATTTAGCACATGGATGGTGATGCATTGAAAGAGATTGAACACTGAACATTCTAGGCTGGTTTATGCTTGCACCTGCCCACCCCATCCCACCTCCTGCACACAAAAACACACACCCTACCCACCTAACCATGCACGTGCGTGCACACAGACCCTGCTTTATGTTTTTTTTACTGCTAATTCAAATTTCTTTTTATTTGTAATCATCATTTGCTTTATGGTGTGGCAGTTACTGTGTGTGTTTTGCTTCTGGATCACATTGTTCTGAATCATGTGGATGCGAACAATGTTACAACAAGCCTATTCATGGTATTCCACAGAATCCACCAGTCTTACCCTTGAAAGTTGTTCAAACATCAGTGGCTGGTCAAGATTCAGTGGTATAAATGTTGTTCAAACATGACCTTATTAATGTCTAGTTATTTCATCTTTCTGTTTTTGTGATCCTACTATTTTTATTGTCTCTAGGAACAACTTATAAGATCCCCTATGGACCTTGTTAGAAGAAAATGCACTTGCAAAAAGTCAGGCTGCCTTAAGAAATACTGTGACTGCTACCAGGTTCCATACCCAACTCTGTCCTGTTAGTTTTTTTTTTGTATTTTCTGAGCTCATGATTATGGATTTTTTTTTCTTCTGTGTTTGAAGGGAGGGGCAGGATGCTCCATCAACTGTAAATGTGATGACTGTAAAAACCCATATGGGAAAAAAGGTAATACAATTGAGGTGCCAACCCTTGGAATTTTTAAGTTGCAAGTTGTTAAAATAGATTATTGCACAAATTTCTTCTTTAACTGTCAATTGGATTGGTGATTTGCACTAGCTATTGGATTTTTTCTTGTTTTATTACTATCTTCAAACAATAGACTTTTCAACCATTTGCTTGTTATAGTGCTCCTGGAAACGAATGGATTTTTTTGCAATATGTGATTGAATGGCATAACTCTGATTTGTATTATACCTTTTATTGTTGTTGCTGGGAAATCTGCACAGATGAGATTGGTTATCCGATATGGTCCAAACTCACTAGGGCTCACTAGAGATCCGTTCGAGAGGCAGTGGCGTTGGGGGTGATTATGGCTAGTTTGGTCTGTTTTCGCAAATTTGCAGCCAAATTGTTAATTTCTGTTTTAGAATTTTGGGAACCAAATTAACTGAATTGAAAATGCAAATCAAACTGATTTGACTGAATAAAGTTCCGGTCGGTTCGGTCAGTTTATTCAGCAACTAGTTCCTTGTTCAGTGACCAATTTTCTAATAGCATAGACTAATCAATGACAGAACATAAATAGTCATTTAAGAAACAAATTCCTAGTTGTAAAAATCACAAAAACGAACTCTTCACCCTTGCTATGATGTGGGAGATTTGCACAATACTATGGACTTGTCTGTAGGATTGCAACGTGATGCCAGGAGCTCAGGATATCAACATGACGAGCAGCTGAGAAGGAACATGATTACGTGGTCGCAATTCCTGACCACCATTGTGGCGTGAGTATTGTGAATGAGAAAACAAATATGGGTACTTTGGAGGCATAAAGTTAGAAGATGATAGGATATGCAGGACCATAGGGATCTTTACGATATGCTTGCGAGGTGGGAATGAGAAATCGAAGGGAGTTTTTACTTCATTCATTTTGGTTTTTTCGGTTGGTTCGGGCTCAGGATGTTACATGCCAACTGAACTCCGAACTTCCGAAATGCAGCAGCGAAAAGACTGGAGCTGATTTGTTGGCTGAATTGACCATCCGAACTGGCACAAATCGGTCTGTGCTGTTTGGAAATTCTTCTTTCATTTTTTTCTCACCCCTAGGTGGTGTCAGCAGCAATAGTTAAAATATAGGAAAGTGTGGTATTTTAGGTTTACTTAGGGATAAGCACAATCAGTTTCCTTTTGTTGTCTGGCAATTATAGTTTCCTCTATGGTCTAGGAGTTGGCAATTACATAGCGACTATATCAGAGGACTCAGGGCAAGCACAAAAAGAATGTCTCGCAAATCCCAACCTTATCACGGGACATCACGGCATGACAAGTAGCATTCCTTGGGAGGTTAAGAACGACTAAGGCCCTGTTTGGCAGAGCTCCATATCCCAGCTCCACCTCAGATCTGGAGTTTGTAGGGTAAAATAAAGTGAATTAAGTTTATATCTTTAGTTTAAAATGTAAACAAGATGACACACTTAAACACTCTTAATATACCCACAGCTTCAGCTCCATAAATTTCTGGAGCTAGGAATACTTTGCTCCACCAACTCCACAGATTTTGGTGAAGCTGGAGCTGGAGCTGTGCCAAACAGTAGTTGTCCCCGAACATTACCATCTATGTCCTATAACCAAAGCCCATAACAACTTGATATAAGAGCCAAGCACCATGTATTCCTCCTTTAGGTAATGCGACTTTGAAGGCATGGTCACAAAGGTTTTTGTCAACCTTGCTGAGTTGGCTGCAAACATGCGAAAGTTGCTTGAGGTGCATCCTTCCATGGCCTCTAAGCAGGATGTGATGGCTTAAATGCAAGACGTGATTGTGGCACTAGTTTTGGTTGTTGTAGGCCAAGGACTTCCCTGCGCTTTCATTAGATGGAAGAGGTGGCCATGTCTTGCTACCACGGATTGAAGTTTCCTATGCACGATGAGGACAACCTGCCTTAGCTGAGTCATATGATGGGAAGGTGGAGCTTGCATTGTAACATAGGCTAGAGGTTGTCCACAGTGCCATGCCTAGTTGGGACATTATGAGGGCATCCTGACTTGGTGTTGGTAAGAAACTGAACTTGGAAAGTTTGAAGATGGTCATGAGCTTAGCCATGGCGGACAGTAAGAGATGCCCGGTGCTGCCTTCCATCACGGTCAAGCCTTCTAGTCCCCTAACCAGCAATACTGCTTAGGCCACCCTCCCTACGAATAGTTTTGCGATACCGATTAGTATCAAGACAATGTCCTATCAGTACAGATCTGTTATAAGTGCACATGAAATAGAAAAATAGAAAAATTGCGTGCAAGTCAGACTTCAAATTCACAAGCTTGTGGTCCTCACCTCAACAAACAAACCACTCGGCCACTTGTCTTCACATATCTAACGATGAAAACTAACACATTTCAATTGTGGCAAAGGTATTTCCACTCTTACACCACCTCACCGATAAGGATATGTTATAAATGAAATGCACATGAAGTGTAATATTTTTAAGAGCATGTAAGTCGGGTTTCTCAAAATCTCCAAGTAACCTCTACAAATGAACCACTGGATCACTTGTGTTCACATATCTAATGATGAAAACTACTCCCGCGTTTCTTTTTTAAATTTGACTTTTCATAGTCTCTGACAGTGGGTGACCAAAAATTGAGGATGACCAGAGTTGAACTCACTTTAGCCGGTAATGGTAAGAAGCCAAGGCATTGCAGGCGCACAATAACATCAATGGGAAGTATCTTACCTCAGTTGGCCACTGACGTCTTGTGGTGTGACCTAGTGGATAGGGTGGCGGCAATGTGGCATGCATGGAGAACCAACAACGGCAACGCCTTAGCTTCCTGATGCATGGATGGAGTGGAGGTGGTATGGGGGGATGAAGGTGACGCAACCGCGTGAGGGACACGAGGTGGCGACATATGTGGCAAGGGCAAAGCATTGTGTCTTGCAGTGTATGGATGGAGGCATCGTGTGTTAAGCGGGAGGGGTAGGATTGGAGATTTGGCACTTGGGGGACTTGGGGAGAGCCATCTTTGTGATGTGTGCTGTACGATCGACCTAGTTCCGCCCCTAGTTTGTGAGATGTTAATTGCCCATTACTTTTAATAACTTTATACTGGTGTTAAATTAATAAAATTGTAATATTATGGAAGTAGTTTGAACGACAAATCTAGTCATATTGTTTTCATCTGGACAATCTAGATAGTTTTAGCTTTTAAACATATTAATGGCCAAACTTTGGAAAGTTTGATTGCATGCATTTTGAAACGGTCATTTTAGAAAGCATCGAGGGAGTGACACATCTATAGTTATTGTGGTGAAGGGACTTGCCCACCATGCTATGGTCTAGTTCTGCACTTTCACATCTTTCAGTAATGATTTGTTACATACGAAATGCACTTGACATATAAATATTCTTTTAAAGAAATGCAAGCCACTCTGCCAACTCACAATCTTCATGTACTTGCCTCAACAAATAAACTGCTCGACCACATGTTTTCATGTATGTAATGATAAAAACTGACATATCTATACCTATTGCCATGGAAGGACCTAGTCCACACAGCCCTGGGCATAGTTCTGGACATCCACACTTGTCAGTGTATGTTATAAATTAAATGCGCATGAAAGTGTGAATCAATAAATATGCTAGATGTGTTTGCCTACCACCGCTGTGTGAAATCTTGAACAAGGAAATATTCAACTACTAGAGACTGCAAAATAATGCAGTGTGGTAAATAAGTAACAGTGCAGATTTTAGTCTATTATGGTAAATAGTATATCATTGAGGGTACACTAAAAAAAATGATCTGATAGTAAAATATCGAGATCCTTTCATTATCTGTACAAAATTGTTAAGAGAAGATCTGCTACCATAAATACAAATTGAGCTATTGTATGCACATTCCACAATTGAACATAAGGTCTAGCCATGGGATTTATCCATGTATTGCTATTGTAGATAATCTCAGCCTTTTGCAGGTACTAAATAGGGGCCTCCAGAATAGCTTGTTTTATGCTGCATATTAATTCTGGATTTCTTGAAATTCACCTGATGTGTTATGTTGCAATAATTTTCCTTTTGACGAACATTGTTTATTGTTTTTGAAGCTGTCTTGATTTCCATTATGGGCTTCAATCTGTTCATAAAATGATAAAACTAAAATATTTTTGTTCATATTCTACAGTTGGTGTTATTTTGGATGGTAAAAGTATTCTTGCTGCACCTACACCGAATGAAAGGAATGGTACTGAAGCTGACTCAAGTGATGATGAAGAAGATGATTATTACATGAATCGGCCACTCTCTCCTATCCCCCCATCTCCAGTATCCAGAGAGTCTTCATTCCAACAGGAGACTCTAGTTGGCGTTGAAGTCCAGACTATGAATGGGCACCTATACCCAAAACCGATCACCCAAGTGCGGCCGGAGTCATGGCAGCTCTCCAGGAGGCCTACTGAGGAAGTGCGGGGAGAGCCATGGCGCTACTTCAGGAGGCCCAGTGAGGATGGAACATCTGATGTTATGGAGGGACATGCTGATCCCAAGTTTCAGAGGGACAATAAACAGCCAGAGAGCCTTGTGGACCGGTACAGCATCCCACGGTGCATCGAGGTGATGAATGCCATGGTAGACCTCTCGCAAATCGAGAAGTCACTAGCACCAGATGTCTTCTTGGATCCGAGCAATCGGGAGATTTTTCTTTCACTGGGTGTAGATATTCGGACCATGTGGCTGAGGCGTAAGATGAAGAGCCTTGTGTAGAGATTGCACCGAAATTTTCTCTGTCGGGGTACATTTAATAAGTATTTGATGTACTGTAGATATGTCTAGTTTCTACTCTAGTTCTGAACTGATGTATCTAGTGGTATTAGCTTAAGGTAAAGTTATATTGGAGCTCAGCCTATTAGCAACAATAAGCTCATCATGACATTCAGCTAGAAATCAAATTTCCCATGCTACTGCTGCTGCCTGATTTCCTTCCAAGGTTTACTTCTCTTCCCTCTTTTGGAAGGGACAGCTGTTTCTGGAATGCAACGAAGCTACAAACGTCTTCTGTTATCCTCGCGTAACCAAGGATCAGATCAGATAAGAGGCCAAAGTTTACACTTCCAGTCTGAAGCATCCATCCTATCATGCATGCATTTGTGCCATGAAACTATGAAAGAGTAATGGTATAGTATAGAGATAGCCTCGTGGCGTTGTTCATGAATCATGACTAGTCCTCCTCAACGCCATGGAACCCTAAACTGCAATCTTGGCTGCAAGCTACACAATGTATGCATCCATGAGGTTGACTGGAAGAGAAATGATGTGGCCCCTGAGCAACAACAGCAATGCCACAAAGTGACGTGCAACAGCTCAGGCGACAAGAACAACACAAGTCCAAAGCCAATCAGGCTTGGAACCAAGTCCTTAGCTCCCTTGCCCAAAGAGACAAACTTTGGAGCATGTGACCGATGGGTGCCACTGAGCAGCTCCAGATGGGGTGCCGGAGCTGGACCAGACCGACCTCACCAACCCTAGCTGATTGGTGACTACCAATGTACCATGCATCTGAATGAGATGAATGAACCAGAGTCAACAATGGATGTGCTCAGGCCATCACAGGTATCTCATGTTCTTCCTTAGATCACAAGGCTTACCATTCGCATTGCCGGTAATCAGTCCAATACTGGCACCACCATTCGGGTACATTTCGGTGTTAGTTTTCGAATTATTCATTGTTACTAATCCAGTCTATTATGATCGAATATTGCGCTTTTCTGTGGTTCTGTTGTATTCATAGCTTACATTTGTACACGTTATGAAGAATGTGTAGACAAAATAGGTTTCCCCCTCTCAATCTTTCCAGCTGAATCATATGATCTGACAGTCCAACAATTTCACTTTTTTTTTTGGGAGCACACTGATCAGTGATGGCCTGATGTAACACTGCTGATAGACACCAGTGGTGCGGAAGCCTGCATTCCTTTGTGTTTTGTGCCGACATTCCGATTTGGAGGACCAGAGAGCAGGATCATTCGGATCTTTTCCTCTTCCTCTTTTGTTATTTTTAATAGTAAATTTGTTCTCCAGGACAATATTTTTGAGAAAAGAAACAACTATGCATCAAACATTGGAAAAAAAAGGATACATGGGTGCCATGAGAGGTAGGGTGTAAGCACGACATTGCAGGCATGGATGATCAGAAAATCAGAAACTGCATTTTCCCAAGGAATTGTATGTGCTATATGTCCCTGTCATTATGTAAAAACATGATTAGTGGACAAGGGAAATAATGTCGGTTTGTTTTTGGCGTGAGTTCGTCTTTATTTATTTATTTATTTATGAATTTGACTTAAAACTCTGAAACTAATTTGTTGCCAAAATCTTTAACTCAGTGCAGTAATCCTTCGCCAAAAACATAATTAAGTGATCTCAAATGCAACAACAACCAGTTTTAACCGATATTCTTCCGTTCCAAGCATCCACATTGTCATGTCTTACTCATTACCAAAATAAGGTTAGAAAATATGTCACTGAAGTAAACAGCATCCAGTGGTCCCAGGGCCCACAGATGCTCCATCTGAACTGAGGAGAGGGGCGTGGGCCCACCACACGACTGGACTGAGCAGTAGGCTGCTTGTCAGTAGGTGGGCCATCTGGTCACAGAAAGCAGAAAAAAAAAAACCGGCCGGCTTCTGCGCCACTCTTGCGCCCATCATCGCGGCATGCTCCCTCCGCACTTTTCCACCGGTCCTTCCCATGTATGCCTACCTTTTCTTTATAACGTGTGGGATTGCCGGCCAGCCAGAGAAGCCACGTCACCTCTTCGCGAAAAGCCCCTCCGGAGATTTTGAAATTGCGTTCGGGATCTTTGGTTGGTTTTTTTAACAAAATGGACCTAAAAATACGAAATTAAGTTTAGGTCCCTTTGCGGTTTACGTTCAGATCCTCTGATGGTTTTTAGCAGAACGGAACTTGGAAAAAACGAAATTAAGTTTAGATCCCTCTGCAATTTACGTTCAGCTCCTCTTGGCGGTTTTTAGCAAAATGAACCTGAAAAAACAAAAAATACGTCCGCGGTTTAAAAAAAAAAACAGATTCGTCGAAGGTTTATAGTAATTCACAGATTCAACGGCAGTCCTAGCGACCCATTTAAAAACACATGAAAACCGAAATTAAAAAAAAATATGTCCACTGTTTTATATAAAAAAACCCAGATTCACCGAAGGTTTATAGTAGTTCACAGATTTGCCGATGAATCCTAACGACCCATTTTTTTTAAAAAACATGAAAACCGAAATTATGCAAAAAAAAAACTAAATGACGTTTAAATCCCTCCGCGGTTTTCTTCAAAAAAATTCCACAGATTCGCCGACGTCTCCTAGCAGCCCATTTTTTAATAAAAAAAAACAAAAAACCAAAGTTACGTTTTTTTCTTCAGAAATATCCGTCAGACCAGATTTCGCACGACGCAACGTCGCACGATCGAATTTTCCAAATTTCGTATGTCGCAGCGCCACGTATCGAAATTTCGTACGACGCAACGTAGCGCGTGACCCTGACAGTCAGTTATCTTCATGCTTGTAATACAAGCACCTTAAGTAAGCTCACCAAATCTGCTTCTCTTGAGAAAAGGGAGAGAGGGAGGGATTTGTCACCCATCACAAGCTAATGGCATGCATGTTTAAAACAGAAAATCTCGTGAGATTTCCATAGAGAACATTTTAATTAGTTTCTCTCGTAGTCGACAGTCCGAAGAAATTTCTAGGTTTCAAACAGAGCTAAGCGACGATTGGAGAGACACGTCCACCGTGTTTCTTTCGAGGAGGAATACAATTCGAGGGTTCACACCGATCGAAAGGTATATAATAGTATATATATAGTTTGTACACGGGTATGTACGTACATGCATGGCCGGCCAGTGATCGCACTTTTCGTGGGCACATCCGGAAAGGCCATGGATCCGGCCGGCAGTTCATCAAAGGAGATCACAAGTTGCTGCTTTTCTAGCACCTTCACGGTACTCTCTCTCTGCAAATATAACATTCTTCTGAATAAATTTGCAAAACGGTCCTCTCCCGACTGTGAAAGACGTGATAGGTAGCTTTTCGGGCTTACAACAGACCAGCTGATCATGGCTGTAGTGCTGGGCTCACATCGTTGACACGCTCCCTCAGCTTGGAAGGAACTCACACACTCATCAACCCCATGCTCGGCGTGCCTCCTACCGAGCTCCATGTGCTAGGCAGCTGCCCGGAAAGCTACTTAGCTGGCTGGACATGACAGGTGACACGTGTCAATTGTCGTGTCCTTTGTAGTCGGGGAGAAGGTCATTTTTGCATATCTATTAGAAAAAGGTGAGGTTTGGAAAAAAAAATATTGGTGAAGGGGCTAGAAAAGCGAAGGACTCCTAACTGCTATGGATATATGTACGCTAAAGCTCCATTGATTAAGCGAGATACATGTCAAGATCACTGGCCGGGGAGGAAAGGAAGAGAGATCCACCCATATCCATACATACATATCCCTTTCTTTTGATTAATTACTTACATCACATGGAGGGGCACTAATAATGATTAAGAGAGCATGCATGCTTGCCACCATTGCAAAGTGGCTGGCTAATACAGCACTAGTTATATATCCCTTATGCCCTATTGCGTGCCTAATTTCGGTTGAACACATGAGCAACTTAGGTTCTTCCTCACCTTTTCTTCAAGAGAAAGATGTAACATAAATACCAGTGGGTACTCTATAGAGATTTTAAATAAATAAAACGCGAGCGATCCGATTAGGTGTACTAACTGTTCTTTACACAATTGATCGCTCATGACGACTAAAAATACGTAACAAATTACTTTTTACTTAGTTTTTTAGTTTTGTGTCACTGTACTTGGGTGGTAATCGAACTTTACTTATTTCTTCCTCTCGCAAGGTGGCAATGCATACATCAAATGCAAAAAATTGGTTAGAATACATGTCTCAACATTTTAGGGCTAGCTTGTGTGAGCAATTTTTTAGCCAAAATTTACCCCCCCCCCCCCAATATATGACCATTCTAGCTATATCCATGCATTGGCACCTTGGTTTTTCTTTCCTGAAGACTTATAATTGGCAACCTAGGCTAGGCCGCTAGAGTCCAATTCGCTTGGAAAACGTTGCATTGCTAGATCCGACGAGGCGACGAGTAACAAAACAACACACATATATAGCCACATGCATGCATGCATGCAATCACCCAAAACATGGGTAGCTAGCTTTAGGTTTGTTTGACTCAGCTCACACAGTGCATGAACGTACAGCTCAAGCGATGTATATATATATATATATATATACACACAACGAGAAGCGCTTAGTTATTCTGCAAGCTGGCGGTAACCTTAGAAAAACATGTCTAAACCATCCATATACGTCCGCTTCGCTTCGTGTATTGACCGAGACAATCAGTAACGTGGCCAATCAACTAATAAATGTATTTTCTTGTTTGTATAAAAATACTCTTTCTTTGTTTAGTTATAACTTTTTATTAGCAGTTCTGATTCATAAATGGTTTTTACCAGAGCTTACTAACGACGAGAGGAAAAGAATGAGATAAGTCTACCTAATAGACAATAAATACATTTATACTATAATAAAATAGAAGGAGGTCAGTGCACGACAAAAGGATGCAATAAAAGCACTAGGCATATCCCAACCTAATAAAACCTCTCTGTGCGTTTACTCTGTTATTGCAAGGGAATTACTAACGAGGATCTCTCAATCTCCTATCATTCTACTACTACTACTGTTGCTTCTCCTAGTGTGCAAGCTACTGATTCTAGAGAAGCTGAAAGTATCTCCAATGCATACAAAGGGCCAATGACACGAGCACGTGCACGGGAAGTCCACAACAAGGTGAATCTGTTCCTAAGTATTTTGAATTATGATATTCATGAGAATAGTATACTACCTAATAGTTCTACTTTGCTTGTGCTCAGATTTGAGGGAATTACATCATTGAAGATCGGAGACAAGATGAGAAGTTTGTTGATTTGAAGTTATGTCTAATGGCGTATATACAAGACGTTGGTACTGAGAGGGAGGTGTGGAAGGCTAGGACCAGCGAGGAGATACAAGGAGAAGGCACCAAGAATAAAGAAGAGTTCTTGCACAAAGAGATGATCGCATGCAGTTCTGTCTCTAATGTTCATGACAAATTCTACATCAACTCAAAAAGATCCGACATGCATGATACACATATACGAATAGGTTATCAAGTCAACTTTCCAAGAAATCAAACGGCATGTGATTTGGAGCTTTCTATAAGAAATTATCGCAAGTGGAAGAGACGCTGCACAGGTAGACCGGGTGATGCGCGAGAGTTGACCATGGTGATGAGCCCATGTTTATAACTCGGATTGTGATGACCTACAGCTATTCCAAGAGCTTGCACATGTTGAGAAGGACTCCTTTTGCCTGTCTGTCATAGATTCAAGTCTTTTCAAAGAAGGAAATTGAAGATAATTCGAATTGGGTCCATCTCTCATTCGGTCCAGAATAGTTTGGAGGGGTCTGCATTGAAACATTTATAACTTTCACATCTGGACTCGGTTTTGGACGTATAAATACTTGTTGGAAAGCTTACTCCGATCCCAATCCAACCCATACAGAGCCAACCTCAGATTCCAAATTGGTGCACCGCAATCTCTGAAACAATATGACAACTGTAACTTAGGTTTTCCTTTTTGTTTGTATTAGAGTCCTAGTTAGTTTCCAAGTATTGGGAGGGCTATATAAGCCTATGTACATGCCCCAAGGAGGGTAGACCATGTTTAATATATAGAAAATTCACAGTAAATATTGCTCTTTTTCTTCTCCTAGGGTTTGCTAAACAGCCATCATCTAGAGAGGGGAATTAGGAGTTTTTTCCGTTGATTGTTCTTGCTGTTCCATTGGGGAATTGAGGGAGCAATTCATCCACACTTCTACGTGGTCAAGTCAACATCATCGCATGTGGTTTTGTGAATTCGAGGTGAAAGACGTGTTGCACGGGTAGCGTGTTGTTCATCCACTTCGTTGGGTTACACTGTGTATCTAGATTCTACATTGAGAAGATTGGGCATCCCCCATATTAGTTACCGTGACCTCTTTGTGTGCTTATTGCACATTTACTACAACCTCCTAATGTTTACTACTACCTCTGGTTCACAAAAAATATCAGTTTGGAATACTTGCCACTACTACAGAAAAGCTTATCACAGACGGTTTGGAACCGTCATCACGCATTTGTTTTCTGAACCATGCAGTAACCATGTGTCGATGATGTCGCCATATCACGACGCCATATCACGAGACGGTTGAAAACCCGTCGTGATATTTCATATCACGACGGTTTCTAAAAACCCGTCATGATATTATCATATCATAGACGGTTTTGTTTGAAATCCGCTGCGTGATAAAACTTCCACCGACATCCATTTTTCTATTTATTGGCTAGCCTCGGAAATGCTAGCCACGCCCTCTGGAAAAAGCGACTCACGAATAACTAAACTCATGTAACAAAAACATTACAACCATTTCAGCTTACATGCATTATTATGTCCAATTCATCAATCAACTGATTAGATTCCATCACAGCGCGAAGCATATTACATATAGATTAATATTGCACGGCACATCTCTTTCATAAATGAACTCAGATATATTAATCAAATGTAAATCAATAGCATTAACCAATTAATAGAATACACAACTACAATTTACAAATCCACAACACAAGTTTGATAATTAACCCAAATGGTAATTCGGAAAAATACGACTCCTCAAGTTATACTGGCGTGGAACTCGCCTCTTTGTTTATAACTTGATGAGCAAGAAGGCACAAAGTCGTCCTCGAATTCGCTCCAGATCGCCTCTTCCAACGCAGCTTGTTACCCGATTAGCCGTTTTCTTAGTGACAAGGAGTTCCATGTTGTGGCAAACGTAAAATCCACAACGGTTATTCCCTGTCCTCGCTGGTGGCACTTTGCAAATATAGATTTGGTTAGTTCCAAACTCATTATTACATAGTTTACATAGGATTATTGTGTACAACGGATACCAAAACTTAAAATCGTGATTCACCGCCTGTCCTTGCCGAAGGCCCTCCATAAGCTTTGTACACTTTGAACGCTACATGATTGTAAGAAGTTAGCCTCGGCTATTCCAGAGAAACATACATGTTTGAACAACCTACATGAGCATGTTATCGTTGGAGAAAACGTGATTAATTACCCGTGATTAATTTTGCGATAGGTTGTAAGTCGTGGCTGCCACTCTGTAAGGAATCAAGGTAAATGACCCGATTCGTCGATGGATGAATTACAATGAGTACCCAGTGAAACCTACACAGGTATGTCGGCATGGTCAATTAACAGAACAGAGTTGTGAGCATAGTGCAAATCAAACTAGCACTTACCCTGGGTTGTGGGGTAAAAGTATGAACTCTTTATCTTTTTGAGCCGCCAAGGCCTCTCCGACGTATTTATCGACAAATCCGTAATCTTTGTCCATTGTTTGATCCATTGTTTGCTTGGAGACTATGTGTGGGTCCAGGAAACCCACCTGTTGTTTGTTCTGTCTCGCTTCCCGGATCATGTATCTAAATATACGAAAGCATTGAGTCATATATATATGACTTTTATCGATATTACATGAATGTACACCGTGAATGCACACACTTACAATGTCCAAAGATCTCAAGAGCGCGCGTCGAGGGCGCGAGGGCGAGGTTGAATACGTCAAAAAGGTCCTTGAAGTCGGCTGTGAAGAATCCCCCCGATGACTCGTTGAATAGATGCTCAAGCTTGAAACTGACCGAGATACTCGTTATGCGGTCTTGCACTGGCTTTTTAGCATGTTCCATGCACCAATTCTGCAATCTAACGCAAGCCATAGAAAGGTTCTTCATGCGCTCTCCGGTTACAAAAGGCTCTCCTAGCTGGTATACTCGGGCCAGCGGGGCAATTGGATAGTCCAATTTCTTCGTGATCTGCTTCGATTTGCCCTTGACTTTTTTTCTGCCATAAGTAGTCTGCACGGGAGACGAGTGGGCACCATCCCGCACAATGTCTTTTAATGCAGGGGGCACGGGAGCCGATTTGGTGCCCTCCTGAGGTGCAGCACATGACTCAGACAGTTGGGGAAGCTCCGGTGATGGAGGACGGGCGTCCAGGGAGATGTCGCTGCTGGGCCACTGGATAAAAGTATGAATGGCGTCCCCCAGTGTCACAATCTCATCGTTTGGGGGCATCGGTAGTGGGACAGTCTTGAAATTATCGTTTACACCGCCCACACTAACCTTCGTGAATCCTGTTGCCACAAGGGTGCCGTGCACCAACGCCCCTTCAATAAACGGATACGCGACCCCCGAAGCAGCCGGAATAAGAATGGCCCCACAGACAAGTCTCACTTGGAGAGTGCACCGCGTGGCCACCTACATAACAGTACAGACTTAGCTACTGCGTCTAACATCTATTTGTATGGAGCATTCAAGACATATATATAAGTACCTTGATTTCACAGACAGGAGATTTCCCATGTTCAGCTGTGGGAGTGGCGGACGCACAGCTGCTCTTTTTGGTAGTGGGGCTGATTTGCGCACATAATTCTGGGACTTGCGCAGGCTGATTATTGAGCCTTTCCTCGAGGCTTTTTATCTTATTGTTGAATTCTTCTTTAGTCTTTCCTCAATCCTTTGTACCAGTCGTTCCTCTCGCTCTGCTTTTGTTCTCTTCCTACTCCGGTATTTGTCTGAGTCGCCTGGAAATCCGGACTTCCAAGGAACAAAAACCCCAACGCCTCGTGTGCGACCAGGGTGTTCCTTGTTTCCCAAGGCTGTGGAGAGTACATCTTTCTCCCTTGTGTACTCAACGCTACCTGCAAGATCCCGAAAAGTTAATTCACTTACGAAATTATGGACAAATTATGTACAAAATTGGAAGTCCAATATCTTACCAGTCGTTGGCAGACTTCCTCGTCCGCGGGGTTTGTAAAGGAGACGGTGCCGGAAGACGTGGCACTTGACCTTGCTCTGAGCCAGTCTCTGGCGCGTCGGTCAACGATACTTGCAAATGGCGCACAGGCCTCCTCGTCCTCCCTCTTCCATTGGTCCCTCTTCCCCGCGTACCCAGCGGTGCCAAGTCTTTGGGGGTGGGTGCTCCTTGCCTGCAGGGCCTTGTGGGCTTCACTTTGACGCACGAATTCATCCGTCGTCTTCGCCTCAACAAAATTTTGCCATACGTCCTCAGTAATAAACCCGTACTTAGAGAAGGGAGTCCTGTCCTTATTGACATATTCCTTGACAAGCGTGCTCTTGAAATTCTTCCACACCTTTCCCGCCACTAGCAGTGCATACCGTCGCACTAAGATCACAAAGTCTTCTGGCATATCGAACGAGGACATAATTTCTGTCACCAAGTCGTTGCGGCTCTCATCAGTCAACGACTTCCAGGATGGACAAGTGATGGGGACCCGTTCCCGTGCGACTATCCCGCACAATGTCCTAAATGCATTCACTGCCTTTCTTGGTTCGGTTGGGGGCCCATCCTTTCGATCAACCGCCGTGATGGTATATCGTTCCGTGGGCCTTTTATTTGCTCCTCTTGGAACTCGAGGAGGTTTTCTTTTGGATGACTCATCACATCCTTCAGACGGCGAACGAGGGGACACCATCTTGCAATCTAGGCCGGATGTCGTGGCACAACAGAAAGACAAGTAAACAAAATGGAAGGCTACCATTTGATGGTCGCTTTTATTTAATGGGTACAAAGGTAGTTCAAAGAAGGTAAGAAGGTAAGTTGAGAGAAGTATGGTTGTTCTGCTTTTTTTTGGCATTTTCCCTTAATCCGGCAAATTTTTTTGCCTTATTCACCTTCACTAAAAGTGGATCTTCGTGCATAATTATGTATACACCCATTAGAGCACATGCAGCACATAAGTGCATTAAAAGGCTATGAAACAAGAGGTAAATGTAAAAAGTTCTGTTCATAACAGGAACATAATTTCTTTTCTTCACAACCTCAAAAGATTTTCATGCACCTTCTTGATATTTGCTTCCCTAAGCATCTCAAGATGCAATGAATAAAATAAACATGTAATAGCCAACGTCATTAGAGCACCATTTTCGAAATCTCAAAATATCTCCATCGAAATTGACACAAATGAAACCAAAGATGCCATTCACTACATATCCAATTGGTCAACAACAGATTGAAAAAAGGCCAGCACAAATGCATACACAAATAGATTAATCACAGCAGGATAATAAATAAAATTTGGTGGCATTGCACATTCATTCTCATGACAATGAAGCGCTTAGTATATCTCCTAGGTCCTAAACAATCTTGTCGAAGTACACCTAAGCAGACAGAATCAAATCATAAACCACCACGATTCAACAATTAAATTTCATTCATCCGCACTGTGTTCGACGAGGGGAGGAGTCGGCGATGGGGAGGCGTCGGCGATGGTGCTGCGATGGTGCTGGGCGAGGTGGGGTCGGCGGGTCGGAGATGGGAGGCATCGGCGAGGGGGGGGAGTCGGCGATGGGATGCGGCGACAACGGGGCGGTGTCGGCGATGGGGAGGCGTCGGCGGGGCGGCGCGGCGATGGGGAGGCGCGTCGGCGAGGGGGGGTTGGGATGGGAGAGGCGTCGACGAGGGGAGGAGTCGGCGATGGGAGGTGTCGACGACGGGCGGCGTCGACGATGGGGAGGCGCGGCGCGGGGCGAGACGAATACTAGGATTTTGAGCGCGTGAGTGGAAGAGTGGAGAATGACAGATCTGCAGAGTGCGCATTTTATAGGTCACCCATATCACGAGCGGTTCTACATAAGAACCGCTCGATATAAAATATCACAGACGGTTCAGTAAATAGAACCGTATGTGATATTAATTTATCACAAACGGTTCTATATTATAACAGTCTGAAATAGTTCATATGGCGACGGTTATGTAACAAAACCGTCGTGATATTAATTTATCACGATCGTCCTATATTTGAACCGTCTGTGATGAAGATTTAAACAGACTCATTGCTATGTTAAATCCAAAAGTTTGGCCTTCTTGACATAATGTATATCAGATATGGAATTGTAGATGAAGCAATATCAAGAAAGGAAAGAAAACTATATTACATAAATCGATGCATATATACACAAAGTTGTTTTTAATTTCAAGCATCTCATTACAAACAACTATATTATCTTCTAGAGTACACTTGAAATCATAACTCCACTTGCTTATTCTTTTGTATAAAAATTAGCCCTTCATGATGATCGACGCGTGCGTAGCTAGCTTCTTTGGGTTGTTCTTCCTGGACTGTGATGCTCGTTCCGATAGAAGGCAACTCTTCGAATTGATTGTATTCTTCCTCATCTACTACATTCTCCACTCCGACAATCCTCCTTTTTCCCTGCATGTCTCTTCTTATTTGACGGGTCGATTACATAGAATACTTGAATAGCTTGGTTAGCGAGTATGAATGGTTCATCTTGGTATCCGACGCGTGCGAGGTCAATGATGAGTGACACCGCATTTGTCAACCTTCACGTCTTTGGAGGTGGACCCAACGACACCTAAATAAGGGGATATTGAATAGTACATAGTCAAGCTCCCAAATATCCTCTATGAACCCATAGTAGGAGCTCCTCGTTGACCCAACGGTGTTGAACACATCTATGCGTACACCGCTGTTCTGGTTTGTGCTCTTCATGTCCTGATCTCTCGTGTAAAATGTGTACCCATTTAAGTCGTATCCTTTCCATGTTACAACTGTAAATGTTGGCCCTTTTGCCAACCATGTGAGCGTATCACCTGAAGAGGTCCCAGTGATGGGTCGCTCCTTCAGCCATCTGTTAAACTGAAGGTTATGCTGTCTCGTGATCCAAGGCTCTTGCCGCGTCGGATTCTCTTGCCGCAGCCAGTGCTTATGCTCGTCGATGTACGGGGACACTACAGCCATGTGTTGCAAAATCGTGGAATGAGCTTGAGCATAGGAAGCCGGATCAGACGTGATTGCTTTCCTTCCGATGGTCCCGAAGCCCTGGAGTCTCCCCTCATGGCGAGATCGAGGCACACCTATTGATTCGACCTGAGCCATGTAATCGACGCAGAACTCTACGACTTCTTTGGTTGCATAACCTTCGACAATACTACCCTCCGGCCGAGATCGATTTCGTACGTAGGACTTGAGAATCCCCATATACCTCTCGAATGGGTACATGCTACGTAGGAACACGGGCCCGCATATCTTTATCTCTGTCACAAGGTGAACAACGAGATGGACCATGATATAAAAAAATGACGGAGGGAAATACATCTCAAGATTACATAGAGTCATCACCACCTCAGCCTGCAGTGCATCTAGTGCTTCGGGATCGATTACCTTCTGAGCAATTGTGTTAAAGAAATAACACAGCCTCGTGATTGTCTCCCGAACCTTGACTGGCAAAATACTTCTAATTGCCACAGGGAGCATTTGTGTCATCAGCACATGACAATCATGAGACTTCATGCCAACTAATTTCAAATCTTGCATCGAAACAAGTCTCTTCATGTTAGAGGAGTAACCGGACGGAACTTTCACACCATGCAAGCACTGGCACAGTTCAGTTCTCTCGGCCTTAGACAAAGTGTAACAAGCAGGTTCGCAATATGTTCGGCCCAGATATCTGCCTCTCTTTCGGTGCTAACTCGTGTCTTATGCCCATATCGACCAAGTCAAGGCGTGCATTGATATCGTCCTTTGATTTGCCTTTAATATTCAATAAGAGACCAATCAAGCTATCACAGTATTCTTCTCCACGTGCATCACGTCGATGCAAATCTTAGAACTTCTAGGTGCTCCCAATAAGGTAGGTCCCAAAATATTGATCTCTTCTTCCACGTGCTCTTCTCACTAGACCTCGATTTACGCCCCTGTCCAAACGCAACATCCGAGTTCTTAACCATATCATGGATATCTATCCCACTTAAAGGCTTTGGAGCTAAACCGTCTTCGTTCGTTCCATCAAATTGTTTTTTCATTTTGCGGTATGGGTGATTCCTCCGAAGGAACCTACGGTGATGCATGTAAACAGTTTTGCGTGAGTGATTCAGCCACACACTCTCGGTATTGTCTAAGCAGTGAGTGCAGGCTTTGGTCCCTTTTATACTTTGGCCTGATAGGTTACCAAGGGCAGAGTAATCATTTATGGTGCAGAACAAAAGGCAGTGCAAAGTGAAGTTCTCTCGTTTGTACGTATCCCATACCTGTACCCCGGGAACCCATAGTGTTTTCAGATCTTCCACCAATGGTACTAGGTACACATCAATATCGTTCCTGTGTTGTTTCGGTCCTTGGATAAGTACAGAACAACAAAATGTACTTCCGCTTCATACACAACCAAGGAGGAAGGTTGTAGATACAGAGATTCACGGGCCAAGTGCTATGCCGGCTACTCATGTTACCGAAAGGATTCATTCCATCTGTACTCAATCCAAACCTTATATTCCTGATCCTCACCGAATTCTTGAAACCTCCTATCGATGTTTCTCCATTGGATGGAATCAGCAGGTGCCTTAGCATTCCATCGTTCTTACGCTCCTCAGTGCCAACGCACGCTTTTGCCTCATTTGGGTTCGCAAACAAACGCTTCAAACGAGGAATTATAGGCGATACCATGCTACCTTAGCAGAGGTCCTTTCATCACCGGTGCCCTCACCGCCATCATCCGAATGACTCTTACGCTTGTAGGGATCGTTGCACACAGGACATATGTGCAAGTTCGCGTACTCTTGGCGTCTACAGATACTGATCGTTCGGACATGCATGTATTCTTTCTACATCCATTCCCAAGGGACAAAGAACCTTCTTAGCTTTGTAGGTGATTGTTGGCAACTCGTTTCCCTCGGGAAGCATGTCCGCCAATAAACGTAACAGCGCTGTGAAACTCTTATCGGACCAACCGTTGCTTGCTTTCAATTTCAGCAGTTCAAGCACGGATGACAACCTTGTATATTTCGACTTGCAGCCTGTGAACAAAGATTTCTCCGAGTCCTCCATCAAGACCCGGAATTTATCATATTCTCTATCATCACGGTTGCCTTCTACATCACGCAAAGATCGATTGATTATCTTCCTGCAACCTATCCTCATCGGAACCACAATCGATATGACCATCCGACATATCATTGACTTCGTCGACCATGTTAATACCGCTTCCTGTATCTCCGCTCTTCACCGTGGATCGGTCCAACATGTATACCCGCTTTGAAACCCCTCATAATCAAGTGTGCTTTGATCTGCGCAAAGTTTCAAACATCTTCGATTCTCACGATCAATGCACGGACAAGACATAAACTGCCCCCTCTTATTAAACATATCCTCTTCTGCAGCTCTTCTAAAAGCGGAGACGCCATTCATGTACTCGGCACTCACACGGTTCTTAGTGTACATCCATCTTCGGTCCATCTACGCCAAGCAATACAACATTTAGTGTTAATGCAATTAAAACCCATTACTACCCTTACAAAGAAAGAACACATGAATATCTACAAGCTAAATCTAAAAAATCATCAAATTCCATTCTTAATAAGGTAGATGTTGAATATACTGCAATTAGACACCGTTACTAACCTTAGATCACCAAAATCAAATGGATCCTCAATCACCTTTCGAAATCAACGGTCTTCTTTTACCCAATCGTCTCACAGCCGCACAGCTGCAGCCAAATAAAAATAGATCCCGAAACCCTAAAAATGCACCAAGTGGCTCGGGCCTCTGTATTTTATACAGCCGATAGAAATCTCAGACGGTTTTATAGAAAACCCGTCAATGATAAACATAGAAGTACAGACGGTTATATGACAGACGGTTTTATTACAAAACCGTCTGGGATAATATGTGATATTACAGACGGTATATTCCCATACGGTTTTTAATTAAACCCGTCTGTGACATGGATGTATATCACTGACGGTTTTTGTAGAGTACCATCTGTGATAATTTCACTAACGGTTAAAGTATAAAACCGTCAGTGATATTATTTGTCACAGACGGTTCCTCAGAACCGTTTGTACTGAGGCGTCTAATATACCCTTTTCTGTAGTAGTGTGCAGTTAATTTTTTGAAACTTTAGCTATCGATATCTTTTCAAATATTTAGATTGAATGCATGAAAATTATATGTGTAGATTTATCTCGAAACCCACTTTCATAATATTATAATTTTATTTGATTTTTTAAATATATTATAATAGAAATTAGTGGCCAAAGTTGAGTTTTGAGGATCAGATTCTGAGAAACCCCGAAAGCCCACCAAGGCCCATGTGGTCCCTAATGCCAAAAACCCTAGAGAGCGCTATAAAGGAGGAGGGTCCCCATGTACACGTAATTCATTAGCAATAAAGAATTTCCGCTTCGCTTCTCCTAAACACGTGTCTCTCTCTTTTCGCTCTCCAATTCAGATCTGTTCGGAACCCCGGACTATTCGATAGCGAGGTTCCTCAACACGTTATCGGCCACGAAGCTCTACCGAGATCGAATTGAAAAGGTGAGAAGAGGTGAGAATCGGTGATTGTATCTAATCGTTTATGATCCTATGCATGCATCTACCGTCAGACTGCTTTGTGTTTGCATCATGTGGCACGGCTACAAGCAAACATCGCGATACATGCATCATCCACAAAAAAAGGAAATATGCGTTTGGTTCCGCGCAGCCACGCCACCGTAATTGCCTCGGTTTGCGTGCATGACATGAAGTCACAGAATTACTGCGCAAAACCTCGGTTCGCGTGCACGCCGGCTTGAAGCCCTCGCCACCGCCGCCAGGCGCTTCTGGGCCGCAAGATCGCTCAAGCGCCACCGGCTCGGCCATCCGCATAAGCCTTGGCCCGCACCATCCGGCCAGCCGTCGGCCTCCTCGCGTCGCCGTGCTCGGCCGCCCAATGGCGCCGCCGCTCGGCCTCGGCCCGCTCGAGCGCCACCGCGCTCGGCCTCCGGCCCTCGCTGCGCTGCCGGCTCGGCCGCGCCGCACAGACGCTGCGCAACGCCCTCGCTATCACCGCCGCCGCCGTCGACTTGGTTGGCACTGCGCCGGCGCTACGGCGTCTGCCACCGGCCGGTTGAGCACGAAGTTGCTCGGCGTAGCTGAGCAAGCGTGCTACGCCGATGAAACCGCGCCGTCTCCCCGGCGCCGCCGCGGCGCAGCCGCGACGAGGCGTCACCGTCCGGCAGATCGTCACCATCGCCCGTGGCGCAACCGCCGAGCGCCGCTTCGCGCCGCATGGCAAGCACGCCGCCTCCTCCGCACCTCGCCCGCGCCGCTTGGCCGGCCTCGCTGCTGCCGCCAACCTCCACGGCTCGCGGCCGCCTCGCGCCCTCGGCGCCCGCCCGCTCGGCGGCGGCGCCCTCGGCGACCGCCCGGCCGGCCGGACCAGCCCGCTCGGTGAACAGCTCCGGCGTTGCCGACCGGCAAGACGGCCGCCGCTGGCTCTCCTCAGCGCAAGCATGAAGCCGCGCCTCCCTAGCGCCCGGCTCATCGTCGCCGCCGGCCTCCACGCTCGCCGGCGCGTCGCCGCGTCGGCCGCGTCGCCGTACCGCCTCGCCCGCTGACGCAAGCGCAGCTGCGCCGCACGCTGCCGTCCGTTCGGCTCGCCATTGCGCTGTTCGTCCGCCCGCTCGCTCGCCGCTCGTCGCTTCGGCTCGGCCGTCGCATCACCTCGCCTTACGACCGTGGCGCCGCCGCCATACCCATCGCCTGGTGGCGCGTAGCCTGTCCCGACCGCGCGCCCATTCGCCACCGCTTCTTGGCTAAAGCGCTGCCGCCGCCGTTGCCTTCTCCGTGCTCGAAGCCGGGGAAGAGGAAGGCGAGCGGCCGGCCCGAAGCAAGGAAGGCGAGCGGGCGGCGCGAGGCAAGGAAGGCGAACCAGCAGGCGCGAGGCGAGGAAGGCGAGGCGGCCGGGAGCAAGGCGAGGAAGACGCGTGAGAAAAAGAAAAGGAAGGAGGCAGTGGCGGCGGCGGCTAGGGGAAACCCTAGCCGCGCGATGTCCGGGCCGGGAGCAGGCCAAGTGGGCCAAAAGCAAGCCCAGTAGGCCGGTTCGGCCAGTAAAACAAAGAAAAGAGAAAGGGAAAGAAAAAAAAGAAGAAAAAGAAAAGAAAAAAAGAGAAAAAAAATTGCAGAAAATTTTGAAAAATTGCCAGAAAATCAAGAAGATTTATTTGGCTCTGTTTTTAATTTTTCTTGCTTTATTTCTCTGTTTTCGATTTTTTTTATGAAATTTGAACTCTTTGCTTTATTTAATATATTGCAATGCATATGAATTTATTTTCCTGCACTTTATGCTTTTTGCAACCATTTTCTATCGATTACACGCATAATCTAAACCGAATTTTGAAATCATGAATCGTGAATCGTGAGTTTGAAGAACGGCCTCGCAGTCGTAACTACCTCACTTGGGCATCGGACGTGAAGATAGTTCTTGGGGGCAAGAAGCTCCGTCTGCGATTGGTCTAGGGTCCTCGCGGGACGCTTGAAACCTCTGCCGTCGAAAGCGAGCGATCAAACCATGCACTGCCATTTAAATGCATGAATCGCATTTTCTTTTAGATTATGGTTGTTAGCATTTTCTCTTGAATAATGAATAGTAAGCTCTAGAAGAGCATACTTCTCTCATGAATAAATACGCAATTTATTCTTTATTCCAATATTCTTCAATTTTGCAAGTAATATTTGGATTGTTTTGCCTCTATCTGATTAGAATTATATTTCTTTTATCTAGAAATCGTGTAGCGCCCAAATGGAAGAGATATGCATTGTTGATAGTGGCACAACAAATACCATCTTAAGAGAGTCTAAGTATTTCCAGTCGATCACGAAGAACGCTGGAAAGATTACTACGATCGCAGGAAGCGACTCATATGTAATCGGCTCAGGAAGAGCCACTATTATATTGCCTATGGGTACAACTTTGGTAATTGAAGAAGCCCTTTTGTACCCTGAATCAACGCGCACTCTCTTAAGCTTTAAAGACATCCGCGCCAATGGCTTTCACGTAGAAACCAATGAAGAAAATGGCAAAGAATACTTGTGCATTGTGAAGCACGCGGTATGTGGAAAAATGGTATTAGAAAAATGTCCCTCATATGAATCTGGGTTGTACTACACGAATATTCATGCACCCGAAGTGTATACTTCCTTGAAGACTGTTTTTAGAAGCTCTGAATTATTTTCTTTATGGCATGGTAGATTAGGTCATCCCGGTCTTAGAATGATGAGAAATATAGTGAACAACTCACAAGGTCATGGCATTAACGTTAAGAATTTCCGAATCATGAAGATTTTGTGTGCCTGCATGTGCCACCGAAATTAATAACTAGACCCTCTGTCATGAAAGTGCAAAGTGAAATCCTGCATTCTGGAACGCATCCGAGGGGATATTTGCGGTCCGATTCAGCCCCTGTCGGGGCGTTTGATACTTTATGGTGCTCATCGATGCTTCCTCGAAATGGTCGCATGTATGCTTGTTGTCAACAAGAAACCATGCTTTTGCAAAGTCGATCTCGCAGATCATAAGAATTAAGAATGCTTTCCCGATCATCGCGTGAAGTCCATCGAATGGACAATGCCGAGAATTTACTTCAAAGGCATTTGATGATTATTACAAAGAATGTGGATAGCGATTGAGCACTCCATCGCACGCGTCCATACGCGAGAATGGACTAGCGAAGCACTAATAAAGAGGATTAAGTTCATTGCGGACCACTTTGCGAGTTGTAACTTGCCCAACACTTGTTGGGGACACGCAGCCTGCACGCAGCAGCTCTTATCAATTTTAGACCGTCGGCCTACAACATCCATTCTCCTATGCGGCTTGTGCATGGGATCATCCCAAGATCTCCCATCTTAGAAAATTTGGGTGTATGGTATATGTACCTATACCACTCCTCGTGAATCGCAATGGGCCCTCTCCGCAAGTCCGGGATATCGTTGGTTATGAGAGTGCATCCATAATCGTATTTGGAACCCATGATCGAGATTTGCATACTGACCGATTCGGATTGCATCTTTGACGAGGATCGTTTCCGTCATTAGGGAGGAAATCAACCTTTGGATGAAAAATGCCGGAAATCATATGGCATTCCACCGATCCCCGCACATGACCCCGCACTAATGAAGCAAATCAAGAAGTCCGAAGATAATTGATTTGCGAATTTAGCAAATGAACCGCTGATCATTTTGTGATCCAAGGGCGTGGTTAAGTCGCATGTGCCCGCAAGGAATGCACGAGAGGGTGGAAATACCAAAGAAAATAGAAGGTATCCTCAACCTGCTCAGAGGCCTCAAAGAAAAAGAGCAGTAACTGGATCCTCAAACCCAAAGTACCGGAGGCGTCACGGAGAAAATCGGCGAGAGGACTTACCACAACCAATCATGAAAATGCCCCAAGGAAAGAAGGGAGCAGTTGAGACTGCACGGAAAGAAGCCAACAGAAAGGCAATTCCAGACTTGAATCTTCCACTGCAGAAGTCACGGAAATAATGTGCGCACACATAGGCGATGAAAAGCTAAAGGAACTTGCTCTGCGATAGGGAAAAGCAAATAAGAGCAAGTAGAAGTGCATGAAGCACCCCATGAAGAAATGGCCATAAACTTTGTAATAACAGGAGAATCCCGAATAGAGCAACGACCAACGTTGATGCATACTTGCAAAGAAGATTGCCTCGATCATTGATCATGATCCCGAGCCCGCATCTCTCGCAGAGTGCAAGAAAAGGCTAGATTGGGAAGAATTGAAAAGGCAATCATCTGCGAGTTAGTCTCTCTGAACAAGAGAGAGGTGTTTGAGCAGTATGCCGCACACCTCCCCATATAAACCCGTAGGTCACAAATGGGTCTTTGTTCTAAGAGAAATGAAAACAACGGTTGTAAGGTACAAAGCAAGGCTTGTAGCTCAAGGTTTTACTCAACGTCCGGAGTTGATTATGAAGAAACCTATTCTCCGGTCATGGGAGGAATTACCTTTAGATATTTGATCTCAATGGCATCAACTTGAAGTTGAGAATGAAGCTAATGGATGTTGTCACAGATACTCAGATGGAAACTTGGATTCGGAGATATACATGAAAGTACCTAAGGAATTCCTATCCCAACCAAGATGGAGCAAATAGAAACACATGCAGTGTGAAATTGGAGAAATCACCGTATGGATCAAGCGATCAGAAGAATGTGGTACAATCGCTGAGTGACTTTCTCTGCAAGAAAGGCTACACAAACAATGAAGATTGTCCATGTGTGTTTATACAATGATCCCGAATGGATTACAGATAATCTCCGTCTATGTAGATGACTTGAACATCATTGGGACGGATGAAGAAATTGAAGAGGCATGCTCATACTTGAAGTCCGAGTTTGAAATGAAAGATTTGGGTAAAACCAAGTTTTGTTTAGGCTTGCGGCTTGAACATGTCCAAGGAGGAATCTTGGTACATCAATCAACCTACACACGTAAAGTGTTGGAAAGGTTTGGTTTTGAAAAGGCATATCCCGCAAAGACTCCAATGGTGGAAGGTCACTCCAAGCGCACCTAGACCCATCTGCACCTAGAGAAGAGGGGAGGAAGTCCCGGGAGCAGAATTCCCATATCCGAGTGCAATTGAGCGCCATGTACCTTGCAAATAGCACTAGGCCTAGACATTGCGTTACTGTGAATTTGCTAGCTCGATCTGATCTGAGAACCCACCAAAAGGCATTGGAAAGGGATCAAGGACATCTTCCGTTACCTCCAGGAAGCAAAGACCTCGATGCTTTTTGAAGAAACAATGAATTGAATTTGGTTGGCTATGCCGATGCCGGGTATTTATCGGACCAGATCTTGGCAAGTCCCAAACCGGCTATGTTTTCCTATGTGGAGGAACAAGCAATTTCTTGGAAGTCGTCTAGCGGACTCTTGTCTCGACGTCGACAAACCACTCGGAAATCATCGCTTTGTATGAAGCATCTCGTGAATGTGCATGGCTCGGAAGAATGGTTCACCACATCCGTAAGTCATGTGGTTTGAACATTGAGCAAACTCCTACAATAATTTATGAAGATAATGCACTTGTGTTGCCCAAGCACAAATGGGTTATGTGAAGAGCAATCTCACGAAGCATATCAACCCCAAGTTCTTCTATGCTCATGAATTGCATAAGATGAACGAGATCAAGATATTGCATACTAAGTCATGTGAAAATCTTGCAGATTTGTTCACTAAATCACTCCCAGCATCTACCTTTGAAAGGTGCGTGAAAGGAATTGGGATGATGAGACTTAGAGAAGTGATTTCAGGGGAGATATGTCACATACTCCCACATGAATCTCGAGCATGAATTATGAATACCCAACATGAATCTCAAGATTAGCAATTGAAGTTGGGAGAATTGTACTCTTTTTCCTTAGCAAGTTTTTCATGAAGTTTTCTTGCGTAAGGTTTTAACGAGGCAATTCGTGCAACATAGTAAGCGTATGCTATGTACTCTTTCTCCAAGTATTTTTCCCACTGGGTTTTTCTGGAGTTTTAATGAGGCATATGCATCTCGCGGCAAAGGGCCCAAGGGGGAGTGTTGAGAAACCCTGAAAGCCCACCGAAGGCCCATGTGGTCCCTAATGCCGAAACCCTAGAGAGCGCTATAAAAGGAGGAGGGGGTGTCCCCCCATGTACACAGAATTCATTAGCAATAAAGAATTTCCGCTTTCGCTCTCCCTAAACACGTGTCTCTCTCTCTTTCTGTTCTCCAATTCAGATCTGTTCGGGAACCCCGGACTATTCGATAGCGAGGTTCCTCAACAGTATCAATGTCCAAAAACAACAACTATTTGTGATCGGAGGGTACATTATGAACAGTGATTTAGTATGACCTTCATATGCATTTACTGCTTATAAAAGATATTTGCGATCTTGTTATGGATTTACCGACCTTATACAATAGATTTATTTCAACTTCCTTCTGCGTTTACAACACTTCTACACGAGATTTACTGCGACCTCATTGTGCCTTCGTTGTGCTTTTAATGAACGTGTACAACAGATTTGATGCGACCTCCTTGTGCTTTTACTGCAGCACTGCAAGAGATTTAGTATTTTTTTAGGAAATTAATGCGATTGTCTTGTTCGTTTTATGCGCCTTTACATGGCACACATTATCATGCTTTGTATTAATGTACTCCTTAACGTAGGTTGATTGTGAACTTTGAACTACCATATCTCCTAAACTATTTATCTTATGTATAATTCATTTAAAGTGTCTTGCTGAAAAAAATATGCTTAATAAAAGGAGATCCGTGATGAATATGTTTTACATGCTAAACAACGATTACTCACTTAAAGTTCAGATTTATTGTATCTAAAACAATCAACTATTGTATCGTATGAGCATGAAAAAAGCAGGTGGAGAGCGACATAGAGGTTAACAATGGTGGAAGATGGTAGGTTTCCTTAACCAACCTTTAATAAGGTGGGACGTAGGATTGATGATGAAAACTAGATTGGCTCGATGTTTCGATTAGAGTAATAACTGCGATTTATCGATGTGATGTTAAATATAAGGCTACTTGACCGAAACGACCAAGTCTATCCTACAATCGCTACACCACACCCTTTGTCGTTATCAATCGTGCCCAACACAGTTGATCTTTCCTACAAGCAATCGAGAATCCAGCAAAAAAGAAACGAGCGCAATCTGAATTGGAGGATGAAATATGTAGTTTTATTGACTAATGAAGGGGCCTGAAGTTGCCGTAGTTGGTCTATTCGACACAAGTACACAACTGATATTTTCTGAACGAAAAACCAATTTAAACAAGCCTAAACCCTAAAAGTAACGGCCACAAAGGATATAAAGGGAAGGCAGGGTGCTCCAATATGAGGGAGGCGCACACACAAGTGGAGTCAGATTCCAACTCTATTACAAGGTCCAAATTGGTCCAACAGGTGATGCAGCACCTTATTTTGATGATTGTGATGTGTATACAATGAATCTTAAGGTGGGGCTAGATCCGTTGGAAGGTCCCATCGTCCTCTTCGATTCAAGTACTTGAACGCCTCAAACAGAATCCGTTTGTGAAAGTTATGATTATTTTACTCAAGGCTGTCAAACTGACTCCGAATTGATCTAGAATTAAAACAAGGTCGGCCTGGACTTGTCGTAGCACTAGTGCCTCTTCTCTCACCTTGGTTCCTGAGTAGAATAACATTAAATAACTTAGGTAGCAATCCATCATCAATATAAAAATTATAAACTCCTAGAAATGAGTTCACCTGATAATTCAATTATCGTGCAAGTGCCTTTGTCATAGGTCCTTGCCTAGCATATTGTGGAGGATTGTTGTGTGTATCCAAAGAAGTGATATCCTCATCATCCTTCCCCTCTTGAAATGGAGTCACCCTCGACTGAAACTCATCTTCTTCTCCTAAGTATGGCTTCAAATCTGTAATGTTAAATGTATGACTAACTCCTAAATCTGCAGGCAACTCAAGCTTGTATGTATTATCATTAATCTTTTGAATAATCTTAAAAGGATCATCAGCTCTAGGCATCAACTTAGACTTTCTCAGATCTGAAAATTTATCTTTTCTCAAATGCAACCAAACAAGATCACCAATTTCAAAAGTTATGTTATTTCAATCTTTACTACTAGCAACCCTATATTTCTCATTCATGCGCTCTATGTTTTCTTTTGTATTCTCACGCAACTTAAGAACAAATTCAGCACGTTTCTTAGCATCTAGATTTACCTTCTCTAAAGATGGTAGAGGTAACAAATCAATTGAAGCGCAAGGATTAAAGTCATACACTACCTGAAAAGGCTCATCTTTGTGGTTGAATGCAGCGAGCGGTTGTAGGCAAACTCCACATGAGGTAGATATTCTTCCCACAACTTCAAATTTTTCATCAAAACAGCCCTCAACATGGTTGACAATATATGATTGATGACTTCAGTTGTCCATTAGTTTGGGGATGACATGTGGTAAATAATAACAACTTTGTTCCCAATTTGTTCCATAAGGTCTTCCAAAAATGGCTTAAGAACTTTGCATCTCGATCTGAAACAATTGTGGTTAGCACACCATGTAATCGAACGATTCCCTGAAAAAATAAATAAGCAACATGTGTAGCAACATCACTCTTATGATAAGGAATAAAATGTGACATCTTAGAAAATCTATCCACTACTACAAAAATACCATCCCCCTCTTTGTCCTAGGCATTTCTAAAATAAAATCCATAGAAATATCCTCCCAAGGTACACTAGGAATAGGAAGATGCATATATAAATCATGTGGATTCAATTGAGACTTAGCTATTTGGCATGTAGTGCAGCGAGCAACATAGCACTCGACATCGCACCTCATGTTTGGCCAATAAAAGTGTTTTCCCATGAGTCCTCCATACGCCTCCTATAGCAACAAAAGACGAACAGAGCTAGCTGGAATACATAGCTTGTTAGCTCTAAACAAGAACCCTTCATTTAAAACAAATTTGTTCCAACATTTACCATCTCTACAATTGTACATAGCATCTTTTAATTCATCATCGAATATATAAATCTTTATTGTCTCTAAGCTGAAAATTCTACAATAAAGTTGAGACAACAAAGTATACCGTCTAGACAAAGCATCAGTAATCACATTTTCCTTCCATTTCTTGTGTTTTATGACATAAGGAGAAGATTCAAAAAATTCAACCCAACGAGCATGTCTACGGTTCAATTTAGCTTGACTCCTAATATATTTCAATGATTCATGATTAGAATGAATAACAAATTCTTTGGGCCACAAGCAATGTTGCCAAGTTTTAAGCACACGTATAAGAGCATATAATTCTTTATCATAAGTTGAATAATTCAGACTTGGTCCATTCAATTTCTCACTATAGTAAGCAATATATTTAACTTCTTGAAGTAATACACCACTAATTCCAATTCCACTAGCATCACACTCAAATTCAATTAGGGGTGGATATCGAGCTAACTCGACTCGACTCGTTAAACTCGTTACGATAACGAGCCAGCTCGACTCGACTCGTTATCTTAACGAGTTCAAACCTCAGCTTGGCTCGACTCGTTAAACTCGTGAGTTGGCTCGTTAAACTCGATATTGCCATCTGAGAGGAGGATTGCTGTTGAGACTATACAGTATGCTATGTGTTATCATCCTCGCCTCACATATATACAGTTATACTTGTCGACTTGGAAGACTCGTTAAACTCGTGAATTGGCTCGTTTAACTCGCGAGTTAGCTAACTTAACTCGTTATAGAAACGAGTTCAAATCATAACTCGACTCGACTCATTAAGAAACGAGTTCGAGCCGAGTCGAGCCGAGTTCGCGAGTACTCGTTTAACTCACAAGTTTCGAGTTTTTTTTCCACCCCTAAATTCAATAATCTTACCGAAATCAAAAAGTTGGAGTAATGGTGCATTTGTGAGTTTTTCTTTGAGAAGGTTGAAAACTTCCTTCATTTGTTCCCATTTGAAAAGGACATATTTCTTTGTCAATTCATTAAGTGGTGCAGCGATGGTGCTGAAATCCTTGACAAAGTGATGATAGAATCCAGCAAGTCCATGAAAGCTCCGCACTTGTTTGACCATTTGTGGTTGACGGGACTGGATTTTCAAATTCGAACCCTCTGTGTATAACCTATGCTAGTCCAGAAAAAGCTAGCACACACAGTAGAAACAGTGATGATAACACATCCATATCACGAATCAAATACTATTAATTAAGCAAAAATATATTAGCCTTATGGCTAATTATTACAAATAAGCAGCCTCATGGCTTGAGTTCAATAAGAAGCAGCAGAAATGAAATAACAGCAGCAGGATAAGCCCATCCATTTGCCTAACAGGCAATCGACTGGGGTACGCGTCCTAGCAATCCGGATCACCTTCGTCGTAACCACAAGCAAAGAACTCATAGTCACCTTCAGCTTCTGCACACTCCTCTGTGGAAAGTTGGGGATGTTGCAAGGGTGAGCACAAAATGTATTCCGCAAGTCTTGAAAACATAATGCATGATAACTATATGCAAGGCTAAACAGTTGAAGGCATAATATGGATCTTTTAGCATAACGCAAAATTTAACTTTAAATACCAATAGTAAGTTCACAAAGCATCATTTGATCAAAATGTAATTGAATAATAACTAAATTTGAAATGACAACTATAACAGGTTCTATCTACCTGACTGGCTCCATCTGCCAAACAATAACTCGAGAGTTTAGTCTGCTCACGGATTCCCAAACCATCATTTTTATTTAAAACAAAACCATAAAATCTACAATGTGCAAGCGTACCTCGCTTGCCCTTGACCGTGGGCTCGGCTACTTAAGTAGTTTTAACTCTGCAGAGTGTGTACAATTTTACCCACAAGACATGATCGACTTTTGTTGCCATGCAATTAACACACTTCCTTTGGTGTGTCGGCAGAGAGATCATGACAAGGCCTTTAAAATGTACAACCCCACTATTAACCTCGCCCGCTAAGGTTTCACCGTCGAAGTGTTCTAGCTGCCCAGTCGGAAGCCCCCTCTTGCGCCTACCTACATCTGGCATCCACCAACTGGCGAAGCTAATAATGAGACGCACAAATTAATTAGCTAGGTCGTACCCATATAGACTTGTGGTTGTACGGTAGCGCTTGGTCCGTGATAACACATGCTTCGGTCCTTAATTGACTAGGGCGGAACATTCACATTCCAAGGTCTTGTGCTTCCTGCACCCGCCAAACATCCATCCGCCCTGGTCTAAACCATATTTTCCACTTTATTTCATTTAAATAACAGTAACAACACCGATTACCACAACTTCACAAATAAGTTCAAACAATGTTTGAAATATTTCCCATAACGACATAATTTCGAAACGTTTAAGCTGGACTAAGCAATTCTACCGTCCCATGCTAATCTACTAGTTATCACCAAATAAAATAGCTAGTATCATTTAGGGTGACAAAGGTTCGTCATGATTAATGTCAATGAGAGTATAACAAAGCTGGCATTTAACTAAACCCTAAAACTATATTTAAAATACATTGCATAAAGGTAAGCATTCATAATTTAAAACAACATAAGCTTTTCATAAAATTTGGGATCAATATGTTCAAGGAAGACTTGCCTTGCTGATCTAGTGCTGAGTCTTGGTCTTCGAAGTCTCTGTTCGCTCTCTCAGGATTCGCGTCTACTGGAAAAGAAAGCAACGAAACCAAATAAATACCAAACAGAGACTCAAACAAGCTCAAAATTGAAAATAAATAGATCTGGAAGGTAGATCATAAATTTAGATGAATTTAGAAATTTGAATCGCTGGAATCAGAGCTCGAACGAAGGAGAACAAGCTGCTGGAAGTTCCTCGGATCAGAAAATCAGGGTAAATAAAGAGACATGTGGCAAGATCTGATTGGTTGGACTTTTCGGAATTTCCGGAAAATGGAAAAAGAAAAAGAAACCGTCTGACATATGGGGCCCATATGTCAGCGGCTCGGCTCATGGTGGACTGAGTCCACCGAGAGGATTCGCGATGACGCTGCGGACTTCGCTGATGAGGACGCCATGCGGCGTCGTTAGGGCTGACGAAGCTGTTGATGCGGGTGGCTGGCGAGGTGGCTGACATGGATGGGCTACGCTTCACGCATCCAACGGCACGGTCGGATCGGACGCCAGAGGAGCAAGAGCTACGGCAATCGCGACGTGGCGGATCCGAGGTCTTCGGCGGCGATTGACGACCACGATCGAGCGGGCAGTCGACAATGAAGGGCGGCGCTATTCCGCCGGACGCGAGGAAGAAGACACGGGTCTCGGCGAATCGGTACCGGATCAAGTGCGTTTCGGTGCGAATCTGGAAGAGCACAACGCGGGGGACACAGAGAACGGCTTGGCTGCGGCCGAGAAGGACCGGAGAGGCCAAACGATGGCGGAGAAGCTCTCGGATGGCGGAGGAATTTCGACGAGATCGTGAGAGAAGTCGGCGGCTTCTCGCGCAGCAAGGGCTAGGGCAAAAGAGGCGGCGCAACGAGGCAAACCTCGGACGAGGGTCCTCAAGGCTTTAAATAGCCTCGTGAGGCAGGTAGATGGCGGCAGACGCGATTAGGGTTTGGCAGCGGCGGCGCACATGTGCGGGCGAGGTGGGCTGGCTGGGCCACGGGCTACGGAGTGGAGACAGGCCGAGCTGGAGTAGGCCGAGGAGAGGAATAGGAACGGGCTAGAGAGAAATTCAGCCTAAGACAATATTCTTGAAATAAAATCATTTTCCGAATTAATATAATTTCACAAATTCAAATAAAATCTCCAAAAATACAGAAAAATTCCTTGAAGCACAATAAACCCGAATAAAACTGGAAATATTTTGTTTAATGAATATTTTAGTCAAATTAAATGCTTTTGTTAATAGAAAATCCAAATTAAGCTTTGATTAATTCAGGGAAAATGTAAATGGTTCATTTTCAAATTAAAACATTCTAAAACTCGAATCTTGGGATGTTACAGTGGTGTCGGCCAACTCTTTTTGTAGCTTCAATCTTGGCTTTATCTACCTCAATTCCTTGCAGAGTAACAACATAACCAAGAAAACAAACTCGATCGGTGCAAAAGGTGCACTTATCAAGATTACCAAACAGACGTGCATCACGTAAATCATTAAAAATAGCATGTAAGTATTCAGGATGTTCATCAAGTGACTTGCTTTAAATGAATATATCATCAAAGTAAACCACCACAATTTACCAATAAAAGCAGTAAAACTTCGTTCATTAATCTAATGAAAGTACTAGGTGCATTAGTTAAAACAAAAGGCATTACTAACCATTCATATAACTTTAACTTAGTTTTAAATGCAGTTTTCCATTCATCTCCAAGTTTTATTCTAATTTGGTGGTAACCACTATGCAAGTCCACTTAGAAAATATGGTAGAGTCACTTAATTCAACGAACATATCATCTAAACCTAGGAATAGAATGACAATATCTAACAGTTATATTATTGATAGCTCTACAATCAACGCACATACGCCATGATCCATCTTTCTTAGAAACTAAAATCGTAGAAATGGCACAAGGACTAAGGTTTTCACGTACATACCATTTGTCAAGCAAGTTTTGCACTTGACACTGAATTTCCTTCGTCTCCTCTAGATTAGTCCTGTATGGTGCACGATTTGGCAAAGAAGCTCCTAGGATCAAGTTAATTTGATGCTCAATTCCTCTAACAAGTGGTAGCCCCGGGGTATTTCAGATGGAAAGACATCAGCAAAGTCCTGTAAAAGGTTAGTAACAACAGGAGGCAAAGATGCAGGCAAATTCTCAAGTGAAAGCAAAGCATCTTTGCAAAGTAAAGCATAGCAAACAGAATTATCCACCATCAAGTCATTAAAATCAGATTTAGTAGCTAAAAGAACAACACCTTTCAATTTAATTTCGTTCTTTCTAGCATTTGATTCTCTAGCTTCTTTATTTTTAGATGGGAAGTATTCTTTAGCTACTATTTGATTCTCACTTTTAGCATTCTCCTTCTTCTCATGTTCAGATCGTTCAATTTCATCTTAAATAATCGCTTTAGGAGACATTGGAAGTAAAACAATTTTCTTGCCCTTATGAATGAGAGTATATTGATTAGTTCTACCATGATGAGTGGAATCCTTATCAAATTGCCATGGTCTACCTAAAATAAAGGAGCATGCTTGCGTAAGTACAACATCGTAATCAACATAATCATGATATGAACCAAGCGAAAAATGTACTCTCACAGTTTTGATTACCTTCAACTTACCACATGAGTTGAACCATTGGATGAAATAAGACCGTGGGTGAGGACTTGTGGTCAAGCCAAGCTTCTCGACCATCTCCAAGCTAGCCAAATTATTGCAACTTCCTCCATCGATGATGACACGGCACGATTGATCCTTGATGACAAACTTGGTTTGAAACAAAGTATGATGTTGGTCCTGTTCGGCACTCTCTATTTGTGTACTGTACTTCACTATAAGGCTCATGCACTTGTCTAAAGTTTCAGCTCCCAAACGTTCTTCTTGTTCATCAGTAGTGTCAATCTCATCACCTTCATGGTTATTTGCAACAAGTGTATGTTCTTTATCAACTTCACTAGCTGAAGTATACTCATCATCTTCTCTCACAATGAGAGCTCGTTGACTTGGGCACTCTCTCGTGATATGCCTGAAACTCTTGCACTTGTGGACATTGGATGTCCCTTGTACGTCCAGTGGAAGCAACTGAAAATGTACTCTTTGTTGGAGCAAATTTGGTGGGAGCTTGAACGGTTGTCACCTTACTTGCTTCGGGTGCACACGAGGGTGTGGAAGTAGAGGTAGAGCGCCCTCGATTTGGGGTAGATGAAATAGGCACCCTTGCTGTTCCGGCACTTGGTTTGAAGGAAGAAGAACTTCCAAAATTACCCCTTGTTCTCATTTGTCGTCCATGTACTTCTCTTTCAGCTTTACAAGCAAGATAAAACAAACGGGTGATAGAATTGTATTCTTTATAATCAACAATGTCCTGAATTTCCCTATTAAGCCCTCCCAAAAGTCTGGCCATTTTAGCTTCTTTGGTTTCTTTTAAACCACAACACAATAACCCAATTTGCAAGTATTAATAGTACTCTTCTATTGACCTATTGCCTTGTTTTAATTTTTGCAATTTATTTAACAAGTCAAGTGAAAAATATGAAGGCACAAATCTAGCTCTCATGACTCTTTTTAAGTCATCCCAAGTTCTAGATACATTTGGTAGTCTACATTGTTCCCTCCACCAAATTGATTCAAAATCAGTAAATTCACAAGTAGCAACCCTAACTCTTTTATTATCAAAAAAATCATGGCATGCAAATTTTTGATCTAATTGCAATTCCCAATCTAGATAAGCTTTAAGGTCATATTTACTAGCAAATGAAGGAATTGCAAACTTGATGTTTGTTAATACTTCATCATCAGATACCTCTCTTTGTAACCTATACATACCTCATCGATTTTGTCGGAGTCGAAGATGGTCACGGGCGTCGGAGCCTTCACTCTCAATGTCGGCGACGTAGTTGTTCTCTTCGATGTTGTCATCCTCTTCCTCGTCCGCTGAAGAGTGGGTGGGATTCAAGGCATGTCGAGTAGCCGAGGTGGACATCGCTCAAGGGTCTCAACTCTGTTGTTGATGATGGTGAGGGTCTCATTGAGCCGATCCAACACGTTGTAGATCTCTTCTGTTTTCTTGTTGACCTCTCGGTTGAAGTGTTGCACAAGCATATTTGTACGAGCAGTGAGTGGTCCGGCACTCTCAAGTTTGGAGACTTCTCATCACCCATGTTACCATAGTTTGAAATTTGTGAACCTGTCATTGTTAGTAGAAAACAAGAAACTCACAAGAAGATGGTTAGCTCCCTATGAACTACTAGCTGCTGGAGGTTACAGATGTCAAAAACTCTCAAGCTCTTATCAAAATCTTACAAAAATCTTACCATGCAAATGGGTGGTGCAATTGGTCATTGTTTCGTGATAACTTGACTGGGGTGATGATATTGTTATTACCGGTACGTCAAGACCTGTTTGTTTAGTAGTAGGTGGAGCTTGGACATGCAATATTTATCTCCTATGCAATTTGATAATTCTAATTATTGTAATGATAAGTAATAATTCAAACTAGAATTCACAAGCCCTAGTTGCCGATCTCAAAGATATAAGTGAAAATCAAGACAACTCATGCGCAAAGATGATGGAATTTAATGCAACCAATGGAATGAGCTAAATAAGAATAATTTCAGCACCAAAACTCATGTTGCATAAGTTATAGAGAGACGCTAGCTAATTTCTTCAAAAAAGTAAAAGGGTACAATATTACTCACTAATTAATACAATTACACAATCCAAAAATAATGAACATAAATTAGGGTTTTGCTCAATGTGGTGCTATCGGCTACTATTCTATATTCTTTTCTTTTCTTTTTTTACCTTTTGGCTCTTTTCTTCTCTTTTCTTTCTTTTGGTAACTTTCGACCAATACTAGTATGAACAAAGTTTTGTAATCCCTAACTCGATGTCACAAGATAGTATGATATGATAATTTAAGATTATGCAATGTATCAAGTAGAACAACCCTAAGCAATATCAACAAGCTAATCTCAAATAGGATCAAAGTATTCACAAAGGATGAATTGGTTCTCAAAGGTAGGTGTCCTGATATTTTTTGGGATTTTATGGTTTATGGATGCTACTGTACTCAACGAAACAAGCTTAAACTCAAAACGACCCAAGAAACCCTAATTCAATGTTTCAAGGGCAACAGAGTTGTTGCCTAGATTAAAGTTTGAAAACGACCTAATTTGGATGGTTCACTATGGAATGAATTGAAGATTATGTCCTCAACTTTCAATAGAGTGCAAGAACATACAATTTGGAGCTCATGTGTGAAAGTTATGGCTCAAAAATCGAACACCATAGAATAGTCCCAATTTCAGCCTGACGAGATCGATTTCGAATCAGAATGAAATTCGGTTTGAAAGAGTCTGAATCTCAAAGGTCATCACAAAATGCTTTTGTAGAGGACTCTCTGACGATTCAGGATAGTCAAAAATGCTTGGAATTGGAGTTCGGATGTAAAAGTTATGACTGAAATACCGAACCAATTTGTAAACCCTAATTTAGAGCACCAATTTTGATCGCATTAGATTTCATATATAAGTTCCGAATCTGGATGGCTACCCAAAAGATATTTTGAAGATCATTTCTTATGGTTTCAGGAAAGTGCAAGAACATGAAAATCTAAGTTCGTATGCAAAAGTTATGCATGAAATACCGAACTGGACAAAATTGAAGGATTGAAGCTACACGAAGAAAAAATGATCAGCAACTTAAACATGGACTCTAATGGATCAAAACCTAACGAAACTCACTAAAATACCAGATTAAAACTAAAGGTTGAATTTTTGTGGACTAATTTTCAATTTAGGATATAAAACAAAAACTAATCTAAGGTACTGAAATTCTCACCGGGCAACTAAGGCTCTGATACCATGTGATGAAAACTAGTTTGGCCAGATCTTCTGATGAGAGTGATAACTACGTTTGATCGATGTGGCGTTGACTATAAGGCTACTTGACCGGGACGACCAAGTCCGTCCTCTAATCACTGTACACCACACCATTTGTCGTTATCAACCATGCCCAACATAGTTGATCTTTTCTACAAGCAATCGAGAATCAAGCAAGAAAGAAACAAGTGTAATCTGAATTGGAGGATGAAATATGAAGTTTTATTGACTAATGGAGAGGCCTGAAGTTGTTGTAGTTAGTTTAGTCGACACAAGTACACAACTGATGTTTTCTGAATGAAAAACCAATCTAAACAAACTTAAACCCTAAAAGTGGCAGCCACAAAGGGTAAAAAGGGGAACTAGGGTGCTCCAACAGGAGGGAGGTGCACACACAAGTGGAGTCGGATTCCAACTCTATTACAAGGTCCAATTGGCCCAAGAGGTGGTGTAGCACCTTAGTTTGATGATTTTAATGTGTATACAATGAATTTTAAGGTGGGGCTAGATCCGTTGGAAAGGTCTCATCGTCCTCTTCGATTCGAGTACTTGAACGCCTCAAACAGAATCCGTTTGTGAAAGTTATGATCATTTTACTCGGGGCTATTAGGCTGACTCCGAATTGGTCTGGAATTGAAACAGGATCAGACTGGACTTGTTGTAGTAGTAGTGCCGCTTCCCTCAACTTGTTTCCTGAGTAGAATAACATCAAATGACTTAGGTAGCAATCTATCTTCAATAGAAAAATTATGAACTCCTAGAAACGAGTTCACCTCATAATTCAATTGTCATGCATGTGCCGTTATGTGTATTCAAAGAAGTGATGTCTTCATCAATTGACTCACGAAGGTGATGGACCTTAAAATAACTTATTCTAGGCTGACCCTCCTCCTGGTGTTGTGCTTTCGATCATGTTCAGATGGATGCAAGAATGGCTCGAGTAAGTCAATTACAAGATGTGATGGTGATGAGGATGGTGGCGGAGTCGCTGTGATCACTGATTATCGGTCTACCTCTTCATCCACCTAGCTAAGGCCATTTCCAACAGTATTCCCTAAATCTGGATCCCTATATCCTCATATACGGAATTCCCTAAAAAGATTTCTTCCCTATATATCTTCCCTCTCTAAGAGCATTCCCCAAATCTCACTCCCTATTTTCTCCATCCTATATTATAATGATATTTCATAACCGCCACATGAGCAACGTTTATTTTTTAGCGGCGAAAATTCGAACGACTATTTTTAAATACGGAAATTTAAGATTTATTCTAGCAGTAATTTAAAATTCGAACTGCTATTTTTAAATACAAAAAATTAAAATTCGAAATTCGAACGGCTACAACTTGCCTGTCCCTCTACCTTTCCTAGCAAAAAATGAGAAGAACAAGTGAAGTATGAACTTAAATGCTGATGTAGCAAATATCAAATCCCAGAAACTTGAGAATGAGAAGCCACAGCTCACAGCATCCAAAGAACGAGAAGCCAGGATGACTGGCAGTAAAATAAGTTGAGAATTATACATGGTAGTTTATACATCCCAAAAAGATGTAGCAGAGGTAGTCATCAAAACATCACAGGCTCACAACAATTCGTAGTTAACAGTCCATAACCTAAAGACTTAGAGACAAACTGAATGACTGGAAGCAAAAGAAACAATCTTGGTTCAACCTGACCTATTACATCTTCTAGCTATTATGTCGCTCTGCAAGCTCATGTAGTACTGTTTTTGTGGCTCAGTGTAGTGACTTAGATCAATGCCCATATTCTCTCCTCTTCGATCATTTCCTTGAATTCAAATTCATTTTTCATTAATTCAAACCTCTCTTTCTCTTGCCCAATCTTCACTTGTTCTTGTGCATACAGTCGTTCATATCGCTCATCTTTTTTCCTCTCTTTCATAATCTCAAGCTCCCTATTTTCCTTTCTAAAATTTTCTAATGCTTCCATATAAAGATTTACTGTTGGAGCAACTTCTTTACCTCGACGTAATCGTTCTTTCGCTGCCTTATGTCTAATTGGTCTACTTAGGTGATCATTTTTTGCACTAGGATGGTCCCTATAATTCAATAGAAATAATAGTCTTTAAACATTCCTTACTAATTATACCACATAATAGAAACCGTAGATTACACTGCATAAGGATGTAAACTACTACAAACTCAGAAATAAATAGTTACAGACCTTGGAGAGTTGTGATAGCAGTTAATGATTTAGGAATTGAACCCGAAAGGCTATTTGTAGGATCGATATACACTAAACTAGTAATTATAGGGGGTGAATGATTGCGCGGAAGCTAAAATCAATTTTTTGATGATTTTTGAAACACCCCAATTCGGACTCAAATTGACTGATTCGGATTCGACAAAACAGAGTAAGACATGATCACTAAAACGTATATTACCAGAGATCCAATCGATGGATTGACCTGAAATTTGAATTGTAGAAACTAGATTCTAATGCGAATCTAAAAAAAAGAATCAGCTCGATCGGATCTACGGATCAAAAGTTATGAACCTCGAAAGCATGCTGTGATAGCTGTGATAGGTTTTGACGAGAATTGATTAAACCCTAATTTTTGTGGTTAATCAAAATCTACAAAAGATTAACCAACAAAACTTTGAGAAACACTAAGTTGATGCCCTAGGAAGGTTTTGGATGGATCAAATCAAGATTAAACTCGTTGAATCAAGAGAGACAATGAATCAATCTATAAAAACCAAAACCCCGGGCAAACAAAGTCAGAAACCGATACCGTAGTAAATCATGCAAACCGCAGTAAATACTGTAGCAATCCAAAAAAAAATTGTCGCTCGGTTGCTCGTTCGGCTGAAGGAGTTGATTTTTATTTCTTTTTGTCAGTCTGGTTACAAGAGCACAATCCCTAATGCCCAGCTCCTTATAAACAGGAGACATCTCCCCCTATTTATAATGAGCAATCCTAAAGAGTTTGTATACAACTCCACTTGGTCTAACATGGCCCAATACAACTCTGCACGTGTACGGCCCACATGCCGCACTCACGTGACTAATCAGCCTCTATGTGCACCGTTTTCTAGCCCGAACATCTCGCATGACATTCTTGACCATCAAGACCTCGATTCTTTCTTGAACCTAGTCCCGAACCTCAGTTCCTCCATGAACCTAGTTTTGGTCCCGTCATCGACCACGTTCGTCCTCAAGCAACACCTGCACATGAACAAATAAGAAACAATTCCGAGCACAAATCCACGACTTGACTCAACATCAGTCCATGCAATTACTCACACAAGCGCATTGCATCAAACAAAACCATTACCATGCTATCACAAGCATATCAAGTAATCATCTGAAATAGCACATGGACAAGCACCACACATGCTATGAGCACAACCACTTTACAAGACCAATTTCATCACTAAGCCAATTTTTCAGCACATGATTTCACACTATTGTTGTTAAGACGTCTATCCACACAACAAAAAAAAAGATGAAAACATACAGCCGTCTATGCCATGCTGTTGTCATCACCATTGATATGTCAAAGCAAAGCAAAGCAAAGCCCTTAACAATATGACATACCAGTTAGCTATGCCATGGATTGCATACAATACTAGACAAATCTGAATTTTGTAGTCTGGAGTCAAACAACTGATTATTCTTTGTAGGCTTTTGTTGTGAAATCTGTATACTGAAGAGTGAAGACCATGTCAGTTGTAGGTTATTCCTAGAACTGAGTTTGTTTCAGGATAATGCTGATTATTCCTAGAGCTGCAATTGATTGGAACTTAGCCAATCGATGTAATTCAGTTTTATAATGGAATTAAGATCATAGTGATTGCCTGTGGAACATGTCAGGCATGCCAAATGCATACAAAAATGCTCTGTAAGAAATTACCAAAAGAAGTGACTACACAATCTTATCAGTAAAGTAAAGAATCTGAAGTCAGTCCCCATCAAACATGTTGTAGAGCTCTCCATGCTAAAAAAAATGAAGAATTGTAACTGGAAATTGCTCTCAAGTTAAACAGAGAGAAGATTGGACGATGTGAGGCGGACTGGGTTGACGACGAAGCCGGGGACCAGATCCGGCAGGAGGGAAGCAACCTGGGTCTCTTCGCGCGGGGGGCGAAGCGGTAGCTAGCCTCCTTGAGGGCGAGGGACCGACCGACGAAGCGTCTGCTCGCCTCCTCCACGGCGTGCGACGGAGCGGCGCCTCACCTCCTAGACGTCTTGGGACGGAGCTGCGGCTTGCGGTGCTGGCTCTCTGGACGATCCTTGTGGACGCGGGAGTGACCGCCCGTTGCTTAAGAGGCGATGGGGAACGAGATGGGGATCGGAGAGAGGATCATGAGAAATCAGGATTCTCTCTCCGTTACTTAAAAATGGGGAACCGGATGGAGAAGCTTTTGGACGGGAGATTTCGCTCTGCACTTGTACGGCTTCCCTATTTTTTTCGGATAGGAGTGGGAGAAAAGAAGCTATTGGACTTGTCCTAAGACGCCTTAATTTGAAGATAGCTCCACGACACATGGAGTTGATGAGAAGCATTGCATATTTATGGAACCATTCTAGCTAGCTACTATTCCTTTTTAACTTATCATTCTGGACATCGACAAAATCTTCGATGCACACATTTGACCATTATATATTTTCTAATTATATGTTATAAATAATTATAAAAAATATAATGATGTTAAAGTATTTTTGATGAAAATTTCACTCATATCATTTTCTCGTGATAAATCGGTATTGTAATTGACTGTACACACATTCTAAAACGACATCTGTTAGAAGACGGAGGGAGTATTAATTAAGTATATTGAAATTCAAACCTTCTTCCATAAAAAAAAGGCAGAACCCAGTTAAACAGTACCTGCAATAAACTTAGCCTGCCACACTTAATTTGCTATCCTCTGAAGGTAATTGTAGATCTTAATTTTACTTCAATCTATGACGAGTGTGCCATGTATTTTTTTTCTGAAGGTACAGTAACGAGACCCCTGCTTTATATTAACTTTCTGCAACTTGGTTAATACATATGTCTGAATCGAAGACCAAACCCTTGGCGGCTGATCAGTGTTAAGCCTCAATTCAAATTCGCGAACGCATTAAGGTATAGGTACGGTGCACTAAGTTACCGCAACGTACGTATTAATTTTTTATAGACATCCATATCGTAGGCCTCAATTCGAATTCGTGGAAATTGAACTGTTTTATAGTAAATTTTCTATAAAGTTCCGTGAAATTTCTACGTTCCAAATAGGCTTTGATCACACGCTAATCCCACGGGTCTGTCTGCACACACATGCATGCACCAAATGCCGAGAAATTAACAAGGGAACAATTAATTAATTTGCAACTTGTAACTAGCATACTTACCCGCATATCTGCGCTTCTAGATATTATGATATAATTGTCTTTGATGTACAACTCTACTTTCAATAATTGAAATACAATTTTATTTGTTTTATCTCTATTTATATATGATATACAACTCTACTTCCAATGATAGAAAAACATTTGTATTTGTTATATATAATTAATCTGCACCGTTGACGAATACTTATAACAGGGGTACCCCAACGGCCCAAGGTGACCACCAATGACCTCAAGCACACTCAAGCTCAACAGCCGCTTCGACCACTCTGGATCAAGCACCGCAAAGCCACACGGGACTTCCCTTCCGACCGACCAAGGGGAATGTCTCCGACCGAGCTAAGCTCCCGACCTCCTCAGCCAGACGGCCCCCCGGCTCCGACCAAGCAGGGCTCCCGACCGCAGCGGTCGGAATCCCGACTCGATCGTGCCAAGACCACCCCTCGCCAAGGGTCGTGTCGTCGCCTCTACCGGACAACCGCCACGCACTCCCACGAACAGGTCAATCAAAGTGACTATACAAGGGCAGGTGGCTCCTTCCCGCAGGGTTTAAATGATCGACCAAGTCATGCTCCCATCCATCACCGATCACATACAAGATGCGAAGACACGCCTCTCCCGAGGCAAAGACGTCACGTAGCGCAAAGAACGTCAACACCCGTAAGGTTCGTAGAGGGCATGTACGTCGTTTCCCGGGGAAATACCTAACCGCCCTGACCGACTAAGCTACCGACCCAGCATGGGCAAGACGGCGATGATCGGTCGTGAGCAACGGGACCGAAGCTCCTAGGGTAGGTCGTCTCGTCCTCTCCCAATTCTCGATGTAACCTGCCTCTTCCTTTCGTATAAAAGGAGGCAAGAACTCCCTTAAAGGAAAGAGAGGAGAGAGCGCCATCAAACCCATCTCACTAAGTCATTGGCACTCTCGCTTGTAAACTTTGTGCAGTCATCTGTACTGAAGAGAATACAACACCACCACACGAATCGGAGTAGGGATCTTGGCCCAACCAAGATACATCTTGGACTTCTGAGTCTAACCATTCAGGGAGTGGAACGCGCGACCCCTTAGACTTACAAATTTACTTGCCGGTGCTCGAAACGCCGACAACCGTTATAATCTGGTCCTACCAAAATAAGTGATGGAGATCTTTCTCTCTTTCTTTCGATTAATGTGAGAATTTCTACAATTTAAGATTATTGTGGGATTTTCTTGCTTTGAAAACGAATGAGATAACTTAAATATCACCTGTTGTTTATATATATATATATATATATATATATAGTCTAGCTTAGCATCTTGATGCATGCACGTATAGTATATACGGTTGTTAATTACGGAAAAATTTGCCGTATTGGCTCCCTCGTCGTCCGTATTTTCGAAAATAGCCACCCAAGCGACAAAATTGCAGAAATGGCCCCCTGGCCCACGCGTGCAGCGACCTAGAGACGCGGCAAATTTTTTTGGAATTTTTCCTCCGCTGGCCCACCTTGCACGCTCGAGCAATCGCTCCCGTTTTCCCAGCCGCCCACGGCCGCTTCTGGCGGCGGCTCCGGCAGAGTGCGCTGGGCGTGGGGCCGCCGTCCGCTCGGCCGCGCTGGCGTGGGGCCCGCCGTGCCGCTCGGCGGTCTGCTGCCCCCAGTGCCCGTGCAGTTCGCTTTCACGTGCCGCTCGGCCGGCGGTGCGCGCCGCCCAGCCCCACGCCATGCATCGCTCGAGACTACTTTCCACGCGCCTCAATGGCAACGTCCTGCTCGCCCCTCGCCCACGAGTCAAGCTCCAAAGATGTATAACATTGGATTCCGTTTTAAATCACACCATCCGCCTTCTCAATGCACCGAAGGCGTCCGCGTGTCTCATTTCTCCGGCTACTTAAGAGGTCCGCCACGCGATGGTTTGTATCGACCGATCGCGAGAATAAGAAGCCATGCTAGAGCGCGTAGTTCGAGAGTTTTGAGGGAGACCGCGAGCGCAAGGAGGATAGGCGTGGGGAAAGAAGGGTCAGGAAAAAGAAGAAGAAACGAAATTTGCTTGCATTTATGTTTGGAGTAATATTGTTACGTAGTATTTGATTACGTATTTTATTTTGCGGTATTGTGTACGAAGATTATCTTGTACTGTTGTTTGGGCTTCAAAGTGATCTTGAGCACACCTTCGGAAGGTTAGTATGAATTCTTTGAGGATAGTATTATAATAATATTAGAATATTAGCATAATTAGTACGAAATTAGTGTAAGTACCAAGACTAGAGATCTTAGTATCACTACAACGAGCGAGAGATGAAATGAGAAAGTTTTAGAAAGTTTAAATAGCGTCCGTGTTGAGAAAAATTGCGTAAATAATATGACATGGTACGACAAAGAGTAGATTATTTTGTAGTACGTGAAATGTGACAAGTTGGTATGATGATAGTGCAAGTAGCCCTGTGTGAAATGACTATGTTGATGGTTTGTAAAATTGTAGTTAATGGAGATTAGGCGATTTTGTTAATGTTCTAGCCGTGAAGATAATTATTTTTGCGACTAGCGCGAGAGCAAACAAACTTTAAAAAGCGGCCCTTATGCGGGGGCGGGGCGCGGATATTTTTGATTCAATTTGAGCGGTCTGATCCTCTGGACATAATTTTTAACTTTTATTCCGTATTTGCGGGACCCGGCCATTGTTTTTTCATCTGCGAAAACGTGCACAATAATTTCGGCGGTTCTAACGCCGCATTCAACCACGGAAATTATTGTGCACGCTTCGCAGATGAAAAAACAATGGCCGGGTCCAAAAATACTAATAAAAGTTAAAAATTATGTCCGAGGATCAGACCGCCAAATTGAATCAAAAATATCCGGCGCCCCGCCCCTCGCATAAGGGCCGCTTTTTAAAGTTTGTCGCTTCATGCTAGTCGCGCAAAATAATTATCTTCACGGCTAGAACATTAACAAAATCGCCTAATCTCCATTTTAAAGTTTGTCAGAAACAATTATTCATGACGTAAATAATGACATAGTTTAGCGAAGAAACTAGTATTACGAATATGGTTATATTAGTGTAGTACCAGCAGGATATGAAATTTTTAGTACTGTGTACAATAGTAGTAATAGTGCACAATGTATGCATAACTGTAACGATTACGCTAACTGTATGACGTGAAAATCAATGATGGCGAGATTTTTCATCGTACTAGTTTTTACGAGTTGACGAACTATACGTTTGGATAGGATATAATGGGCGTGAGCCATTTGTTATGGTAGGTATTAAATGGCAGATATGCATGATTTGTTCGTGTTTTATGGCGACGGCGTTGTTCGAGATGGTCCATGTGGGGTGGACCTTTCCAACTGCGAACGGAAGGTGATCCGGACTCCGGGTCTAATGGAGATGGACTCAAGCGAGCTCGTGGTGCGTCGGGAGCGCATTCGACGAGGAGACCCGCCAAAGAAGCTTGTAATCGAAGCCCTACATGCCGTAGCCGTGGTCGGTTCGGCGGATCGCTTGTGGGCGCTCGCAAGATCGCGGGCAGCTCACGATGGGGCAATATATGCAAATTGTGATGAACCCTCAGGCACAGATACACCGTCGCCCGATGGTTTATGTGCGCTTTGTGGATAGAGGAGAAACCTCTAGTCCTCGTGGTAGCGTCCGAGAGGACATTACTGCCGATGAATTTCACCCAAATGAAGACATCGGGCAGTGGTGGTCCGCTCGCATTGACTGCCATGAGCAACTAGAAGACTTGGAGGACGTAGAAACATCCGACGATGGTGATGACGTCCACACAGATAGCAGTGAAGATGACGATGCAGCTCCCATCGGTGGCATTGTGTCCACTGATGTGGATTATGTGTCTTCACGCCTCGATGATTTGGCGATGTCTTCCCTCGTGTTGCCGGACGAAGACAGCCATGGTTGGGCCTTCGACCAGCATACTCTCCTCGTAGGGCAACGATTCCCTACGAAGAGTGCCGCCCAGCAAGCAATTGCAAGATATGCGGTTAACAATAGCCGCACGTACCGGGTGTATAGGTCAAACCCGGATACGTACATTGTAAAGTGCCTGGATCCTGAGTGTCCCGGCAAGATCCGTGCGCAGAGACTGAAGGCCGTAAGTTCGGGCTTCAGAATAACCGTCCTGACAGATCACAGTTGTGTGCTTGCTGAGCCATTACACAAGCACAGAAATGTGACGTCCTCGTATGTGGCCAGCCTGATTTCTCACTTGATCACGGCGGACGTCACCGTTTCCCGGCTACCAAGGTGGCGTGGTTAACATGGTGGGATATCCCGTTAGCTACGGCAAGGTGTGGCGAGCGAAGAAGAAAGTAATAGAGATGATGTACGGCTCGTGCGAAGAAGCGCATAACCTTGTCCCACGGATGCTTCACCAGATTGCCGAAGCCAATCAGGGGACCTACATCAACAAGATGGAGAGACCACACCCCACGAAGGGTCCGAACTGTTTCATCCTGGACCGTGTGTTCTGGGCATTCGGACCAGCCATTCGGGGGTTTAAGTATTGCCGACCTGTTCTTACCATGGACGGTACTTTCCTATCCGCAAGTACAAGGGCACCATACTTATGGCGGTCGCCACGCGCCAACGACCAGCTACTCCTCGTGGCCTATGCGATTGTGGAAAGCGAGAACACGACTAGTGGTTGTGGTTTCTTGCCAATCTCAAGCGATCGGTTGTCCAGACCGCCCGACGTGTGCCTCATCACGAGATAGGCATGTTTGGGCTATTGTCGGCCATCAGCACCATGCAAGGAGGTACACAGCCACCGTACCAATGGAATGATGTCGTCAATCGATGGTGCATGAGGCATCTCGCGGCGAACTTGCACAGGTCATTCCGCAACAAGGAAGTCATGAAGACATTCAAGAGGCTCTGCATGCAAAACCAAAGGCGGAAGTTCGAGGCAATTTGGAGAGTTTTGGATGAGGAGACCTCGAAGCACACAACGCAGCAAGCAGAGGCCCAGATCAACAACTTCTCGCAGTGGGTGCAATTGCATGCTCCAGAGCTGGAGAAGTGGTCCCTGCTGCATGACACCGACGGCGCAAGGTACGGAATAATGACAACAAACATGTCAGAGGTTTACAACGGTGTTCTGAAGGGTGTCCGGTCCCTCCCAATCAGTGCCATCGTGGAGGAGACCTGGAACAGAACCGTTGGATACTTCGTGAATAGAGGAATCAATGCTAAGAGGCACCTGGATGAGGGGAAGCAGTTCTCGGAACGTATGCACGCCTACATGGAGAAGAAGATTGAGAAGGGCGGTCGCGCGCTGCGCACACCATGGATGGGGTTAGCGAAAATTTGAAGTTCGCTCTGCGGGAGAAGTTCGTGGATGGCCACCGCAGGGCTCGTAAACAAGTGTGCACATTACGCGATGTAGCGACCTGCACGTGCAACAAGCCAAAACTGCTGCACAAACCGTGCTCCCATGTATATGCAGCGTGCGCGGTTCTCCGTCAGTCATCCGCGCCCTACATATCGGAGTACTTTAGCACCGACCATCTGTTCGGGACATGGAGTTCGGAGTTCAACTCCTACGGACTGGACATGCATTATAGGGAGCTGTGGCCAGGCCAAGTGACTTGGTGCCAGAATGATAGTTTGAAGAGGAGTGGTCGTGGCGGCGGCGATCCGCATTTAATCCGTAACGACATGGACGCTAGTCGTAGCGAGACGCACCTCATCGCACGGAGGTGCCGGTTGTGCAGGGCAGTAGGTCATACAGTGAGGAACTGCCCTAATAAGGCGGGTTCGTCGAGTTGTCCGTAGTAACACGTGACAATGTATTACGACTTGTGACTGCAGTACTAGCATGTCATTTTATTCTTGGTTGACCAATGTAAATGCACGTTATGTAATACGACGTGGAAGCTAATGCCATGTACCTTAAGGTTATGTACTGTGATGTTTTAAGGGATGTTGATTTTCATGTTATAACGTTTACTGCTCTATGTCACTACTCGTACATCTAACTCATGTCATTTATTGTCTCACCGCAGTTATGGTCGGACATGCACAGACTCTCCTTAACCCATCGTACGATGGGAAACATCGTAGCAGTGCCTGGCTCACGGCGGACGGTCCACCGCCGTTCGTTCTCAGGGGTCCGAGCGTCCACTGGCCCTTGGATCCGCGCTACGTCCCTCTTCTACGGCAGGCGGGTCTGTTGCCGTTCGCACGGATGATGGACATTGGTCGCTGCTTCTCTTTGGATGGGGCTCTACTCTCTGCCCTCGTCGATCGTTGGGGCCGAGACCCACACTTTTCACTTCCGCTGGGGGGAGATGACGGTGACCCTACAGGATGTTGCCATTATTACCGGTTTGCCTATCAGGGGCAGGCCGATCGTCCCGCCACCGAAGTGGCCTGATTGGAGGGTTAGGTTGCAGCACCGATTCGGTCATGCGGTCCCAGAGAATATTCGGGGTTCCACAGTCCTGGCTTCGGCGGTACATGGAATGTCTCACGACGCACCGGTGTATGTAGTCTGAGTCACCTTGTGGCGTACACATTATTTTGTTGGTGGATGTTGTTTCCTTCCACGCAGGAGACTCCGTGTACCCTAGCTTGATCCACATCGCCGAGGCATTGGTCGACGCCACCGGACGACGTGCCACGCTTTAGCCGGATCGGGTGCTTTGCACGACATCTGAGGATTGTGCGAAGCATGCTCAAGACTACGGAGATGTGCCCGTGCTTGCGCTTTGTTACTATCCGCTTGATTTGGTCCCGGAGCACTTCCACGTGGGCGGCCGTACTAAGCGGCCGTGCACCGTATCCATCGGAGGCTCCATTCTACGATGAGGTCGGGACGGTCGGCCGACCTACCATGGGTGCGCGGTGGACGGCCGGTCGGTTGGGATGGGCTAGGAGAGGCCTCGTCGAGCCTATCCCGAGTATCATAATTACTTGAGACCCTACACGAGAACGACATCATATGGCAACCATGGACTTCGCATTTCTTGTTCACTCTGCGCCGCACGGATTGTCACAAAGAAGGTGTGGCGGGATATTCACTCTTGGTTGACAACATGCCACATGGTGTTTTGTCACATGGTCGAACAAAGATTGCCCCCCCGAGTGATGCGGCGGTTCGCCTACATCGGAAATCCTCTAGTTGGCCTACCTCTACCACAAAAAGTGCAGGTAAGTGAAATTCGTACTATTTAATTTGTACAATAGTCTACTTGCCTGTCGGATGCAATCCGAGTTCATAACTTACAAATTTTGTTATTTCAAGACAATCTCGGAAGGGCCAACAGAGCGATGGCTGGCGCCTCACACGATTCGTGGACCACGCTGCGTGGGAGGAGTCGACCACAAGCAGTAGTGGCGAGAATCGGCCTACGACCCGCAGTCGTGCGTGGCGTATCTAGAGTGGTGCGTGCCGCGTCGCGTGGTAGACTTCTTGGACCAGCTCCACCGAGGCCCGAGGAGGTCACGCCGAGGACCGATTGGGCCTCGGCCACCCTGCGCACCGCGCATCACAGCGGGACGACACCGCATGCGGCGGAAGGTACGTGACATTAAAATTTGTATTCACGCTTAACCAATATTTCCCTTGCTCGTGCGGTTAGAGCGTGCGGTCGTATAGTTGACGAGGCTTCTATTGCAATACGAGAAGGAAACGCAACACGCTTCCCGGCCGCTAGGGTACTCCGTTCGGTGTTGGATGAGGCAAAGGGCATCGTAAAGACTTTTACGTGCGGCCGTCATAGCGACGTCGCCGTCCGGGTGCTCGCGCAGGGCGCAACCTCCTTCTCCTAGATCGTCGCGATCGAAGCGTTGCGAAAGACGATCGAGCTTTGCTCGGCGTCTTCACTCGTGACACGCAGTATAACATCTAACTTTCGCTCCAAAACTCGTAATACTTACGCAATGTAATTTTATTCGCCATGCCATGTATTTTTGCGGCGCCAGTGGGAACACTCTATTCGCCATCGTCATCTCGGCGACAACATGAATTACCCGCTCCACCGCCGAGGTAAGCACATGCTCGGACCGGACTCGCTCGATCGGACTTGCCTCCGCAAGTTCACGGAGGTGCATCCGCGTCGTTCCGTCTACCTCATGATGTTGCATTCGGCGGACCTACACCCCCAAGGCGAGCACGGTTGGTCTCGCAATCGCACGTGAGGTACATTATATTTCGTTCAAGTCATCACTTCGTATTGAACCTATATTTTTCTCGAGTTACCTAACATTTCCATTCATATCATGCTATTTTGCGGCCGAGGTGGACACGCCACTCAATACCGCCTCCAAAGAAGCTCGGCTTGGGGTGGCTTCAGCCGCCACGCTTACCACAAAGACCCTCCTCAAAGCAAACTTGGTTGGGCGAACTACGCCCCATACTACAAGACGAATATGGTGCAGGTTCATCATCAGTGCAACCGACAGGGGGGGTATGTTTCTCGAGTTGTATAGAACTCCAACGCTTAGCCGTGCTAACAATACGTGGGTGCAGGTTTTGAGGATGAGTTCTCTCGGTGGGCACAACACTCCACGGCCGAGCGACCAAAGATCGGTAAGTATTACGTGTACTCGAGGTACCTATTGCACTCATTCACCGCTTGAGCACGGCACTAACATAACTTTGCAATACAGCCTCCTGGGTGGGTCGAAGACATGTTGGCCACGCCACACATGCAACCGTCGCAAGAGACACAGTACGACTTACGGAGCACAACACACGCGCCTGACCGGTTCACGTTCCCAGAAGACCAACTCCGTCGTCCGCGAAAGCGGGGAACAGATCCGAGTTGAGCTACGAGTCAGCGACCGGTTCTATTGCTGTACTAAAGTGCGTATATGTAATTGATGTCGGCGAATTCGTACTGCTTTAAGAATGATAATCCTTCTTATAATATATGTCCACCAAACTTATACAATTCACGATTGCCTGGCCGATTAGACAAGTCACAGGTATCAGCTTTGCAGTGACAAGTTGCAACACTCTGCCCAATGCTTTTAACGTGTTCGTGGCGATTCTTTCCGCATTAATATTTTGAACACTAGCGTCCGTAACGACAAAATTGCATAAATAATAAGATATGGCATGAGAGAAGTAGAGTATTGCGTGTACGTGGCGTAGCGGGAGCCAGTAGCGCGATGGGCGGGGGCGTGGGGCACGCGAGTCGGACACGTGGCGGCCCTCAGGAGCTTGGGCACGTTGGGCGTTTGAAAATTGTCCGATCGCACGACGCGTAGAAAGTAGCTTTAATGATGGGTGACAGTCATGCGGCTTTGATGATGTGTAGTGACAGTCGTGCGGCTTTAATGGTGGGTGACAGATCATGCGGTGTGATGAATCACTTTAAATAGCTTACTTATCCAAAGGTCTCCATCAAACTCCCCAAACACCTCCCCATCTTTGCGGGGACGGAGAGAGATTCCTCATCGCTTCTCCTGCTCATTGCATCAAGGATCGTTGCCTCCGCACCCGCGATTTAACCCGCAAGGAGGCAATCGCTCCGCCGCTCCATCGCAAATCCGGCGTGGGGCGTCGTCGGCCGTCGTCGACTAGATCCGCTAGCCATCGACCTCTTCGACCTCTGTGCCGCGGATCGACCCGATCCGCAAGGTATGAGCCCTAACATGAATTGGATGTGTGTTTTAAACTCGAATTTCAACAGAATAGGGCTTGCACGCCGAGGTGAGCAAAGATTAGGTTTGTTAATTACACACTTGTAATACTTGTAGATGAACAAGGATTCGGGAAGCTCAAAGAAAGGATTGGCATGGGCGATGGAACAAATAGAGTGCATCGCATCGACCTAAACAAAATTGCCCAAGATAATTTTAGTCGACACATGTCCATGTGGCAATGCACACAATGGTTTTGTGATTGATATCGAAGCTATAGCTCGCGACCTTGAGCAAGTTGCCATCTGATCCACGTGAATCGATGCAAAGAGATGAAGTAGAGCGGAAGAGGATGCGAGCTGAGCGGGATGTAGACCACGATCCGTGTCTTCCTTACAACTACGAAAGCGACAGCGAGGGTAAGCGTGATGATTGGCGATATGTGAAGATGAGGGTATCGACATTGATAGTGATGGTTCGGGAAAAACTAGTCCTGTTATAATGTTAAGCCTTGTTAAGTCATTGTAATGCTTATGCATGTTCCTAAGATTTGCTATGTTATTGTAATGTTGCTAAGACTTGTTAAGTTATTGTAATGCTGATGGATGTTGCTAAGACTTGTTAAGCCTCGTTAAGTTATTGTGATGCTAATGGTTGTTGCTAAGACTTGTTAACATATTGTAATGCTGATGGATTTTAGTGCTTACCTGAGGTATTGTATTAATTGCTGAGAAGGCTTATATAGCATTAAAGTCTGTTATATGAATGTTGCTTTCATCACATATGATTCTTTGTTTACTCACATCACCGATGAAGGCTATGGTCCATCACGATTACACAACTCACGAGGAGAAGCAACCCTTTATGCATGAAACCATTGAACATCAAACCATCAAGCTCTTCAAAAACATCACCGGTTGACGATCACTCTGTCATTAATGGATATTATCTTCATCAAATTGTTAACAGCTTAACATTTTATCCACAAAAGATACTCAGTAAAATAAAATTTTTAGATGACAAATTATAGAGTAATAGCCCGAAATACCTAAACAATCACTACAAGCGCAGATTCCAAAAAACTAGAACCTTTCATGGAGATGACGACCGTGCAATGGCTTTTCCAACGCGATTAGCAAACTGACGTGCCCAATGCTTACAACTTTTTTAGGTCGATTACACAACACTCCACCTGTAGCTTCCTCACGTCGATTTGACCACACGCTGAAGGACTTCTAATCTTTTTTCTACTCGTTCTCACAAAGGCTTTGTCATACATGCTGGCACAACTCGAAGTGACCACTCACAGCCTACTTTTGTCAAGGTCTTGACAATTTGCATGCATGATCGCCTTTTCAACCCAACTAGACTACACCTTTGCGGCGTTGTTTTACAACCGTCTGTATGCTTCAATCTTACTTTCCAACACTTAGTCCATACACTTGAGTCTATAAAGGGCAAAACCGTAGGCACACAACCACAGCTCCCACTCACACTTATTAAACATGGTTTGGATCCTCCTCTGCGAGCATTTTCGTGGACACCTGATATGAGCAGCGTAGCTCTTCATCACACGTTGAAGGTTACGCGTGGTGGGAAGGATGATCCATTCAAGGAGGAGAACCTAAGTAAAGTGGTGTCCAAATTACAAGAGTGGCGCCCGACATTGCGGAGGCAAGCCTTGACAACATCGGCTCGATCCTTCTAACCGCCAACGACACAAGGCGCACTTGCAATGGTGGCGTCAAAGGTATTTCAGGGTGTGCGAATTAGCCGACCACCCTTCTTCTACAGGTTTCTCTACAAGATATTACAAGGTAATGATGCTACCGGATCGGTATGCAGAGCATATTAAGGTTAGTTATTTCATATTTTTTCACCTACTAATCTTTTAACTATTACACATAAGTTCACTACTGTATGTTAGTCATTTCCGGAGGATGAAGAGTTCTTGAACAAAACAATCCCAGAATTCTTAGCGATGTACATGCTCTTCGGCAGGGGTGTGATGCCTGGTTGGCGCACAAGACGCAAAAGCGGATCTAACGGGAGGGGTAGAGATCGACACAGTAGTACTGCATCATCAACTCCATCAGGGGGACATGCAACCACCACCGGAGGGGGGCATGCTAGTAACTATGCAAATGACGACGACGACGATGATGACGATTTCGTTTCACCTCCACCTTGGCGTTCAATAACTATCGGAAGAGGCTGTTCAAGCACCACCGGAGGGGGGGATGCTCCTAACTATGCACCTGACGATGATGATGATGATGACGATTTCGTTTCACCTCCACCTTGGCGTTCAAGCATTATCGGAAGAGGCCGTTCAAGCACTACTACAGCAGGCCCTTCAAAAAACAATGTAAGAGGACGTTCAAACAACACCAGAGAGGGGGTAAATGATGATGACGATTTCAGATCACCTCCACCTGGCGTTCAAACACTATCGGAAGAGGCCGTTGAAATATGAATGTATCCTCCCACAAAAATATTATGCATTAAGTTCGGTTAATTTCCAACATTTCATTGCGACCATATTTTTTCCGTTAGTTCTGTTATTTTATTCAAGAACGGCTAATCGTGCAAAAATTATAGGTGTCGTGCTACAACGATGAACAATTCCAAAATTTTACATTCCAACAAAAAAATTTCATCATAAATACGGACATATAAAATATTAGCCGCATGCTCTGAAAAAAGAAAAAACGCGCGCCATTTTTCTCCACGCCTCCTGCCGCCACGCAGTCGCGCTCGAAAACATTTGGCGACCGCTGGATTCCGCCGGTCCCCGAATATTATTTTTAAGATATACCACGATCTTAAGAATTTTTTTTAGCACGATCTTAAAAATAATAGCGGTCGCCCTTTGGTAGGGCGATTATTTTTAAGAATTCACCACGATCCAAGCTAAAAAAATTCTTAAATTTTTTTTAAAAAATTCTTAAAAAATAATAAACGATCTTAAAAAATTCTTAAGATCTTAAAAACAATCCTAGAATTCTTATTATTTTTTAAGATCGTGGTATATTTTTGCTGAACAAAACATTCGGCGACCGCTGGATTCTGCCGGTCCCCCGCCGTGGAACAAAAAAAAAATTCCGGACGGCGAAAAAAACAAAAAAATTTCGCCACATGTGAGCCGCACCTCCGTCGCGGCTCGGCGGGCCCCATCTTGTGGCGGGAGCGGCTTCGCCCGTAGCGCGCACGTGGGCCCCACCGCCAGCGCACTTTGGCGGGAGCCGCCGCCAGAAGCGGCCGTGGGCCTGCCGGGAAAAACGGGAGCAATTGCTCGAGCGGCAAGGTGGGCCCGCGTGGAGGGAAAAATTCCAAAAAATTTTGCCGCGTCTCCAGGTCGCTGCACGCGTGGGCCAGGGGGCTATTTCTGCAATTTTGTCGCTTGGGTGGCTATTTTCGAAAATACGGACGACGAGGAAGCCAATACGGCAAATTTTTCGGCATATGGGATCGAAGTGCACTGTAGCAAACACAGAGGACTTTTGACATGGTTAGGAAGGTTTCACGGAACTTAACAGATTAATTAATTGAATGTATACATGAAATGCCTCATGTAAAGCTTTGCCACTATATATCGAATTAAACATAGGTCCTTCCAAACAGGGGCTTGTGATGTTAGGCTGGTACCCATCAATACACATCATTTGGTGTGCGAAAGCAAACAAATAAAGGCTTGGAAGGAAAAGTTAGTTGCCTATTTAATTAAGGTTTTGTTTGGAGTTTAAAGCTAGCTTTTGAAAAGCCAGTAAGTCTTTAAACGTGTTAGTTTTTAAGCGGGTTTTAACATAAATGAGAAGCCACGTATAACTAGTAAAAGCCAAAAACCAAAAGTAAAATAAGATATACTTTTGCAGTTTATTTTTAAAAAGAATTAACTATTTAACAAACACCCTCTTATAAAAAAATCATAACTAATTTTTAACTAAAAAAATCAAAAATAACCTTTTTAGAAAAGCTACAGCTTTCGTATACAGTCCATAAGCCTGGGGAGAGTTGCATCCAGTGGACAACCACAGCTCTGCACTAGATGATGAGGTTCTTTTCAGTGCATCCATATCAGTGTGGGGGCACGTCTGACTCATCCTCTCTTGTACTTGCACATTGCACCATTGGTACTAGCTACTCTACAGTTACGCTTGCACTTTGGATAGTTAATAGCTGCTTGAAATTGCTATTAATTAATTAATTGTTCTTTTCATATATTTGGAATACTGGATGGACAATTAATCGCGGTAATACTGTTTAATTTAGTGCTCAAGGCTGCATATTCTTTTTTTTGCAAAAAGTACATCTCACGAGCATGGGGAGTGTCATCTAGAAATGATCACTTTTTTTAGCTATAGTCATATTGTTTTTTTTTTGAGTTTAGCCTACTTCCAAGCAGAATTACAAATCTAGTCCCCTCCGTCGTGAAAGATCTGTTGCCTGCCGCGTCGGAGGAGCGCCGCAGCCAGTGAGGAGCACGGGAGTAGTGGCCCGCCGCAAACGATGGGAGCGGGAGCAGCGGCCTACCGCGGCCGGCGAGCACAGGCGGCCTGCCGTGGTAGGAGAGTGTGGGAGAGGTGCCGTGGCTGACAAATGCGGGAGGCACGTTCCACGATGAGAAGGGGGCTAGATTTACAAAAAAAACAGAGTTAAGCAGTGCTAGAAAAGTGATCACTTCCGACGTCCACGAAGATGTTCTTTGTGGCCGGGTTTAGGGGTCACAAATGCTTGGCCTCGTCGGCCGATCCGGATAATTAATTTTTTAGAGAAAAAACTTATATGAAAGTGTCGGGGATCGGACAACCTGGCGCGCGTTCCCCTGACACGTGTCTGTTCCCCTCTCGTACCGGTGGATGCTCCTAAGCCCAGTGCAGACGTCTCGATCTACGCCCGGCGCCGAGCGATCGTTACCAGTCGGGATCCGACCAAAGATCTCAAGAGGCCACCGGGGACCTCTCCGAGCTCTTCCCCGACCTGGCGGACCTCTCCGAGCTCTTCCCCGACCTAGCGAGACGGGGTCCCCCGACCCCGACCGAGCTGGGCTCCCGACCTCCGCAGCGGGACGGGGTCCCCCGACCCCGACCGAGCTGGGCTCCCGACCTCCGTAGCGGGACGGGGTCCCCCGACTCCGACCAAGCCAAGGCAACCCCCGCCAAGGGCCGCATGTCAAAGCCTCCACCTGCCAACAACCACGTGCCCCACGGATGAGGTCAATCGAAGTGACAATACGAGAGCAGGTGGCCATCTCCCATGATGGTTTAATGATTGCTGAAGTCATGCTCCCAGTCCCATCAGCCGGTCACATAACAGTACGAAGACACGCCCTCTCCCGAGGCAACACCCACGTCATGCGCAGCAACGTCAACACTCGTAAGGTTCGCAGAGCGCGTACGCCGCTTCCGGGAAATACCTAACCGCCCTGGCCAACTAGACTACTGACCCAGCATGGGCAAGACGGGCGGTGATCAGTCAGCAGAACGAAGGACCGAAGCTCCTAGTGTAGGTCACCTCGTCCTCCCTAACTCTCGATGTAACCTGCCCCTTCCTTCCGTATAAAAGGAGGCAGGAACCCCCTAGGAGGGGGATCGAACCCATCTCGCTAAGCCATTAGCACTCTCGCTCGTAAACTTGGTGCAGTCATCTGTACTAAAGGGAATACAACGCCACCACACAAACTGGAGTAGGGGTTCGGCCCGAACCAGTATAAACCTTGCGTCTCCTGTTTGGTCGCACAGGTTCCCTTGCTTAGTGCGCCCGCCGAGGGTGCCACCCGGACGAACGAAGCTCTGGGCCTTGCCCTCCGTACGATCCTTCCCCCTCTTTTTTTGCGGTCGACGGTCCCGATCGTCGACAGAAAGTTTACAAAGTGATAAATTAATGGAGCTAATTGGCCTCATGAAAAAATTAAGTAAGCTACTTTCCAGAGGGGTAAATGTCATGACTTTGACGGTGCACCAAAGAAACGCTAAGCTATATACTAGCTCTCGGTAAAGTCAAGCCGACAGTCCCCCAATGCAAGCAATCTTCACCTTACTTTTGTTCCGAAGATAAAAAATGCATGATGAAAAACCTTCCAGATAATTTTGTGTTTATCATAATATTCATTCGGGTGAAATGGAAACTACGACTATGCCACAACGACACCTTTTCTACTAGAAACAACTTTATAGTCTTTAACATTTTAAAAAAAACTTATATCCTTTCGTACACCATGATTTGCATGTTGACTCAATGTTGCAATTGACACTTATTTGCTAAAAAAAAATTCATACTTTGGGGATTTGCATGGACATAATGAAAGCCTTGATTTTTCTAGCTCTGTTGACACGTTTTTCTTTTTACAAATATGACCGTGTGAATTCAACTATAAAAATAGCCTACTCATCCACTATGAAAGCGTCGACAGATGACACGTGTCACATGTGTTGCCTGTATACCGCGGCAGGAGCCCGCGCTGGCGACAGCACACTCAACTGTGGCAAGAGGACGGCAAGTGTGGCGGGAGCTAGCTATCAAGCCAGAGAAGCTCGGCAAGACTTGGTACCACGCTCGAGAAGCTCGGCAGCACGCTTGCCGCGATGGGCCTACCGGGTGCTATTGTGGATTTGGACCCTTGTCGAAATACACATGCACGATATGTGACACATATCATTTGGTGACGCTTCTGTGGTAAGGGAAAAGATTATTTTTATAATTACGTTTGTACACAGTTAGATTTTTTTTTAAAACAAAAAGGCTAAAAAAAAGCTAAGGCTTCGACCTAAAGTACCCACGTCCACACGATTCATTCTCAACTAGGAATATACCTTTTTCTTTAAATAAAAAATCCTGTGAAAATTAATTTAATACTACATCTTGTTCTTAAATAATTCACCAAGCCTCGATGTGTACCATTCCATCAATTAATCACACACCAAAAGAATCTAGGAATAGTGTCTCTATCATGACATGTGTTGTACACACTCATCATTTGTCGGTGACACGTACGTACGTGACTAGGTAATTAAGAGTGTTAAATCACACTAATTATATGCAATCTCTGTAAATTCAAATATAAGTCTTACTAGAAAACATTTTTTAGGCTGGGTACATAAAACTGGCTCTAAAACTATCTACACTTACTATACCGGGAAGTATGTCTGGACTCTGGACAAAGTGGCTAATTTGATGCCGCAACAGCCAAATCATTAGTATCGCACTTTTGATCTTTAATTTCGTTAAGGTGCGTCGCAAATGATTGTTACTTAGTCGCAACGAGAGTTACGACTAGTAAATATTAAGAAATAAAGTTGCAAGATGTTTGGTCTCTGGCATTGGAAGGCGTGGCTTTTCTGAATCATAAAATTCGTTTTTGACAAATTTAGTTTTTTCGTTTGAATGTGTGAAATTAGTTTTTTGTGAGCTCGAAAGGTGTGATGGCTGACACGAGTCACCTGCCATACCAGGGAAACTCGATAGCTTCCTTGGTAGACAAGCTACACGCTAGGGCAGTACGAAAGGAACCGGCAAATACCTTTGGCGCTTGGGTGCCACAGAAGCAATCGGAAGTGCCTTTCGCGCTTGGCTGCAGTGGAAAGACCGAGAATAATTATGATTCTGGTTAATTAGTGATTTAATTAAGTGATTAATTAAGAAATATGATTAAATTAGTAATTAATTAGCGGAGTTGATTCTGCTATGAAATAAAAGCTCAATAGGAACCTGCTGAGCACCTCAAGCGCGGGAGATAACTTATGGAGACATAATCGGCAAATAATTTCCAAGGAAGACTATATTGAAAATAAAAAACGTTAGCGAAGGTGCTAAAAAAGAGAAACTTCCTGACATTAAAGCTAGTTTTGTACGTGCTGTCACTTCAGTAAGAACTGATAAAGTTGGAGTACATAGTTGACCGGAAGTTGTGGCAGTACATGTCTAGGACTTCAGTCTTAAATGATAATTGCACTGAAATAATCGTGGCGAGATGTAAATTATCCTCTGCAGGAAACTGTCATCTCTTCAGGATCTACGAGAGCCAAATCAGGTAATGTTAATGGTTTTTTTCAGAGCTAGGCAACTGAGTTAAGCTTGGTAAAACAACATCACACAACGACATTACAAGATCCTAATTAATATATCGATACAGCTAATTTTGATGCTAGAAGGGTAGTAGTATTGTTTAGAGAAGGTAATATTGATAGATGAGAGTATTAACTTAGACTGTCGCTTGAGAATAGTCACTGATCACTGGCCATTAGATTACTGATTGATGCTTTGTTCAACAGTATAATATAGCAATGTGGTAGAGTCCGAGGGAGTACTCACAGAACATAAGGTGCTTTTGCTAGGAAAGAAAAACAAAACTCTCTCTGTCCAAATTTACGAGCTGAATTTTTTTAATAGTTTTGTCTATAAATATAGAAGTATTTTAATTTTTAATATAAATTAGTGTGATGTTCCTTCTATACCTTTAATAAATTTTCATCTTCACTTTATGTTCTCTACGTTCATGCATATAATATGATTTTTAGTGATAATAATTAGGAATAATCTAGTTATTTTTAATATATTTTTAATCTACATCTTAAAAAAAATATGTTTTTGTAAACTTAGACAGAGGAAGTACAAAAGAAAATAACAACCATCATGTGTGTTGCTAAGTGAGCTGAAAAGAAGACAAAAAAACAACAAAAACCAATGTACCGGAAATCTTTAGTATAACTAGACAGTATGTCTGTTTACTTCATTATTCAATATTCATAGCTTTTCTAGCTAATAGCTCTCACTCCTGCCTCCACTATTCAAGCTTAAACTAATATCGCCCTAATAATGATTATGATTGGTGGTTAGATACACCATTTCTCTTCCACAAACACTAGCTACTAGCTATAAATAACTCTTATCTATACCACTTTATAATACACCTAAGCATTCTTTTCTACGTCCACCCTAAATAATGCACCCAACTAGAGATGGCACAACCTTCATGCACCCAGCGAAACGTCCCCAGAAACTTGCCTCCATCAAAATTAACCTCTCAGATCTTTCCTCAGCTTTACTCACCCACATCCGATGGCCATTGTTTAATGTGTCTAACTCATCCCTGTGGCCCACAACAGATCTTCCCCACCTCCAAAGATCATCTCAAGGAAAAGGAAACAAATATCCCGAAATTAAGTAAAAGGAAACAAACGTTCTAGAAAAGGAAAAGACCATATATTACGTGCTGGGAAAAGGAAACAGAAGACAGGATACTATACTAGTTACCAGGTGGTCCAAGAACATGGCATCTAGTCGATCATGCATTCCATGTAAATGTCCACATGCAAACTACAATGAGCACAAATTTTATATTCTTACGAGAATAGGTACGATAACTGAGTATTTTGATCAATAAAAAAAAAGAAAAAAATGTGATTACACAGATTTATATTTTTTTCCGGATTATTAGAAACCAAAGTTACAGGCTGCAAGGCTTCTTCATTAGAGAAATTAAGCCATCCTCTAAAGTTTTACATCTATATAACCCACAGAAATGATCTGTTAAGCTGTTCTTGGGGGTTGGGACTTGGGACCAAGCAGGTTTATAATTAGTTGAGACATCTCAGGAAATAACTGGTTTTTCTATAGGAAAATAACTACTAGTTAAGAAATTAGAACATGGTACTACACATGAATAAATGAACGAAACGCGTCAAAAATTTCTGACAATCTGGTCGTGTATCCCATTCCCATAATAACGAGGGCGCGATTAAGCTGCCTTTACCGTTTCCTCCTTATCTTCTCCAAACGAATAAATGGAAGAGTTTAATAATTTAATTGCCAACGTTCAGAAACCACAACAGATGTTCACGCACTGTTTTTGCAAATTAACCACAACGGTAACAAATTAATCACAGTAACAAAGTAATATTCCTCCGATCATCCCTCCATTAAAGATGGCAGGATTCTCGGCACCAGAGGCATTTGAGCCGGCTCGGTTTGAAAAAAAATTACGATTAGGTCCTTCTTCGAAAAAAAATTACATTTAGATCTTTTTTTTAATAAAAATGTTATGTTTAGACCCTTTTTCAGGAAAAAAAAGGTATATTACGTTTAGGTCCTTTTAGCCTTTTTAAGCATTACGTATAGATCCTTCTTTGTCCTTATCCGAAAAAATGCGTTTAGGTCATTTTTCGAAAAAAAAACCATTTAGATCATTTTTACTATTTTTTACGTGTGCAGCGGCAGTCGTGACGTGGCACGCTACGGTAACTCAGATATATTTATATCATTTCAACCGTTCCGCCAAATAAATACGAAAAAAACGCAATTACGTTTGTATTCTTTCAACCATTTCACTTGTTTCATCGATTTGCTCGCGTAGAGAGCGACAGTCGCATATTTTCTCGATTTGCTCGTGTGAGTAGTGGCGATCGCGGCATAGTACGCCTGATGCACCATTACTAATATTTGCCCTTGACGTTGCCATTAGAAATCAGTAAAGACTAAAGAGTTAAAGCTAACAAAGTAGCTTGTGTACGCCGAAGAGCCCCACACATACACACACTGTTTCTGTTCTTTCAAAACAAAATATTCCTCCCAAAAAATGCAACTGATCAGTGGTCACTGATGTGCCTTAATTTTTGTCCTTACTTTTTATTAAAAAATAGAAATAAATAAACAATTAATATCCCCATCACTGCTCCCTCTTCCTTCTCCCCCACAGTGTTGCTTCCCTCTGGTCCTTTCATGATTGCATTTTGCTCTGCCCACTGCCCAGGAGAGCTCTCCAAGTTTACACACACACACTTGCCACGCACTCATAAACTCATTCGTGCTGTGCTGCAAAAAATTCTCTTGGATGGAGTTAATGTGCTGGTGAGAATGATGGCCTAGCGGGGTGGTGGAATGGGGAGCTGCTGGATCTCTTTCTTGGGTCTGCAGCCGCGCTCAGGGAGGGAAGAATGAAGATCCACCCCAAGATCCTCCCTATTCTCATCCTCTTTTGAAGGTATGAACACTTCTTCTGATTCGAGCATTGCGTAATTTAGGCAATGGTGTTTGTGAAATGTGCTTGCGCCCATCCTGGGCTAAAAAAAGACGGTGTTTTTTTTTTCTCTCTCGTTGTTTGCGTGCGTGCTCTGCTGCTGTTCTGTTTCTTGGCCATTTGCTTCTCATGTTTCTTGTGGTCATTTGATTTGCCTTCTAAATGATATCTTTCCAGATAATCTCTTTGGTAGTATTTATATGGCAATCGCCCTTCTTTTGGTTTCAAAAAAAAAATGTGTTTTTGGTTTGGGCCACTGCTTTGCTTCAGGCAAATGCTTCTCTTGGTGGCCTTCTTGTGATGCCAAGATTTTGCTTTCTGCCCCTTCAGGAAATGCGACGATTTCTCCCTTGGTAATTTATGGACCCCATTTTGCTCTTTTTTGCTGCATAGATGGGTCCTAATAAATCCACTTTAGGAAATGTCATGTGTGATTTCTTCTTTCCTTTGATGGCTCTCCTTCATGGCAGCAAATGGCGCTGCAGCTTGGTTTTCGGGTTCGTTCGTCCTAAAGATTCCTTTTTTATGCAACTTGTGTTCATGAAATGCTGTGATTTCCCTCTTGCTGCAGGTCTGGATTTCTTGCTGCATTTCTCTTTTCTTTTGGTGAATTGGAACCTGTGTTAGTTGGCTGTATCTTTATTGTGTTAGTTGGGTTTTCTTTTCACCGCTCTCCTTTGCCTTTTCTCTATCATGCTTCCATTGTTTCATGCTCCATTCTCAGTTATGGAAGTAGCCTCCATTTTTTAAGAATTTTTTCTTTGCTTTTGTGTAGTAAAGTGGAATTATAGCCATTCTTGAGGTTAAGCTTCTGATTCTTCTTCGTCTTAAGTATTTTTTTTTTCATTTCGGTTTCACCGTTTCCTTTATTTTTGCAGTGTTCAGATAAATTTGATATCCCCTTTTTGCTTTCTTAATCTTTTTTCTTTTGGCATTGCTTCCATCAACAAGCCAGTGTATGAGAGATGCTTGCTTTGGAGTTCAGTCTCCATGAACTTGGTGCTTTCGGGTTGCATAATCTTGGCACATTTGCATATCTCGGAGAAATCTTCTGCAGATTGGGGTGGTCCAGTTGTTGTTGTTGGCTTGTTGCTTCTGATTCGTCATTGCTTCCTCTCAAACGTTAACTCCAGAATCTTTTAAAGAAGGAGAAGATTTTCTGCTTCAGGTTGGGGCACTGAGTTTTGGAAATAATTTATTGCATTAACGTCTAGTTAATCTTAATCTTTGACCGTTGTGTACTGCTATTAATGTCTCCTATTGCAGCCTTGATCTATAAGATTTGCTTGGTTTTGAAGGGTGATTTGAAAAAGAGTGGAAAATAGAACTTGACATTATCCTCTGATCCATCTTGTTGCTTTGTATCATTTTCAATTCTACCACTTAGTGCCAGGAAACAAAAAAAAATTCTGCATAAGGTGCTAATTCTGGAAGTTTCTAATACTATGCAGGTAGTTTGCCGTTATTAGATTTTCATGTAGGCTGATTTCTTTTGCTTTGGTCGACTGCATTGGCTTTGAAGTTAGAGAAGTTTAACTAAGAAGCCAAGGAGTGCTGTTCTGTTGCCCTTGGCTTTGATGGCCATGATGTCGCCAAACAATCCGATGCGCAAGTACTCGTGGTGGTGGGATAGTCACATATGCCCGAAGAACTCAAAATGGCTCCAAGAAAATCTCACAGGTAATTCGGTCAGTATGGTTATTTTATTAACGTTTTCATATCTATTCTTTGGCAAAGATTAACAACATGCAACCATACTTAATATTAACAGTAGTCTTCAATTACCAGTCTGTTGGGAGTAATTGTGTTGTGAAATCGCGAAAGTTATCCACAGTGTCTATTGCATTGGTTTGCATCTATGTGTTGAATCCAATACAATATGTTTCTTGCAATTATCTAGGCAATGTGTAATGTATTTTCAGATGTAAATGTGAGGGTGAGGCTTTAATGATGAAGTATAGATGTAGTTGTAAGTCCTGCTTGTCATAATGTTGTAATGCCCCGGCCCATTAGTGTGAAGGCCCATGTGGAGCGGTGGAGGGTTAGTCCCACTTTGCTTGTCTAAAGTGAGTTATAGTAGTATATAATGCCTGTTGGATCTAAGCATAGCACCTTCAAGTTAACCCTTTTACATAAAGTGAGGACTGAAGTGTTAGAGGAGTGTTATGCATGCGTGGGCCCGCCCTACGGTGAGCTGGGCATTGAGCGGATTTTGGGCCAGGGTGTTACAGATTTTATCAGAGCATCCGGTGCCAGACAAGGGCGCGAGCATATGGCACATGGAGAGTGTGGGCCTGGAGTGGACACACGGCATGTCATATGGGCCGACATTGGACGTACGGACGTGTACCAAGGGATGGTTTGGTGTAAAGGTCCATGTGGAGCGGTGGTGGGGTTAGTCTCACATTGCTTATGTAAAGTGAGTTGTAGTAGTTTATAATGTCTGTTGGGTCCAAACATAGCATCTTCGGGTTAACCCTTTTACACGAAGTGATGACGAAAGTGTAAGCGGGGTGTTATGCATGTGTGGGCCCACCCCACGATGGGCTAGCATTGAGTGGATTTTGGGCTAGGATGTTACAGATGTTGTATGAAACCCACCCATCCCCTAATGTCTCTTGTGGAAAGTAACATTTATTGAGGAAAAGTACATGAACAGGTTCAATACTGGCATATAAGATAACAAGTAACCTACGTGGAAAGTCCTTTTGTTGCGATTTACATATTGCAGTGTTGGATTATGTTTTTGAAGCAGTAAGTACATGATAGTTAGATGCTTGTGTTGAATTATTTACCCTGGGGAACAAAGTTAAGTTAAAGTAATCCTCAATCTGAATTAGTTTAGCATTCATGGTTATAATGAATTCAGGTAGGGAGCATTACAAATTTTACCACAGCAATTTCATCACATGACATTCATTTAGTTCTTTCATTGATATGTCTGATGACTGCCCACCCTGATGCTTCTCTCAGGTGTAACACATATATATCAGGTTGCATTATCAATATCATGTAGGCATGGCAGTAATGCGATGTCAACTTATTGTGTTATTTTGTAGATACTACGTTGAAAAGAATATAGTTTTCAGTTTTTTTCCATACACATAGTTGCTAATGTTTTAAACATTTTCATAAACTATTAGATTACATTGTACTTCAAGTTTCATGTTAGTGTTGCATGCCATGCTGATGCAACCTAGATCAGGAGATGTTTCTGCCCATTATGATCAATCTGTGTGCTGAAAGTCATGAACTTTCTGTCAGGAAACAATGAAAATACCGAAGTTCCTGACATGCAAATATATTGTGATGGATAGTTTCCATTACTGATTAGGCATGCTGGTTTTTGCATGAACATGATTTAGTAATGAATGTCTGTTAAACATAAATTACTGTAGGATGCCATTAATTAGGATATCATTCTTGAAAATACTTGGGTACCACACCTTAGCTATTGCTTGTCAGATGATGGTGAACGCAATAACTATTTGGGAGAAATCAAACTCTTGTACATTTTGAACTCACAATATTACTTGAAATGGCCCAATTTTTGGAGATCATCATCTGCTTAAATGCCAAGTTTTTTTCAAGAATATAATGTCGAGTTAGACATAGAGGCAATCTTGGGCATAAATGTAGTGAAGATAAATGCACATCTAACTTATACTACATATTTTAGCTTCATCGCAAAGAAATAGCAAATTACATGTCAGTAGCTTTAAGTGTTTGGTGTTATCATGTACTTAAGTGATTTGGTGCTCTATAACTTCTTTTGTAACATTTACTGAAGTCTGAACTGAATTAGTATTGGTTAATGCTTGATCACACAGATATGGACAGCAAAATCAAATTGATGATCAAGATCATTGATGAGGATGCTGACTCATTTGCAAGAAGAGCGGAAATGTACTACAGAAGGCGTCCAGAACTGATGTCTTTGCTCGAGGAGTTATACCGTGCTTACCGAGCTTTAGCTGAAAGATATGATCACGCTGCCGGGGAACTCCGGCAGGCTCATCGGAAAATGGCAGAAGCATTTCCTGATGAGTTTCAGTTAGATTTGGATGATGACCTGCCAGCTGAAACTGCGTCTACAGAAATTGACACTGAAAATCATGATATGACACCATTTTTCCTCTCTTTCCTCAACACTGGTGATTCAAAAAAACGTGTTAAAGGTATGTTCTACAAATTCACTTCCTCAATAAATACAAGATAATCCTAATATCAGTCAGATTAATGTACTAGTATTGCAGATGACCAGGATCATGAGAAGCTGCAGAAAGAAATATCAAGCTTGTCACAGGAAAATCAAGACCTCAAGAAGAAGATTTCGTCAGTGTTAGGAAAGAGTGACAGGGCTGAATCTGAAGTTCTTTGCCTCAAGGAGGCCCTTGCACAACAAGAAGCAGAGAAAGAAGCCGCATTTTCACAATGCCAACAATCCAGTGATCGATTACAGAACCTCAAGTCTGAAATATTGCATACCCAGGAGGAGTTCAAGAGGCTGAAAGAGGAGATGCAAAATGGACTGCAGAATTTGAGCACCGCAGAGGAACGGTGCCTTCTGCTTGAGAGAGCTAACCAGAATTTGCATTTTGAGCTAGATAAGCTGAAGCATGCCTCAAAAGAGAAGCATGAGGAGCTAAATGAGAAGCACGTTGAGTTGGAAAAGCTTAGCATATCTATACAAGAAGAGCAACTCAGGAGCATGCAAGTGGAAATGGCACGGCTATCATTGGAGAAGCAATTGGCACAAGCACAGGAGAAGCTAAGACTTTTGGCTCTTGAAAAGCATGGTGAAGCAAGTAAGTTTAAGGACATTGAAACCAGCAAAGTTGGACTTCAGAAAGCGTTGGAGAAGATTCGAGAAGAGAACAGGAAATTGGATGATCAAAACCACTCTTCCACCTCGGCAATAATTCGCCTGCAGGATGAGATAATTTCCTTGAAGAATGAACAGCGGCAACTCGAGGAAGAGGTGTCTCGGCATGTGGAGGAAAAGAAGGTGCTTCAACATGAGCTTTTACACCTCAAAGATGACCGGGGTGACTCTGAGAGGAAACATTCTTCGATCAAGGAGCAAATACAAGTTGTGAATTTCAATGTGGAATCACTCCAAGCACTTGCACAAGAGGTGAGGGATGGAAATGTTGAGCTAAAAGAGATCATCAAGCACCACGAGGGTGTGAAAGCCCTGTATGTTGAGAATCTGATGCAGCTTGAGAGGACGTTGGAGAAAAATGCTCATTTGGAGATATCTTTATCAGCTGCGACCACTGAGATTGAAGGATTGCGGGAGAAGAAGGCTGCATTGGAAGAATCATGTAAGCACCTAAATTCCAAGATTAGTGGCCACCACTCTGAGCGAGCCATGCTCATTGCACGGATTGAGGGCACTTCTCATACAATGGAGAAGCTATCAGAGAAAAACATGCTCTTGGAAAAATTTTTATCTGGCAATAATACTGAGCTTGAGATCCTCCGAAGGAAGATGAAAGACTTGGAAGAGTCCACACAGGCACTCCGTAATCAGAACTCTGTACTTCGATCTGAAAAGAGAACTCTTGTGCATGAGGTATGGTGCCTGAAGTCTTTATTACTTTCTGTTCATTTTCATCAGAGGTTAAAATGATGTAACTTGATCACTATATGCTTCAATGTTATCTCAGGTGGATAGCATCAATGGTGCTCTACTCAATCTGGAAACCCAATTTGCAGAGTTAGAAGGACGGCACTTGGATCTTCAGCAGGACAAAACCATGGTGCTTGATGAAGTGATCAAGCTACGGGAGCTATTAAGGCTTGAGAGAGAGGAACACAAAGAATTGACCCACTCAGGCAAGATCCAATTCAGTGCTATGCAGAAACAGATAGGCCTACTTCTAGAAGAAGAATGTCGTAGGGAGAATCAACTTCAAGAGGAGGAGCATAAGATTGTTGAAGCTCGGGTTGAGATTTTTATCTTGCAGAGTTGCTTAGGTGACATGGCAGAAGCAAATTCTGATGTCTCAGGACAACTGCAGAAGCAACAAGAGGTATGCAAGGTTCAGGGAGAGAAATTGGCCTTCTTGTCACAAAACAATCAGAAGCTAACTGAAGGGATTGGTTCTGTGATGGAAGTACTACATTTGGATGAGAAATATGGATCGTTGAATCTAATGAAGCTTGACATAGTTGTGCAGCTCATCTTGCATGAGATCAAGTGCCTGCTGAATACAATTTCTGATGCTCAGGATGTGAAGCAGAACCAGATCCTCGAGAAGTCGCTTATTGTTACGCTTCTGGAGCACTTTGGACGAGAGGTGGCTGATCTGAGGTCGGAAAGGAGTGTTCTGAGGCAAGAGTGGCAATCAAAGACTGAGGAGCTGCTGCAGCTGCAGAGTGAAAGACATGATCTACTAAAGATCAGCTGTGAGTTACGGAAGGAGATGGAGGCTCGTAACCGCAAAGTGGACGAGTTGAAAGCTGAGGCAAAGTTCTCGGTTCAGCAACTCTCAGAGCTGCAAGAGTCACGGCAGTCATTGCAGGCTGAGATTATCAAACTGATAGAAGAGAACTCCTCGCTGTCAGGCAAACTTTATGACTCCAGGGAAAAAGAGAAGTCGTTTGAAGAAGATTTCAGTATTCTCCTTGGTGAAGCAATCAGAACAGATATCGTTGGTGTCATTTTCAGAAGCCTTCATGATGAGAGGACATCACAATTGCAGTCTTTGCACGACGATTTTGGTTCTCTCCATGCTGCAGGCAACGAGCTTTATCAGGAAATCAGGCTGATGAACAAGAAGCTTGGAGACCTACAATTCGAGAACAACTATCTCGAGAAGGAGCTCAGTAGAACTATGAGCATCTGCGATGGCTCTAGTGCAGAAATTGCCACTGGAAGAAGGCGTACTACGCGAAGAGATACCAAGCTATTGAAATCCGGCAGGAAGAGCGAACCAGAGAGCGGGGTGAACATGGAGCAGCGCAAAGAAGTCGACAATGCTGGTCTTGAGAAATCAAACGAAATGTTAAGGGAGGAGCTCCACAAGCTGCAGAGTGAAGTGGAAGTGCTCAGGAGCAAAAAACAGCCAGTGATTGATGTCAAGTCTTGTGATGCAGAGATCACGAAATTGCTGGCCAACATGCAACTGGCCATTGCCAATGCAGCTCTCTTCAAGGAGAAGGTCCTTGAGCTCATCTTAACATGTGAGAGTTTTGAAATAAGTGAAATGGTACAGAAGGAGGTTTTGAAGGAGGAGATCACTCGAAGGAACTCTTATGTGGATGAGCTGAAGGACAAGCTAAATGCCGTGGAGATTGAGAACAGAAGGCTACAGGTTGACCTGAATGGTGACTACACACTGTTAGGAGCGTTGCAAACAGAAGTGAATGCCCTAGAGAAACAAACCTTATCTCTGGCCAAGGATTGCTTACCATCAAACAAGCTCTGGAAGGAGGTACACATTATTTGTTCTATGTCCTTATTTCCCATCTCTATTCATATTGAAGTATGTGAGTATGTGACACTCTATTCTTTTTGTGAAACATAACTATGTTTTTCCTGTTCTACAGTTGAAGAATGAAATCCAATGTTTTTATGTAGATCCTTCTTGAAGGATCTATAATATATACTCCAGAAATATAATATTTGTATCTAGTATGCATTTGCATCGTTCGCGATACTGTGAAATTGTTTTTTACTCATGGGACTCATTTTGCTTGCTGCTTTTGCTAGGAAATTCCATTGTCACCTCAGCTCTCGAAGATTGCTGTAAAACCAAGTGATGACCAAAATGCAACAAAGGTGGTGAAAGACATGGAGCTGCAGAAATTGCATGGAACCATCAAAGCACTCCAGAAGGTGGTTACAGGTACCGGAGTTGTTCTCGAGCAAGAAAGGCTGGATTTCAACAGCAATCTCCAAGACGCAAGGAAGCAGATTGAAATGCTTAAGCTCAAGGACGTTTTGGATAGTGACGCCAGCGAAGTGAATTACGAGCGAATGCTGAAGGACATACAGCTCGACCTCGTCCAAACTCCCAGCCGTAGAGTCGGTTCACAACGTCACAAGAAGAAACACACGGCAGCACAACCTGACGATAAGATGCTTGCACTGTGGAGCGTGGTCAGAGCAAGCAGTGACAGCCGTAGGCATGATGATCTGCGACCGCCACAGAGCGAGGCATCTGAGAAAGTCAAGGGTAAATGGTCATCCTCTGAGCTAATGGTTGTGAAGGATCTCAGTATCGACAAGCAAGAATTACCAAGGTCTGTCACCACAGAACCGCACCGAGAGTGGAAGAAGAAGGTCATCGAGAGGCTCTCCTCTGACGCGCAGAGGCTCAGGGACCTTCAGACCATCATCCAAGAACTAAGAGCAAGCGTGGAGGCATCAGCGGATATCGAGCTCGAGGGCGCCAAGATGCAGATGATCGAAGCTGAGGGCGCCATCTTGCAGCTGATCGACACCAACAGCAAGCTCCTGAAGAAGGCCCAGGAATTCACATCCGCAGACGGACTTGACGGCGAGAACGTCGACCTCCGGAGCAGGAGCCAGCGCAAGATCCTGGAGCGGGTGAGGAAGATGTCGGAGAAGATCGGCCGGCTGGAGCTGGAGATGCAGAAGTTCCAGCAGGTCCTGCTGAAGCACGAGGAGGAGCGGGCCAGCCGGCGCGCCATGAAGACCGTGCAGCGTCGGTCGAGGGTGCAGCTGGTGGAGTACCTCTACGGGAAGCGGCGGGACAGCCGGCGGCTGAAGCGCGGGCCGTCCTGCTGCATGAGGGCCAAAACCATCGACGACTAACTCCTCTCCCCAGCTCCTTCAGAGCAAGAAAAGGGAGGTTAATCAAAAGATTTTTCACCCTTTCAATCTTCAGAAAATGTAGTAACTTTGCTCTTGTTTTATGTTGCTCTAGGTAAATAATTATGTGGACTGATCCTAGTTTGTCTATCTCAAGTAAGGATGTAAATGGCAGTCGTCATGACAGTAGTAACCGTTCCGTTGTCGTAAAATTTTCGGCTGTTCTTGTAAAATTCTGACGGCGATCACCATGTTGGTAGCTCCGGATCATGTTCTTCGCTTCCTCTAAAGTGAATCCTGTTGATTTTTCTTTTGGAGTACGAAGTTGAGAGGTCATGCAACTGGAATCGTTCTGTCGACGTGTGTAAATGGGGTATCAGGTGTATTTTATTTCTGAGGAGCTCGTGGGATAAATTTTCGGTGTTGTTTATGTGAATTGTCATTCTTTCTTTATTGTGCTTGTGGGTGGTTCATAATGACAAGCATGCAAGTTTGTGCATTTCGACTCCTTTTAAGGCTTATTTGGAACGCAAAAATTTCATCATATGCAACGGTTCAATTCTTGCGTTTGAAATAGAGACTTAGGCCCCATATAGAACATACAAGAATTATATTGTTTCATGAGTTTTTTTTTCTCAAATTCGTGCATTTCAAACAAATCCTCGATTGTCATATATATATACACTTTAGGCATGAATTGCACACAAACTAGAGTGTACTGTTATTTCAGCAGCAGGTCTATTCTAAAATGTAAAAACAGTCAGACTACACTACTTCCTCTAGTTCCCAAAACAAGTTAGATATATAAAAATCATATATATATATATATATATATATAGTAATTAGTAGCCTAGTGGGTACTTTCGGGCAGTGGCGGATCTATGATATAAATTTAGGGGGTGCTAAATTAGCCTTTAAGTTCTAATTTTTTGACCTACTTCCATGACAACAGCGTGGTGGTGCTCCACGTTAGATAGGAGATGCTAAAGAGCACTCATAGTGTGTTCGGGGTTAGGGGGTACTCTAGCCCCCTGACCCCCGCTCGGTCCCCCTACTTTCGGGATCATACTGAGTCTAAAACAACATATTTTTTAAACTTGTAGTCCTCTCAGAAAAAGAAAATGACAGGTGGATTTTTTTTATAAAAAAAAAGCAATTCTCGGACAGGAACAGGATCTCGGATTAGCAACATGCTGTCGTACTACATACGTGCTCTTCTCCTCTCTTCTCGAGCAAAAACACAGGAGAGAAAAAATAGGAACAAGAAGGAAAAAAAAAGGGGAAGTGTGAAGGGGAGAGGAGCTGGGGACCCCAAAACCCTAACCCCGGGGACCCTCGGCGGCGGCGGCGGCGGCGATGGCGGAAGGCGGAGGAGGAGGGGCAGCGGCGCTGAAGGAGCAGGGGAACGAGCAGTTCAAGTCGAGGAGCTACCTCAAGGCCGCGGCGCTCTACACGCAGGCCATCAAGCTCGACCCGGACAACCCCACCCTCTACAGGTATCGCTCCTCCTCCGACTCCTCCTGTCCGCTCGTTTGGTGCGCGAAACCCTTGTTCTCGGGTCGATCTCCGCGGGTGGAGTTGAGTTTGAGGCCGGTGTGTGCGTTTGTTTGATTATGCGGGTGGGTGCTGTGGAATGGTGACCCGGATTCGCGTGGGAAGCTAAAGATGCACAGCCCTAGCATCGTGCTCGATCAGCGGTTTCTGGAGTGTGCTCAAAGTTTGCTTTTTTATATAAAAAAGGTGTTTTAGGTGTAGAATGGTGGTGCGGATTCAGGCTTGTAGACTGAAATGCCCTCAGATTTTGTATGTGTGTCACGCACGCACGCTTGCGGTGTGACGAGCATTGCAAGCCCGCGGTGATGATTTATCGGTTTGTTTAGGCTGTAGAAGGATGTGCTATAAGTTGCTGAGCTTTACAGTTTGAATGGTTGCATTGGAGAAACTATATATGTAGCTGGGCTTTTTTGCTGTGTTGCTTTGGATGTTATTTGAAATCAGGGTTATGTCTGCAAAGCTTTAAGATTTCGTATGTGCCCACATTCTTGTGACGTAACACACTGATGATACAATGTTATCTGTTATCAATGTGGCTGGAAAAAATTGAGTCGCTTTCTGCAACAAAATATCTGGTTCCGTAGCTTCATGCAGCGGGTTTCGCACACATGCGACAAAATAAGCAACTTTCCAGTTTGTCCTCTGACCATGCCAAGACAGAGAAAATCCACTCACTGTGCATGATTTAGGCATCATTGGTTCAAGGGGATTTACTTCTGGATGCAAATAATATTTCCAAATGTAGAAAAAAAACCTCTATATCCTGTACTGTCTGCTCCAACCAAAAATAAAAGCAAAAATATGACCAAGACTGCATCTTTTACCTTTTCCTTTTCAATTGGGATATCATACGTGTAACGCCAACTGCCTCAAAGTTCTGAATAAGCATCAAAAGAGTCCTTACATTGCATTGCCCCTTCCTATTAGTGTAGATCTTACCTGCTGTTGATAGTGGAGTTGATTTTGTTCATTCTATCATAAACCCATTTTCTGACATGGTACTGCGAAATGAGGCACATGAGGAGAATGAATATGTGGAGAAAAATTAAACAACCCAACTAACAGGTGTATGCAGTTAGCAACTCATGTGAGAGAGCCTTAAATCATCCAATTATGGGGGTAGGCAAGGAAACTGCAGAGAGGGAGGGTGAGGAGGAGGATCTATTTTTGTATATAGATTAGGGAAGACGCCAATCATGCGATGTGTTCATTAAAACAGTCACTGGGTAAATATCGATTGAGGAGGTGGGTGGGAATTTTATTATAGACGCGCTGTTTTAGTATGTAATAATCAAACGGTTCTGGAGAACTTAATTGCGAGTCAAAAGTACAGTAAAGAAGGACGGCAATGTCTTCGTAGAGCTGACAAAAATAGGCAAAGGCAACTTAGAGTATCTATGTCATAATTTATTTGTTATGTTGTGCTGTACAGGCTGTTGAAAAATTCTGATTATGTTTTTTTTATTTAAATCCCTGCCAGCAACCGAGCTGCTGCGTTTCTGCAGTTGGTTAAGCTTAATAAGGCACTTGCTGATGCTGAGACAACAGTAAAACTCAAGCCACAATGGGAGAAGGTATATAAATGTCAAGTTGCACTCCAATTTATCTGTTGTAATTTATTCTGCTATCAGATTCCACAGGCTGTCCTCTTTTGTAATACAGGGTTATTTTAGGAAAGGATGTGTTTTGGAGGCGATGGAGCAGTACGAAGAGGTGAGACTAAAAGGCAAATGCCTTATTACTTTTGCTCAACAGGGGAGAGGGATGCTATCCTCTTCTCTTTTCATTTTCTGTTTTGTAAACTTTGATCAAGCTATCTTTCTTCTAGAAAGTTGAGAAACAATCAGGGTCACAAAATTCCTAGTTTAAACAGTGTTTGTATTGATTGGAATTGTCAAAAGTAAAGGTCTGAAGATGTAGTTCAGATGACTCCTCAGTTGATGTTCATTGTAGTGAAACTAATAATTGGATGAACTGAAGTCTTAAAGTCATAAAGCAATTTTGAATTTTGTTCATTTTACTATGTTTCAATCGTACATGCTGTTATTTCCTATAAAACAAGATCCGCCCTGTTCTTGAACCTGATCACCCTATGTTGATGTCTAATTGGGGCTTTTATTTTGTGCTTGAACCATGGCCTTCTTTGCCGCTATTTTCATCTGCCCACACATAGTGCTGGTATTTTCTGGCTAAATTGTTTAAACTAACATCAAGTTCTCCTTCATCAGGCCAAATTCTCCAAATATTGACTCAGATTTTATGTCATTTACAATATTGAGATGAACTATTTCTTTTTATGTTTGTGTCCATAAAACCAAGATTTTATGTCTGATGCACTTATATTATTTTCTGGTGCAGGCAATATCTGCCTTTCAAATAGCGTTGCAGCACAATCCGCAAAATACAGAAGTCTCAAGAAAAATCAAGAGGCTTACTCAGTTAGCAAGGGAAAAGAAGCGAGCTCTTGATGTGGAGAACATGCGTTCCAATGTTGACATTGTGAAGGACTTGGAGTCACTGAAAACTGATCTGGTGAGTTTTTTGGTTATGGCCTTTTGTAGTGCAATGATCTTTGGGGGGGGAGGCTCATCACCCAAAGTCTACAAGCGCACACCTTTTTGTCTCCATTGTTAAGCCACATATACAATTGCCTTAAAGAGTAAGCCAAGAAGTTGTATCCAGTAAGGCATTCTGTGACGGGTCCTTCTTCTTTCAAATTCAGATGTTGCATTTTTTTAGCATGCCAATTAAGATATACATGTTTAATAAAATGCAAATGTTTATACGGATGCACCTTGTAGACTATACCAGGTGCCAAAAGTCCATTTTTCATGCTACGATTTTGAGTGTCGCAGAAATGTCAGAAGACAAAGGACTTTGTATTGTAGATGTAGCATGTTCCATCATTTATGTGTTAAGTTGTATACATTCCATTTCAGGCTGCAAAGTATGGAGACGCAGAAATGGGACAAACTATCTTCTCGTTTGTTGTTAATGTGATCGAATCAGCAATAAAAGTTTGGCATGACACTGGAAAAGTGGATGCAAGGGTCAATTTTCTTCTGGATGATCAGAAGACTGATACTGAAAAATATGCCCCAGTGGTTAACATTGAGAAGGTACTTTGCTGCTATATGCCGCTTCATTCTGCTGCTTGACATAAACTTAATACAATATACAAAGTACAAACAAATGAAAAATCTTGGAATTTACAGTACTTATGATCTGGTCAAATTTTATTTTTTTAGATAATGGAAGAATATATTAACCTTCCGGCCTCTGCATCTTGAGATGCACATAGCCAATCGTTTATTACAAAGTTACAACCAAAATGTTGTCATCAAGAGACTCATAAAGAAAGACTTAGCAAACGACAATCAAATGAAGAAAAGAGTTTGAACAAGCCATAAAAAGACTATAAAAAAACTCTCAATCCGCACACAATCTTGTTCTAAACCTCCATCCATGGCCGATGAAGAGTTCTCGGACCAAGACCTGTAAAGAGCTGCATGCCACTAACACCATCTCTCGAGCCTCCTGACGTTGCAGCACAGACCATGAGCGCAACCAATTGATGCATAAATAGATAACTTGCAATGGATTAGACATCTATTTCTTATCAAAGACAACATCATTTCGACATAGCCAAATAGCCCAATATAAAGCGGCAGTCCCAACTAAACATTGAGCCTTTATTTCCTTCCCCAACCCCAATAGCCAAGATCCAAACATATGGGCTATACTACGAGGAGGTGACAAATTAGAAGCCTCTTGTATAACACTCCATGCGAAACGAGCAAATTGACAATCAAAAAAGAGATTTTGTATAGTTTCTTCATTGTTACAAAAACAACATTGTTTGCTGCCAATCCAATTTCTTTTACTTAGGTTATCTTTTGTCAGAAACACCCCTCGACGTAAGTACCATAGAAATATTTTTATTTTTAATGGTACTTTAATCTGCCAAAGTTGTCTATTTGTAATTGAGATATTTTGATGCATTAAAGCTGCATACATCAATTGAACAGAAAACTGTCCATTTTCATGAAGATTCCATCGAAAAGTATCATGTTCTAATGACAAATGAATAGCAGCAATCCTTGTAATAAGCTCTTGCAAAACATGTAAATTTGGTCTTGTAATGGTCCTACGAAAAGACATATTAAAAGGTTTAGAACTCATTACTTCAGCCACCGTGGCATGTTTTTTCCGAATAATGTTATAAAGTCTGGGGTATTGTGTACTAAGGGGGTTATTCCCAAGCCAGGTATCCTGCCAAAAATGTATTTGAGATCCATCCTGAAGATTGAAGACCCAAATGTGAAGAAGTGATGTTTGACCTTCATTAGACCTGCCCAAAAATGAGTGTCCCGTGGCCTCCCTTCCACTTGAGAAAGGGTTTTACTTCCCAAATACTTCCTGATAACGATTTGTTGCCAAACGCCATCCTCATTTAAAAGTTTGAAGAGCCATTTGCAAAGCAAACAAATGTTTTTTATATTAAGATCATGAATACCTAGCCCACCTTGATCCTTAGGTTGACAAATAATATTCCACTTAGCAAGCCTATATTTTTTCTTATGATTATCATTCTGCTAGAAAAATCTAGATCTGAAATAATCCAATCTTTTAAGAATCCCATGTGGTATACGAAAAAAAGATAACATAAACATGGGTAGACTGCTAAGCACAGAATTTATAAGGACTAGTGTGCCTCCAACTGATAGATGTTTTCCTTTCCAACTGCTCAGCCTCTTTTCAAATCGTTCTTCTACCCCCTTCTTATCATTATTTCTCAATTTGCGATAATGGATTGAAATGCCAAGGTGAGTGTATTGGAGTTCAAATTCCTTAGTAGCACCAAACAAAAAATTTCACTTTTGTGGAAATTTATTTTAAGGCACAAAAGTTGTTCAAATGCACAGAGCAAAAGCTTCATATTTTTGGCTTGTTGAATATCATGTTCCATAAAAATAATGGTGTCATCTGCATACTGAAGGATGGACAACCCATTATCAACCAGATGAGGTATTATTCCTTTTATTTGTCCATCCTCTTTGGCACGTTCTAAAAGGACAGTCAGCATATCCACAACAATGTTAAAAAAGATAAGGGATCTCCTTGCCGGAGTCCTTTTCTAGTCTGAAAATACGACCCAATGTCATCATTAACTTTAATGCCAACACCCCCTCTCCCCGGACACAAAATTGTCAATCCACTTACACCATTATGGTGAGAAACCTTTCATTCTAAGAGTCTGTTGAAGAAAGGACCATTTGACCTTATCATAGGCCTTTTCAAAATCCACTTTAAAAATAACCCCATCTAACTTTCTTATGCATCTCGTGAATTGTTTCATGAAGAATTATCACACCATCCATTATGTTTCGACCGGGCAAAAAAACAGTCTGTGTTGGCCGTACAACATGTTCAGCGACACTAGATATCCTGTTCATGCCAACTTTAGTGAAAATTTTGAAGCTGACATTAAGAAGACAAATCAGTCGATAATGTTGTATTTGTGTTGCATCTTTATTTTTTGGCAAAAGTGTGATAATACCAAAATTTAGCCTAAAAAAGGGGAGGTCACCCTTATGCAAATCATGAAACATTGCCATTAAGTCATCTTTAATGACCTCCCAGAACACCTGGTAAAATTCAGCCGGAAACCCGTCTAGTCCAGGTGCCTTATTATGTTCTATTTGAAATATTGCCGCCCTCACCTCTTTCTCAGTGAACACTTCCATGAGAACATCATTCTCCTAATTAGAAACTCGAGGGATATCATCTCAACAAGATTCAATCATAGAAAATGATTGCTATCTGGCGGTTCAAAAAGACCTTTATAATATTTGTTTATATACTTCTTAAGCTGCACATCACCACTTATTATTCCTTCATCTTGGTCGAGTTGAAAAATTCTTTGTTTCCGATGCATACCATTTGCAACCAAATGGGAATATTTAGTGTTGTTATCCCCTCAAGTATATGTTTAACTTTTGCCCGTTGGTACCATTTAATTTCCTCTTCACGTAGCAATTGAGCGAGCCTCTCATTAGAGCACTGCTTCAGATAAATATCCTCATTGGATAATCCGGTGTTCTCTAATTTTTTGTTAAGTTTATTGATAATACAAAGTAATTCTCTCTTTTCTTTTCTATAAGTTCTACTTGTACTCTTGGCCCAACCCCTCAGCTATTGTCTAAGACTCTTGATTTTAAATTGCCACCGAGTTATGGAAGAGTTTCCCCTATGCTCATTGTGTCAACAATTTGACACCATATCAAAGAAGCCATCCCTGGTTAGCCACCTAAGTTCAAATTTGAACAATGACTGATTTCCCGAATGGAATGCTTTTCCAGAATTGAGCAATAAAGGAGTATGATTAGAGAGAAACCTTTCAAGAGGATTGACAGTGACTAAAGGAAACTTTTGCTCCCAGTCAGTGCTCATGAGCACTCTGTCAAGCTTCTCAAAAGTAGGATTTTCCAAAGTATTAGACCAGGTAAACCTTAGACCAGATAATTCAATTTCGAGAGGTGCTTCAATGCTTTTCTTTTTTACAGTTGCACAAATATTAAAGTATGAATGAAGGGTAGATGTTGATTACTTACCCCTTCGCTTGCTTTAAGATTTGTGCAACTTGTATTGAGAAGGAAAGCATTGAAGCACTGCTCTTCAATTTCTCTCAGATCTAAACTATCAATGATAGCATTGAATAAAAAGGGCCATCGTGCATCAAAATTATCATTATTCTTCTCATCACTTCGCCGGATAATATTAAAATCACCACCTATCAAATAGGCTATGATTCTTTGCTACAAGTATGGACTAGCTCAGTCAAGAACTTATCCTTTAACTGATTTTGAGCTGCACCATATACATCCACCAGAATCCATTGAAAACCATCATTCTTATTTCTCAAGTGAAACTTCACATAGAAGTCTCCTTCATCAATGAAACCAATAAAATTTCTGGTCAAATTTTATATTTGTATTTGTTGAACTTTCTGTTATATCTTTATTCCGAATTTATGACAAAACCTCCTTATGAACTCTACTATGTTTTGTTTCTTCCTAGGCCTTTGAGTCACCCCACACTCACAGCAGTTGCTTCACATTTTTGCGGCAATATTCTGAAGATTCTTTTTCGAAGGCTGCTTGTATGGTGGCACCGAAGAGCATCATCTCCTACCCACAGGTCCAATTCACCCCCTTTCCCTCCTCTTTATGTCTTAGTGTGATCAATGTTTTCCGTAGTTTGTTGTTGCATGCTTTGCAGTGATAGTTGTTTTCCTTGACAAATTTGTTTGTGTCATTTGTGATAACTTATCGATATCATACATGGTATTATGGGTGCCAGCATGAAAAGGATGACACTAACATTATCTGTTATATGCAGGTCTGGAAAGGACAGGGATCAAGGAAATGGAAGCTTGACCAGAGTGATGGGTTCTTTGTACAATTTGAATCACCAATTCTACGGAATATATGGTTTGTTCCTAGCACAATAGAGAAGGGGCAAACATTGTGCAGGTAATTCTCCATTTCGACATGAGATAAAATTAATGTATCTGCATTTCCCTGTTACCTGACAATTTGAAAGTTCTCAAATTGAAATTCATCTGTAAGTTCCAAATAGGTGTCTATTATAGCTTGTTGTCAGCATTGCCTACTTTAGGATTTTTTTAATTTTACTTATGTTAAGAAAAAAACTGAGCGTTTTATGATTCCCCTTAAGTTCATTCCAATCAAATGATCAACTAGGGTTTAAGGTTTGCATTATTAATTTCGTTTCCAAGGTTCAAACAATCATGTTTGCCAGAATGCGAACAATAGTTCACTTATGTGAATATTGTTTTAGAATTCTGCCTGTACTTGTAATCACTAACAGAAATACTAGCCTCGCATTTAGGTGCCATGTATGGGCTATGCTGAATTTTACAACGTCAGCACTCTGTATAGCAGCTGGCATCATCTTGTGATGCTCAGCACTTTTTGTGACCTTAGATGCATGTATTGTACCGCTATTTACTTTACACACTTTATTCATGCCTTTGGGTTTGCTTTCGCGAGCTGTTATATAACCATCAATTTTTCTTCCCTGCTCTTCATGGTAATCACCAGCTTTTAGATAGTGTACTATGTCTCTTCTTTAATACTTTTGCAGGAGCCCTGAGCCCTTGGACATTAGTATCCATGAAGTCCTTCCTCGTATATTCAAAGAAACTGCTTGAGCGACAAATGGACAGCTGATCATTTTGTAACATGTTGATCTGTATCGGGGTTTTCTGTACACCGAGGCACTCGAATTTTGCTTCTTTGTGGTTTTTACTGTATGCAGTTAAGTGATGTATTTTTCAGTGCATACAAAAGCTTTGGTGGGGTTGTGCAAGTGCATTTCTTTCGTTCATCATATTCGGCAAACATCCAAATTTTAGACCTTTAGATCAAAGTATCAAATCATCCATCAAAACACAATCCTACCCCTTCATGTCTTACGGATCTCAACACAAATCTAATGCTTCAAAATTTGGATGTTTTTTTGCTAAGAAAACATCAGGGTGATGTTTATCAAAACCCCTGATTTATTGTTGTATGTACGGTTGACCCCACATCGTTACCAAAATCCTCTCCAGAACAATTAGTTGTGTTTATATATAGAAAGAACATTTTCTGATGTCCTGATGACTCCTGACTTCTGCATGGATGACGATGGTGGTGCCCTAGAAATGTGGCAAGTGATATATCACCATCAGTTGCTTTTCAGGCGAAGGATAATAATGTCTTTCATCTTTTATATAGCTGAAATCGCATTTCTCTGCACATGTTCTACTCCCTTTGTTCTTTTTTATGTGGCGTTTTTTACTTAAACCTTTTTATGGTCTCTGAGACATAACTTTGACTGTTATTTGTTGTAACATTATCTTATGATATACTAATAGAATTTTGTAAGTATTTTCAATGATAAATCTAATGACAATTTTCATGTACTCTTTTCGGGCATAAATAGTTGTCGTTTTGGACATATATGTAGTCAAACTTTTAAAGCTTTAACTGTCAATATCTTTTTAAATATTTAAATTAGATACATGGAAATCATATCGGTATATTTTGTCTCGAAAAGTACTTTTATATATAATATTATATTTTTATCGGGTTTTGTAAATATATTGTAATATAAATTAGTGGTCAAAGCTGTGTTTCGAAGAAAACGATAAATATTTGTGATTTAAGGGAGTAATCAATTTAGATAGTTTTAAACGTATTAGTCACCGATTCTAGAACTTCACTTATTAGAAAAGAACAGAAGGAGCAGAAGTCAAGCATTGGTAGCAACACGTGTACTCCATCGGTTGCTTTCCATACGGGACAAAATACGGTACAAAAGGAATGTACACGTACTGTACACAGTATACCAAAGTACAGTACACAAATAGATATATATACGAACTAAAAATGCAAGCCATGAACAATGCATCGTCTTCTATCTAGCTAGCTCGATACTGCTTTCGGTCGCCGTCCCGTTTATCTAGCCGAGACCGACGCTGGCGAAGGGAGCAAGAAGCATGTGACGAACCTCATCTGATCGCCTGATCCTATTAATGGCCGGTCGGTATTTACACCGTCATATATATGCGATCGATGCGTACAGCTAGCTGCAACGACCCCATGAGAGCTTTCGCTGCAGTCATGGATGAGATGGCACAGTTCAGTCACACCACTGCCTCTCGAGCCTGCACTGCATACAGTATTTCCCGCATCTGCATGCCTCGAAACCGGCCGCCGTCTCCATGCTCGACTCCGGCCAGAACCGCCGGCTCATATCAACTCCGGCCATCTGCATTGACTCCCAACTACCGACACCCTTGCACGCATGCACGGTTGTTCACCGGATCCAACGAATCCTTAGTTGTTGTAGCAAACTGGCAATTACCAAGTATGTCAACCAAACAACATTTGGATTTGGATTTGATTCAATTCCACTTTACAGATTAGCAAGTCATCCAAACACTTTGATTGGAACCATAAACAAATTCTACTTCATCACGAAATTGTATCGGATCTTCAATTCCGTTGACCCAATTCAATTCAGAGAACCAAAACCCTTGTACGTGTTACTGTGTTAGAACCATATATAGATGTGCGGCCATGTTAAAGCCTCGCGTTTTATGCTATAAACAATCAAGGGCACTGCTATGTGTAATTATGAACAACCTTATCGTAGGACTTTGATAGCTGAGCCACCTCTGAGGTGCAATCCACATATGGGGCATATGCCATGCAGCTACTGTTTTAAAAGGTTTTGCAAGAAATGAGCCTTTGTGGCTATGATTCCATAAGGAGGAAGATTTACCTATATATTATGTTGGCTGGCTGGCCACTCGATTAATATAGAATATATTGAGTTTCGTGTACCAACCAATTTACCCAAAAGATAAGAGGAAAGTTGAGTAATTCATAGAGTAGAAAAGAAACTGTTTCGCCCTACCTCACACTAATCTCTGGCTACAACACCCGTTCTATAAAACCATGGTATGGGTTATCAAAAAGGAGAGATCGACAAAACCATAAAAGAGGACGCATGATGCATGCAGCACGGGGATATGCTGAGCTGAGGACACTGGCCGCGTACTGCGCGCCAAACCGAGTTATGAATGCCGCGACATGTGATGTGAGCCGAATAAAAGAAGAGAAACCGATTAGCAAAAGTGCATGATGCACGCATCGCTAGCTAGCTCAAATCTCTCTCTCTCTCTCTCTCTCTCTCTCTCACACACACATCACTACGAACTTCAGAAGGGTCGCATGAGCATGAGCATGAGCATGAGCTTGCGATTCCTTATCTTCTTTTGGCGCAGTTACGACATGCATCGACATGTCGTGTTCCCTCCTAGCTTTCTCTGTTCGTTCTATCTTTCCTTTTTATTTCTTTCATGCTCTCCCAAGTAGCAGTAACGGCTTTTGCATGCAAAGGCAACCGACGACGACGAGCACCGGCCATGCATGGTAGCTAGGACTAGGAGGGAAGCGCATCCTCTTGTCTGATTTATTCCATCAAGGCATCCGAGGCATGGCCTCGTGGACCGTCCGATTGAGAAGGGGCGTTTAGGATCAACGTGCGGATCGAGGCAGAGATTAAGGGCTTATATGAATATAGTATCCCACGGGAAATTCAAGGCATTTCGTCCACTTCGATCCAAACGGTCTAAGGGAAGAGGATATGTAACTTTTGGTCTTGTTTGAAAAATCTAAAATTTTGGTTTATTTATAGATGGATCGGTATATTGAACTAAAATCCTGATCTATTTACGTAGGTGGGCTGGAATTTTAGGTTTTGTAAATAAGTCCTCGCAGATATAATCCTGTATACTTCTCCGTTCTGGCATGCAAATTTCGCGTGAAGCATCCAATCAACACCAGGAGTGATTACGATCCATGTGAATCGATACTACTAGCTAGCTAGGAAGTTAGCAGTGTTAGCAACGTTAGGGATGTTTTTTCTCAGTGCACCGACCATTGCTTTTCTTAGTGCTTACTGCTAGCATAATGCATGCTTCTTAGAGGCCTGACGAAGGAACGGTACTTCCTCCGCATATTTTTTAAATAGTTTTGTCCATAAACACTGAGCATATTTCATGTTCTAACGTATATCGGTGTGATGTTCTTTTTATACTCTTAATAAATATCCAGACTTACTTGATATTCTCTACATGTATACATACAAAGATGTGCTTCTATGCTTTTCTTTTTAATAGTTGCGCGCACAACTGTTAAAGCATGAATGAAGGGTAAATGGTGATTACTTACCCCTTCGCTTGCTTCAAGATTTACGCAACTTGTATTGGTAGAGAAAGTATGGAATCACTGCTCCTACATTAAGTGCCTGTTTGGGGAAGCTGCGGCTAGGTTGAAAAGCTGTTTTTGGCTTGTTGAGCTGAAAAGCAGCTGTAGCTAGTGACTGTGGCTTTTTTTGTTATTCTGTTTGGCAAACTGGCTGTTGCAGCTGTAGTTTTTAGGAGAGGCAACCGAGTGGGGAGGCAGCAACTTAGCGAAGCACAGCGGTGGTCGAGCGAGGAGGTGACGTGGAGGCAGCGAGAAGGGGCGGCGAAGGACGGGGAGACAGAGCGAGCGAGGTGGGAGGCGGTCGAGCGAAGCCACAACTGAAAAGCTCATCTCCAGTTGCTGCAGCTTTTGGGAATGCTTTTGCTGTGGCTTAGCTTCCAGCTGCTTTGCAGCCATAATTTTTGGGAGGCTTTTGGCCTAAAGCTAAAGCACAACCCTCTAAACAACCCCTAAATATAATACTTAGAGATAATAATTATATATAGTTTAGTCATTTTTAATATCTCTTATGTATATGACAAGAGAAAATTCGTCAGGTAAACTTGACGGACGGGGAGTTGAAGGTTTGGCACGGTAGAACTTTACTCAACTTTGTGAACCTGGTCATGGGAAACGGATAAAGCAAAAAAAAAGTAATAAAGGTCTTCTTTGCAAATGCACCATCGTATGTTCCGAGTTTTGCATGGCTTGATTCTCCTTGGAAAACCAAGTGTAACTAGCATGATCCGGTCGAATTTTCTAGGGAATTGCGCAGCTAGATACTACGGTGTGTATGTTTGTATGAGTTGTATTTGCTATATATTTTTTTAAAGACGGAACAATGATTCCATTATCACGTGGAACTGGCCAAATCGCCGGCCACAAAAACTCGAACAGAAGGAGTTTAACATCCTGAGGAGATTGGGGTTCCTCGTGTTTGGAATAACATCCAAACTATTACAAGATCTCGGATGACATTGAAACTTCCAACTATTAAAAAAGAAAAGAAAAGGGCTTCCTTCAACTCAAGAACACTGTTACCAATCAGGGACAAATCAGACTCGTTTCCTTGTACACAAGCTTCGGTTTCAGCCTGTAATGGATTCAGGACATGTTTTAGACGCCCTGAACCAGCTGCCAAAGACTTCTCCCATCCTGTCTCTGATAGCGTAATCCCCATCCGCATGCGCCATTAGCTTCCGCAAAAGCTCCATCAGAATTTTATTTTTGGGGTATCACCCTACGGGGCTCGCCATTTCGGCAGGGGCTTCACTTGTGCTTCCTTTTCAGTCACTAGTTATATAGCTCTAATACTTACAATGTGGATAGAGTTGTATTCCTTCTACAATTGTAATAGATTTCATAGCTATATCTATTTAATTTGCGCTGTTTTAATATGGATCAACCATAATCGATGGTAATTCTCTTTTTCCACCGATTAATGTAGTAGTTTCTAGTTTTTCAGAGAGAACATGGTAACTTTCTTTTTTTACGCTTTAAGAATATGATAGATAAGGATTAAGGACTCATGAAGAAATTTTCTTATATTTTTACATAATCATATTCGTATGCTCCGAGTGCCCCCTAAACAAACTAGATTATCCCATCTGCACTTGACGATAGAGTGATATACAGAAACTTAGAGCACCTCAACCCACAACGGAGAGAGAAACCGAATCAGATAATCAGCAAGAACAACTGCTTTCACAAAGCCCTCCAAACCTCCAAAATTATGTTTCTATGGGGAGGGTGTGATAAAAAATCATTTAATTAAGAAGGGTGAAAATGCAAGATGCACTCACAAACCCCTCACAACTTGCCGACCAAACCAATGTAGATCTGAGACTCGAGTTGACATTCTTTTTTCTACTATTGTTACAGGCTAGCTAGGATTGGATCCAATCCAACTCCAAGGAATAGTAGAGGTTAAGTATGGGTCACTTTCTCAGGGCTCAGGCTACCTCCATCATATCATCAGATGCGTCTAATTTTGCTTTTATTTAATCCGCATTTTTGCATTGGATTCCACTGCTCCCTCCTTGTGAGACCCCAGTTCGGTCCCTGTCGGATTTTCATTTCACGCACGAACGTACAGTGCAGCCGATGATGAGTGATGACCCATACGGGATTTTTCTTAGATTTTTTCTTAATTTGCATAGACCATTTTATAAAATGATAACAATGATTCTTTAATTTGTTCCGCAAAATCTAGAGCTATTCATCAACTATCGTGAGGACAAGCCGCACCTAACCGAGCCAAAATAGCATAACTTCCCTCCAAATTTTTCATACGGTTCACATTGAAATATCTTATAATTATATACATACGATACGACATATCGACTATCTTATAATTCTATACACACGATACGACATATCGCCTGAAGCGAGAAAAACAAATAGTGTTAGCTTTTTGCCATTCTTGGCTACGAATAAGCTTCAACCGTGAAGCTTTACTAGTTATACCCAATACAATTGGGTGAGCACGAAAGTATATTTCTATCATGTATGATTTGCATGGGACGGGGGTGAACTGGAGGTTAGCATGATTCTTGGTGGTGCATTCGGTGCTTTCTAGGATGATCGCGACTTAACTATCTGTCGATATAGACAGCGCTTGTAAATTGTCATGCAGATGCTTGGCACTGAGGACAACCGGTCGAGAGACCAATAATTTGCTGCAACAAACGCGAATGCGATCGAGCTGCTTTACCAAGCAGCATTAGATGAAGCGTCAAAAGAAGAGAATGGATGGAAGGAACAATGCCTGCATAATGCTAGTGTGAGGCAGAGAAAGGAGCCATGGCATGCAACCAAAAGCAGAGATTGGCATGGCAGCAAGAGGGAAAGAAAGGAACAAAGACACGGACACTGGGCAATTTGATTTGATCCCCTCTTAATCATCTCTCTCTCTCTCTTCGATTCACAAGATGCCAAAGGTAAGGGCTACACCCAATGGCCTTTTCTGTACATGTATTCTTATTTCAGATGCATGTAACTCTATGTATATTATAAAGTTGTGTTAGTATTAGTTGCAGGAGAAATGGCGTTCTTATAGTGTGAGCCCCAGCCCTATGCACCCTATTTTCATTAAAAAAATGTTATGGATTTTGGCATATCTTTAAAAAAAACTAAGAAATGCAGAGTCAGTGCAAGCTAGCTAAATGGAATACTTCCCTTTTGTTGCTATGTTCGGACCACACTGATTCCAATTAATTGTAGGACACACACAACTAACACATATCACACTCACGCCCGCCAACGGATCTACCTCCCATGCAGGGTAGACGACTGTCCAAATTCCTATCCCTTTTGTTGCTATGTTCGGACCACACTGATTCCAATTAATTGTAGGACGCACACAACTAACACATATCACACTCACGCCCGCCAACGGATCGACCTCCCATGCAGGGTAGACGACTGTCCAAATTCCTAGGCAATGAACCGTGGAGGTGCACTGCAGCTTCGCCGTCATAAATACCATGAAAACAGAGCTTTTTTTGGGCAGACCTTTATCCAAGATCGTCAAGTAGCTCAGTTTGCCCATGCTCTTAAAAATTGCTAGCTTCACCATCACTCATGCTCTACACGCATACGTCCTATATACATGCTAAGAAATTTTTTTTGAGCTTAATAGCCTTTAAAGGATAGGTACAGGCCGTGTCACTAAATATACATATGTGTTTACCTATTTTTATTACCCCTGAGCACGTGCTTGACTTCGACCAAAGTCGAACGCAGACGGGCTCACTGAGCGGGGAGCGCTCGAGCCAACTGACCTACGCTCAATTCTCTATTCCAGATGATTGTTTGATGCTCTGCAGAGAGATTCGTAGGAAAAATTCAGCTAAGCTAAAACCGTTTGGACTTCTAATCTAGTTACATGGCTGCTCTAAAGTTCAGCCACACGATGACACAAAGCATACAAACAAATTCATCCACGATTAGTAAGCCATTAGTAATTTAGGTGACGTTTGGTTGGATGGATAAAGGTGGATGGGATATGGTCGTCCCTGGATTTAGAGTCATCCAATTGTTTGGATGGGTGGATGGATGAGATATGGCTGTCCAGTTTTTTGAAATATTCCTTCAAGATGCTGGACAGAGTTATCCCAGAAAAAAAGGTCGGACAAGTTCATCCAGTTTGTTGTACGAAGAGGTATACTCGGTCGAATTCAAATTTCGTCAAAGTGTACTCGGTCAAATTCAAATTTTAGTCAAATTTTGTTCGAAAATCCAAATTTTGACGAAAAATCCAAATTTGTTCAAAAATTCAAATTTTGTCCGAAAATTCAAATTTCCGTCAAATTTTGTCCAGAAGTTCAAACTTTCTCTAAAAATTCAAATTTAAGTCAAAATTTATCGAAAAATTCAAATTTAAGTCAGATTAGCGCATCCCTATCCACCTAACTAAACAACTATCTGGATGATTTCATCCATTCAGATTGAATAACCATATCCCATTCAATCCCATCTAGACAACCAAACGCACCGTTAGTATAGCCACACTCACAATAATGACTCCCTCTTGTTCTCGTCGTGAATGGATATACAATAAAAAAAACATTATAAAAAGAGCACCAATTTGACCACACCACAAGGGCCCACAGCCCCTAGCTTCCTTCCACCCTTCTCTCATCAGTCATCACACTCTTCTTCAGTGCCATCACCTCTCTCTCTCTCTCTCTCTAGCCTTGTTCTTTTTCTCTCTCCTCTGGGCCTTGTTGCCCTTCTCTTCTCTCCTTTTTTTTTTCCTTGCCTTTGGGCTATATAAGTTTTGTGGGATTAGAAAGCAGGCTCTCTGCAGGTTTGAACCCATCCAAAACCCTATCTTTTCTTTTTTTAATATCCGCTTCCCTCGCTGCCTCTTCAACTGGCAGCTATCTCCCTTTGTCTCTTTCTCTCTCTCCGTCTTCGTCTCTGATCAAATGCGGCGAGATCTGCGTGCGTGACCCCGTAAGTCCCACCAAAGCCTGCTGCTTTCTGATCGGAGAGTGCTTCTTCTTGGGTCTTTCCGGTGGTTTTGGTGAGTTATTGGAGAGTTGGAGTTGGCATTTCAGGTTCTAGAGCATTGTTTGGGTTCTTTTGGCTTGCTTGATCAGCTGGAGTCGTGGAATCGGTTCTTCTTTACTAGTGGTATTTTTCGAGTGGTTTTGGTTTGTTCTTGGAGTTGGTACTTGGTTTTTCTTGGGAATTTTTTTTGGATTTTTGGTTGCTTGGATTGGATCAAGAGTCCTGTGCGCCGTCATTTGGGGATCATTTTGCTCTCGTTGAATATTTAGTGTGCTCATGTGGTTGGCATTTGGGATTCAATTAATAAATTATTGGGGGTAGTTTGATTAGGAGTTGGTGGCATGTGAGGTTGGGGCTAATTTTTCTCCCCTTCTCTTGAATTTTGATGCGCTCCTGAAGCTGACATTTCGGTTCAAAGCTCCATTCTTTTCTTTTTAGAACAGTTTAGAGTTGTCGGCAAGTTTTGTCAATAAGTGCTTTTGCATCCGTAATTTCGGATCACTTGTCTTTTCTTAAGTTTCCTTTCATGTGAGTTCACATTTTCCTCTTCTTGTTTGCCCCCAAATATTTCTTGAGGGTGTTAGGCAACTTTGGCTGCCATTCATTTTATTTTCCCTGAAAAATACTTATTTTTTTCTCTGACTAAAATTTTGTTGGACTTAAAGTTTTAGAGGTACTTCCTTAGTTTAGAGTTTATGTTGAGCCAACCATGTGCTAACATTGGAGTTATGGAGTACTTCAACGCACTTGTTTCACCTTCTTCACCATTTCTTGACCAAAGCATTGATTTTTCTCCAGGACAGTGAAAAAAAACACCTTGCTCTGTGTGAGCTACTCAGGCTCCAGAAGCATGGATCAGTATGAGGTATTGGAGCAGATTGGGAAAGGAGCATTTGGTTCTGCACTGTTAGTGAGGCACAGGGTGGAGAAGAAGAGGTGGAGCTGACTAGCACTGCCTTTCATTTACCTTCTGGGCTCAACATTTTTTCAGCCGTTTTGATCAAATGGAGTTCTGTATGCCGTGCAGGTATGTGCTGAAGAAGATACGGCTTGCGCGACAAACCGACCGCACTCGACGGTCTGCCCACCAGGAGGTAAAGCATTTTCTACTTCATAAGTTACATTTTCATCATTTGGTACCTAGCTATGATTTCGAGGAAGGAAAGGAAAACGTCTTTTGTTCACCATGACTGGTTTATTGATGTCATTCTTGGTACAGAATAATCAGTTGGTGCCAAGATTTGGTTGTTTAATAAATTTGCTGTGTTCATGATGATGCTATTACTTTAGTTTGGCTAGTGATGAACTGATCTAAAGCTCTGAACTTACAAGATATGTTGTCTTGTGCTATACTGTTTTCACTGAGTCGCACGGAAATGTTCTTCATGCAGATGCAGCTTATTGCGACAGTGAGAAATCCCTTCATCGTGGAGTACAGAGATTCATGGGTGGAGAAGGTAGGTAAAAGGACGAAAGAGAGGAAATTAACAAGTACGGAGGGTGAAATAGATTCTTTTTTTTACTCATTTTTTATCTTTGAACTTTCAGGGTTGCTATGTCTGTATTGTTATAGGTTATTGTGAGGGAGGAGACATGTATGTATCCTTTTAAATTATTTGTTCACGAACTTTAAGTCCCTGTAGGCCTGTAGCTAACACAAATCTGTATTGGTCCAGGGCTGAAGCTATTAAAAGAGCTAATGGTACCCATTTCTCTGAGGAGGTACAGTTTGTGGCCTTGCTTTTATTTTGACATATTTAGCTTGTTCTGCGCATCCAAGAGCTGCTCATTCAACTATATTTTCATTTTGCAGAAGCTTTGCAAGTGGCTTGTGCAACTTCTCATGGCTCTTGATTATTTGCATGCAAATCACATTCTTCACCGAGATGTCAAGGTCAGTAACAGTGCTTCACGCTTCATTTGGAGCACATGTTGATACTTATCTTTCTAAGGCATGGTGATAATGTATACTGAAGCTGTTAAATTTATTTCAGTGCTCCAATATTTTTATTGCCAGAGACCAAAGTATAAGGCTTGGTACGTAGCTTAGTCCCAGGAAAAGCACAATACTTTATGTATGAGTTTAGCAATCCTGATAATGATGTAATTCCAAATCTAAACAAATGCAGGTGACTTTGGGCTTGCCAAAATATTGACTTCTGACGATCTGGCATCTTCCGTAAGTACCTAAATTTTTTTTCATTTTTCTTCTACATATTCAATGGTGTTTTTAGTAGTATATCACCCTCAACACAGGTGGTAGGAACACCAAGTTATATGTGCCCAGAACTACTTGCTGATATACCATATGGCACCAAGTCTGATATTTGGTCTTTAGGTATGTATCACTTCTATGTGAGAAATCACTTTCGTGGACCAAGATAGCAAACTTGCAATTCAATACCTAAGTTACTTTGTTTCAGGATGTTGTATATACGAAATGACTGCTCTCAAGCCTGCGTTTAAAGCTTTTGTAAGTCCCTACCTTGCCTTTTTTTAGGTGCCCATGCATGCAATTGGTTTACGCATTGTTTCACTTGATGGTTAAAACTATAAAATAACGTCATGTACACCTTTCTGCTTTTATAGCTAGATATTTATTTGGCATGTCTTGAATATTTATGTCCTATTATTATATTTGTAAACTTGGGATTGTTACTACCTGTTACTGGATGCTCATTGTATTACATATATAATGTAGCATATTGTAGCCAAGTCTATTTGAGTATATATTTAGACTACTGTCTCTGTCCTAATAATCATGTAATCTCAAAAAAATTTATGAGGGTCTAGTTTCATCATTTCTTGGCAGGACATGCAAGCTCTGATTAACAAGATCACAAAGTCAATAGTATCACCGTTGCCCACAAAATATTCTGGTGCCTTGTAAGTTTGTTAGTGAGCTATATTCTGTTTTTCACACCATTTTTCCTGTCATCTTACCTGAATGGAGCATGCTTCTCATAGTTTTACTTCCTTAATGCAGTAGGGGACTTATTAAGAGCATGCTGCGGAAAAGTCCAGAGCACAGACCAAGCGTAATTCCTCAGTTCCCTCTTTAGTCTTTACTAATCTATTATTTATGCCAATGTAGATTTGTTTTCTCTGATGTAAATATTCACTAAATGTCCTGTGCAGGCTGCAGAACTGCTCAAGCATCCACAACTTCAGCCTTATGTCCTTCAAGTCCAATTGAAATCTAGTCCTACTCGCAATATTCTTCCTATCCATCAATCTCTGACTGACAAAGTTATGAAGATGAAATTTCCTGATGATATAGCTGATTCCGCGCGCAGAAGAATGGCCAGGAGAAACTCTTTGGGAAATGAGAGGATTGTAACATTTAGCAAACCATCTCCTGAGCGGAATTCTATTAGCTCTACTCGTAGCATCAAAGAATATACCGCTACTCAGAGTGTAAAAGAGTTATCTATTGACAGCAGTCATGTTGAGGATGAGGTTACCAGTAAAGCCATCATAACGAAGACATCAAGCATCCTAAGGACTCCCAAAAGTACTCCAGCCAAGACATTCACAACTAGAAATCGGCTTGAACCTCCAAAAACATCTTATACCAGAACAAACCGTGAGGTATTTTCAAATTGAGCTTGTTCTATGTTCTTTATGTTTTTGATAATACCGGTAAACTTGTTCTCCATTTGTTTGCAAAGTGCCATAGTCCAACATGTTCACTGCATACTTTGATGTTAATCTGAATAAGCTTATCGTTCAGTCAGCCTCTTGTCTTCTAGTTATCAATAAGTTCTTGTCATGATGCCTTTGTTTCTCTCTATGTTTTTTTTTGGGCTTTATCATGATTTTGGATGTGCATGACTTGCTATCTTTTTTTTGTTCATGTTGAAACAAATGGTCCAATATTCATTGAGCTTCTGGTTCCTCCTTTACAGCCCCCCTCAAGAACCCCTCTAAACAAAGGTGCTCAACCAGCTCGAAGAGTATCCCTCCCGCTGCCAACATATGAAACGCCCAACAAGCGCAGCACCAGCATTCTGGACCGTCTGGACTCCCCTGATGTCTCCGTGAATGCACCTCGAATCGACAGAATTGCGGAATTCCCACTGGCTTCTTCCGAGGATCCCCTGCTCCCCATCCACAAGTTCACTTCAGCTCATGGCTCGTGCTCCACACCTTCCTTCATCAACCGGTCGATCACCAAGGACAAATTCACAATCCAGGTACTACGCACGGATGGGGACAACGGGAGTGACTCGTCAGGCCGCAACGCCACTGCTGCCTCAAGCCGAGGGTCCAACGACTCCAGGCAGCAGCGGTTCGACACTTCGTCTTACCAGCAGCGTGCTGAGGCGCTGGAAGGGCTGTTGGAGTTCAGTGCACAGCTGTTGCAGCAGGAGAGGTATGAAGAGCTGGGGATCTTGCTGAAGCCATTCGGCCCCGAGAAAGCGTCTCCCAGGGAAACAGCCATCTGGCTCACGAAGAGCTTCAAGGAGACGGCATCCTAGCATCTCTATAATTTCTTGTTTAGGCATCTCTATAATCGCCATTTTTGTAATGCGCAATATAGCTCAGGTAGTTGAGACGGTATTAGGACTGAAGTTTAGCTGCTGGGAGGCAACACTATCTCAGTGTTGCCGTAACTTACGGTTACTTATTCTAGCTAGTGGCCCAGTTCAGTAGAATTAGTAGAATTGTAAGTTGAACTCAGTATCTGGCAAGATCTTAAGCCCTGTAATCATGTTGCACTTGCAACCATGTGGTACTAAAATGTAGGGTTGGAGATCCAGTTGGCAGTATGCTGGGTGGGTCTCCGGCCCTATTTTTCTTGAGCAAAGGCTGAAGAATCCTATGCCAGGATCTCTTGATTCCAGCTTCCTCCAACTAAACTAGGCTTTCTTAAAAACACTCCAATTATAGAACAGAGAAATTTATTTATGTCCTTCTGGATGACCCAAGGCATGCATGGACGATGTGGAGATGCCACATACCATGTACCTAGCCTTGTGTATGCTCGAGGAGCAGCTAAACTTAAGCCATTGTCTTGTGATCATCTCACAGCTAGCTACTACTACCAAACAGCAGTGGCCATGTGGTGATGCAGGGGGCAGAAAAGCCTTGGCTTTGTACACCCCGAATCTCTCCATGTGCCTGTGCCCTGCAGCTCGGGCTCGGCTCCCTCCCCCGTATTGTCACCTGTATGTGATGTATATATCTCCGTGCCAGCAGGGAGAAGAAAGCAATGGCTGCGTGGATCTTGGGAGACTGCAGGCATGGGGCATGTCTTGGCTCCATGCAGGCGTTGCAGAGGCAATACCATGTAGAGAACAGTGTTCTTGTCCTCTGCATCTTGGAAGTGTTGATCCTAGAAGTGACTAATTAACTATGCGCAAATAATACATGTAACTAAGTAAGGTTGCTAGGATCTCGATACGTATGATCATACGATCTCGAGGCCGTTCCGGTCCTGTTCCTAAATAGGATCTTAATTAGGTAGAATAATGTAAAATAGTAGATCGGACTTTATAATCTCTAGAATCATGATTCTCGAGATACCATCCTACCACGATCATACGATAAGCCCTCGGATCACGATTCTGTCAACACAAATTAAAACGGTCTTACCTAGATCCTCGTTGTAGCAACCTTTGAATGTAATCTCGGCAGATTTTCACAACAACGACCATTATATCCAGGAATATATCATGAAAAGGTATAACGCAAAACTACGAAAAGATCGAAAAGTCTGGTTCAGATTGCTTTTTTTCTTTTCTTTGAACAAATGCTAGGTTTTCCAACCCGAAGTAGTTTGTCTGTTCTTCTATACATGCTGAAAAATGGCATTTAGTAGCAGTTGTTTGTCCATTCTACAAATTAGCCCTCCTTACAAAATTTGCGAGAGAAGGGCGCTACATTATTCTCTCTTGATATGTACTGATGAAAGAACATTACTATTATCAGTGCTATATGCATTCAAATGAGGACAACAGAAAATGCCCGTACCTTCCTATTGGACGGTATAGACCAGCTGACCCCCAGATGGATCACACTATGGAGTAAGCACTGTTGGACTCGTTGTCAGGCTCTACTATCGGCCTTGGTTTCTGGTCCTCAACAACGTTCCTGGGTGATGACAAGGTAGAGGATGACGAGGATGACGTCGAAGACGATGCCGCCCTGCGAAGCGGGCTCAACGGCATGTGCAGCCTCCGCAGTTCGCTCATGGGGCTTTTCGGGCTCAGTAGCAGCGGGGGTGGATGTGGCTCTGGCTCTGGCTCTGGTGGAGCTTCCGCAGCCTGAGGGGGGTGCTGTCCTTGCTGCTGCTCGGTTGCGATTTTGTTTAGGATGTTCTGCAATGTGGGCACTAATTTTGCTGAAACAGAGAGAATCCCAGGAACCTGCAGAATAAGAACAGCTCATTTTGTCATCTCAAAGCGGACAGAATCAACGCTAGGTAAGAACTGATGTAACATTCTTTCTTCAGCTACTAGTGCAAGGCACTGACTTAGAAGACCATTGCGCGTGTGCAGTACTTATCCTGAAGTTTTGTTCTCAAGTTTTATCAACATTTATGACCAAGCGTTGTTCTGTTCTTCAGGAGAATGGAGCTTCGGAAGAAAGAACCAATGGTAGATATAAGTTTTTGCTCTGAAGGATAAACATATCACTCATATCAGTAGCGGCCGCGCCAGGGGCCACCTTGTCGTTGGTTCGCAAATTAGTGTTTGAGATTAGGCTTTAGCTTTTAGTCCTTTGTTGTTCCGGGGTAGCTTTTATTCTTAGGATAATTCATACTATACCACTCCATTCATTATCATTTCAAGAAATATCACTTATTGACTTAATGACATGTGGGTCCAGAGACCACATGTCATTGAGACTCATTGGACCACATGTCATTGAGACAATGAATGACATTTCCTGATGTTTCAACCTTTGGAGTGATATAGTATGAATTATCCCTATAAAGACTGCTTGCTTTCTATCTTAATGGACAAAACAAGCGATTCTAAAAAAAATCAGTATCACTGATCTAAATAAAACAGTTTAATGAGAATGTACATATTATGCAGCTACATACTACATGTTTATTGTACTGCCCAATGATAACTCATGGTCTCATGCTACGCTTCCATTCCATGCCATTCGTGCAGATTTTCCCTCCCTTTCTTTCAGTAATAATAGCTCCTAAGCTAGGGCCCATGGAAACGACAAGTTCCTCCTATCAGTACAATACTGGAAAATTCATCTACTACGGAATGTGCCTTTGGTGCAATTCGGAGAGATGGACCAGCTGGCATTAGGAGAGCTTTCTACAGTCAGCAATCAAAATTTTTGGCAAGGTGGATCAAAATTCTGCTCTCGGGAAGTTTGGCCATTATGATGCAACGTAACCAGTTTTTCAGGAGATGTATAGTAGTAGAGAATTAGTTTAGATTTTGTAGAAATTATTTTCACAAATTAACATACTGCAATAAGAATAAAACTACAAATGTTAAGCTCAGCTTCATATCAAGTGTTCAAAATCTTACCACACCATTTTGGAATTCTCTGCTGATATCTAGCTGCACTGCTAAAGCTTTGGCCAGTAAATAACCCACAAATAGCAAGAACAGATATATCGGATTCCTGATCAGCAGAACAAGAATGGTGCTGTCATGTGATTATTTTCAGTGCATAAAAAAATGGTGGACATAGTGCGGCTAATGATCCAAGTACCTCAAAAGCACCATGATCTCATTAAAACCAAGAACAGCAATAGCAACCATCGCCCAAGGAGGAGGCAACCCACCATTACCGCGCCTGTGAGCTTGCTGGAGAGATGAAAAGTCAAGTCAAATATAAGAAAATAGGACTCTATTTCACCCACTAGGGAAAGATTACAGCATCATAAGTGATCCAATTTATGGAAGGGAGCACTAAAATCTTCAAACTACACATTTCTCTAAATGCGACTTTCTAGCATCATTCTACAAAAATAAAAAAAGGTGCGAGCAGAAAATCTCTGATTGCTAAATATACAGTTAGAGAACAAAGTTCTGTGGTATGAAATGCACACCTGTGTGGATACTGCTTGAGTAATGGTGAACTCAGTTTCTCCTTTGAACTGCTTCCACAATGACTTGCATTGAGCCGGAGTAATGAGTGTATGCTTTGGAGGAACCTGTTTCAAGAGTTTCACAAAGTGATGCTTCCTTTGTATATGCACTTTCATTATTTGCTGCAAGAAGAACAATGTCACAGACAGCAGAGAGGAAGAAGAGGAATCGTGGAGTCGGCGTTGGCAATACCGGTTCAGCGACTTCAGTTAAGAGAGTTCAACAGGCCAGATCAGTAAAGGAGCAGGACAATGAACATCCAACGGGTGGGTGACGGTAAATAGTGATCACAAAAAAACTGTTCTTGTAACCCATTGTCATTTTGAGTTGTAAACTGAGTTATTAGTTACTTGACTGGTGGGGAAAAAGGTGAAATCGCTGGGGTTGAGAGGGGATATAAAATCCTTGTAATGGGAAAAATGGATCAGGAAATGAATGAATGAAACTATTCCTTGGTTGTCTTCTGCCCCAAGCCTTCCTGTTCTTCCCAGATCACTTTCTCATCTTAAGAATCTGTAGCAATCTCACGCACCAGCGAGGGTCAGCGGCAAGGGGATGTAACATTTGGTACCATAACTGCGTTGCAATCGGGCTTGAAGCTGTAAAATCCCAAAGGAAGGTTGGGGAACTCGGGATCGATTTTGATCGCCTCCCGACGATTCCTGTAAAACTCCCGAAATCTGGTTGGCTTGGCTTGGTGATTGATCAACACGGCTCCACCAAAACCGTCGGTGCAGACCTAGTTCGTCCAAGAGGCGATGGGAGAAACATCAGGAAATTCAAAAGAGAAACTGGCCCGAATCAAGGAGAGCCTCGATCTTCTGTTCGCCCGAGTGGGAACGATCGACACCGTGCAACAACAACTGGTGACGCATACAGAGTTGACGACCAAGGTGGTGGAGCAGTGCTCCAAGGAGTAGCATCTTCTCACAAAGCAGATGGAGGCCACTACCTAGGCGGTGGCACGCATCACCATGGAACGGAAGATGGAGGCAACTCAGGCTGATGGAGGGACTGCATGGGCGACAAAGAAGGCGCTATTCACACCAGCGCTTTTGGGTTTGTGGGCAAGAGCTGGAGATGAGCCCTCGCCTACCTCAGGAGGTACGCATGCCAGATGTTCAACCGAGGTCTTGCAAGAAACCTCCGGGTTGAGTTCACGTTCGTCCAAAGAAGCAGGAGGACAGATGAGGAATATATTGCCCAAATTATCATTTCCAAGGTTTCATGCAGGGAGTCCCCAGCTCTGGTGTGACAAATGTACCGATTATTTCAGAATATTCAATGTCTCGAAAACGTTGTGGGTGACTGCAGCAACATTGCACATGGAAGGAAATGCAGCACGGTGGTTGCAAGTGTATAAGTCTCGGAATAAATTGGGAGATTGGGAGCAATTTACTCATGCAGTGGAGATGAAGTTTGGAGCATTTGATCACCGGAAGTTGCTGGGTGAATTGTTGGAGATCAAACAAACCGGTACGGTAGCGGAATACAAAAATCAGTTTGATGAGCTAATGTATGAGATATCGATGCATAATCCCTATTATGATGAAGAGTTGTTTGTTTCTCATTTTGTGAATGGTCTAAAAGCGGAGTTGCGAGGGGCTGTGCAGGGACAGGTTCCGAAAATAGTGGACCGAGCAGCTCTGTTAGCTCGAGTACAACAAGATTTCCTTGAATGCAGTAAAACATGGAAATCAAAGCATGGGAGTGACCGGGATGGTGGAGGTCTGAACAAACCAGAGAATCTTCAAGGCAATTTGAAAATGGGTCAAGTGGAATTGTGGAAGGCAAGGCAATTGCACGAGTAACGCCGTGCCAATGGCTTGTGCTACCAGTGCGGAGAGAAGCATGAACCAAACCATCATCTGCAATGCAAAAAGAAGGCCCAAGCACAATTGCAAGCCATCACCGTGGAAGAGCAGAAGGAGATATTGTCTGATGATGTGCTTGACATGCTAGAAACAGCTGAGATGGACCAAGAAGAGGCATTCAAACTATCTCCCAATGCTTTATCTGGCACCGAAGAGGTAGAAACAGTGCGTATACTGGCATTGGTAAGGAACCAATTGATTCTATTCATTGTATATTCGGGAAGTTCACACAATTTTGTAAATGTGGGTTTCCTGCACAGAATCGGTTGTGTTCCTCATAAGGCAAAACCAATTGAAGTAAGAGTGGCAAATGGTGAAATGATGCAGTGTGACAGTTGGGTGCTGAAAATGGAGTGGTCACAGGGCCACACCTTCCAAACAGATTGGAGAGTGTTAAACTTGGGGGCTTATAATGCCATATTGGGTATGGACTAGCTGAAGGCTCATAGCCCCATGATCTGCGACTAGAATGACAAAGCGGTGGAATTCAACCATAAAGGCTAAAATATCCGGTTGTAGGGAGTGAAGGGTGTGGATAAGGCTGAAATAAAACCAGCGACCATAGATCAATTGGATAAATGGAGGAGGGGCAACAATATTTGGGCGTTGGCTGTATTGGAACAAGAGAGGCCATGTTCCGACAACTTAATACCAGTAGTAATTACGGCAGTGATAGATCGATATACTGATGTGTTCGCCGAACCAAAAGGATTGCCTCCGAGAAGAGAACATGACCATGCTATAACTCTGATTCCAGGAGCTACCCAGTCAACTCAAGACCCTACCGTTATTCTCCATTACACAAGAACGAGATTGAAAGACAAGTGTCAGAAATGCTTTCATCACGAATAATCACACCGAGTGTGAGTCCATTTGCTTCGCCTGTGTTGTTAGCACAAAAGAAGGACGGTTCTTGGAGATTGTATAGATTACCGTCGACTGAATGACCTAACTATAAAGAACAAATTTCCCATGGCGGTGATTGACGAGTTACTTGATGAACCTGTTGGCACCAACTCCACCAAGTATTTCTCGAAGCTAGACCTTAGGGCAGGGTATCACCAGATTTGCATGAAGGAAGATGATGAGATCAAAACGGCATTTAAAACTTACCATAGGCATTATCAAGTCAGGGTAATGCCGTTCAGTCTTACCAACGCCCCTGCCACTTTCCAATGTGTCATGAACTCAGTATTGACACCATATCTCAGGAAGTTTGTGTTAGTTTTCATAGATGATATCCTCATCTATATCCCAGATCTCAACTCTCATGATGAGCATTTGGCAGTAGTGTTGCATGCCTTAAGAGAAAACCAATTCTTTGTCAAAAGGTCCAAATGTACTTTTGCTCAGAAACAATTGGAGTACTTGGGACACATTATCTCGGATCAAGGAGTAGCAATTGATCCCCTAAAATTCAAGTGATGCTGGACTGGCCAAGACCGATGAGCGTGACGGAGCTACGTGGATTTTTGGGGCTGACAGGATATTATAGGAAATTTGTGAAGAACTATGGAATAATAGCAAAACCCTCAACAAATTTGTTGAAGAAGAAGGCTTTTGATTGGGGTAAGCAAGCTGAGGAAGCATTTCTCAAATTGAAACAAGCCATGACATCAACACCGGTGCTGAGATTGCCCGACTTTGAACAAAGTTTTGAAGTGGAGACGAATGCCTGTGATCACAGGGTAGGAGCTGTACCGTTGCAACAAGGACATCCGGTGGCTTTCTTCAGTAAGGCCCTAAGCACCGTGCACCAAGGTCTCTCCATATATGAGGAGTTCTTAGCACTGATGCTGGCAGTAGAGAGGTGGTTGCCTTATTTACAGCGCAAGGAATTCATCATAAGAACTGACCATCGAAGTTTGTGTTGCCTGGAGGAACAAAAGCTACAATCGGAAATGCAACGGAAGGCAATGACACGTCTTATGGGGCTGCGGTTCCGAATAGTGTACAAGAAAGGGAAGGAGAACGTGGCTGATGCTTTGTCTCGGGCAGGGTGGCTTATGACTTTACAAGCAATATCAGAAATGCAACCAGTGTGGATTCAGGAGGTGGTGAACTCCTATGTCACAGATAATGCAGCACAACAACGTCTAGATCGATTAGCAATCCACAACCCAAACGAAAATGGATTTGAACTACACCAGGGGTTTATCTGAAATCAGGGCATAATTTGGATTGGGGAGAATTCAGCATTACAAACGAAATTGATTGCATCTTTCCACTCAAGTGCCATTGGAGGTCACTCTGGAATCCATGCAACACACCAACGGCTCAAGAAACTGTTTTGCTGGACTAGGATGAAACAGGGAGTAGAAAACTTTGTAAAACAATGTGAGGTATGTTAACTAGCAAAAGGGGAAAGGTCAAAACCGGTTGGGTTGTTGTAGCCCCTTCCTATTCCTATAGCAGACAATGTCTGAAGGTTACAATGTGATCATGGTGGTTGTTGACCGATTCTCAAAATATGCCCATTTCCTGGTTCTCCGACACCTTTTTACCGCTCAACTAGTGGCCAAGTTGTTCATGGAACAGATTGTTAAGTTACATGGAGTACCAAAAACTATAACATTAGACCGTGACAAAGTCTTTACTAGCACCTTTTGGCGAGAATATAGCACAGCCTATCACCCCCAGACCGACAGACAGAATGAACGAGTTAACCAATATCTGGAGATGTATTTGAGGTGTGCGGTCCATGCTAAAGCGGGAAAATGGAAAACTTGGTTGGTTCTTGCCGAATTTTGGTACAATACTAATTTTCATACCTCATTAGGGTGTTCTCCATTCAAGGCATTGTATGGAAGTAAGCCGAATTATGGCACTATACCAAGGGTGTATGTCAGTGAGTCGGAAGAGATTAATGACATCCTACAAAACCGAGACCGGTACAATGAGATGATTAAGCAACATCTAGCAAAGGCCCAAAACAGAATGAAAATGCAAGCTGACAAAGACAGAGAAGAGCGAAAACTTCAAGTGGGAGAGAAGGTATTGCTCAAACTGCAACCATATGCTCAGAATTCCCTGGTGAATAGGCCATATCCGAAACTGGGATACAAATTCTATGGTCCTTATGTTGTGACAGAAAGGATTGGACAGGTTGCATATCGATTGGATTTACCAGAGGATAGCCAAATTCATCATGTGTTTCATGTTTCACAATTGAAGGCATTCAGTCCAAATTATACTCATGAGTTTAAAGAGTTGCCAAGGGTTGTGGAGTTGGATGTGAACACAAAACCAGAGGAAGTATTAGAAAGGCAACTAGTGAAGAAGGGAAATTCAGTAGTGGCTCAAGGTCTGATTAAATGGACAGGCGTACCAGTAGAAGCTACAACCTGGGAAGATCTTAATGTATTGCGAAATAGGTTTCCAGCTGCAATTGCTTGGGGACAAGCAAGGTCTTCAAGGGGGATAGTGTCATGGACAGCAGAGAGGAAGAAGAGGAATAGTGGAGTCGGCGTTGGCAATACCAGTTCAGCGACTTCAGTTAAGAGAGTTCAACGGGCTAGATCAGTAAAGGAGCAGGACAATGAACATCCAACAGGTGGGTGACGGTAAATAGTGATTACGAAAACACTGTTCTTGTAACCCATTGTCATTTTGAGTTGTAAACTGAGTTATTACTTAGTTACTTGACTGGAGGGGGAAAAGGTGTGAAATCGCTAGGGTTGAGAGGGGGTATAAAATCCTTGTAATGGGAAAAATGGATCACGAAATGAATGAATGAATGAATGAATGAAACTATTCCTTGGTTGTCTTCCGCCCCAAGCCTTCCTGTTCTTCCCATATCACTTTCTCATCATAGAGTCTAGCAATCTCACGCACCGGTGAGGGCTGGCGGCAAGGGGATGTAACAAACAAATAGACAAAAACCTACCTCTTCCCATGTAGTTGAAGCTAGTGGATCACCAGAAGAAGCACTTGCACTCTTTGTTGCAACAGAACCATCCAGAAGTGTTGAAGTGAGGATATTTTCAATCCTATCTGGCTTGTCATCCCAGCGAATGACAGCCATTACAGAAAGAAGTTTGAGAGCCTGCAACATAAGTGTAAGCGCAATTAACAACAACAAAAAAGAGAATTTATTTGTCATGTGAGAAGGGCATGAGTCCTATACAGCAGATCGAGCATCCTTTGCTATCGCACGGACATCTTCCTTTCCTGTCCAGACCCTTGGAATTGAATCCTTGTCATGACTAAACACCGTTGTGAACCTGGCAGTAGCAGGATCAGAAGGTTGTGAAATTGATTTGTACAAGGAACAAGCAACAGAGAATTTTGTTAACCTCTCCTTCATATGCATCAAAACTTTGCCAGCTTCTTCTTTAGCTTTATTTTCCACGATACTTCGGGCATAATCCCTTAGATTTGACACCATTACATCTGATGATGTGCTTTCCATTTCAAACCCAGAGAGGGTTTTCAGAAACTTTGGCAGAACGGTCTCCATCTCACGTTTATACAGGTTTCTTATTGATGCCCAGGTTGTTTCGCCTGCAGCATCAAAAAGAGACTCCACAGGCTCAGCGAGTGCTTTTCTTAGTTTCCCCTGCACGTACACAAAACTTAAATTATTACCATATGGTAACCAATGTCGTAGTATATGCCAGAAGAAATCCAGAAGAGAATTATGTTCTCAGAAACTAATGAAAATGATTTCTTTAATCTTGCCATACTTAACCTTTGCATGGTTTGTCAGTTCTAACAGTTTGCCTTCACGAATTGAATGTGCATGGTCTTCAATATCACGCCGAACTTTATCTAGTATTTTAGAGTAGTCCCAGTCCGCCTGCTTGATTACAGCATCTAGAATAGCATGACTTATCAGATGGCAGTATCACTTTAAAATATTGGTACAACAAAAGAAACGGTTGGACATAATGCTCTTTAGACAACATAGCAAATTCAAGTTGTTATTCTTTGTAGGACATTACTACTTCAATCCAAGTATTCAATACTTTTACATTCTTCATTGGCCATATGGACACAATATCTCTGGAATAGATTTTATCATCCCCAGGCATTTACAGTATTTATACAGACTGTCAATAATGAGCAATGAAAGAAGTTTACCTGCACACCCTTGATCAAATTCGTTGAGGGAGGATTCAGTAGTCTCCCGAATAGATGCTGCGAAACCTTTTCCACTCTCCAAAGAAAGATTAAGGTCAGTTTTAAAGTTTTCAAGAGCATTTGTGCGCAGATGATTCAACATTTTCTGGAAAGCAGGTTGGACAAGCTGGGAAAAAATTGGGACAAAATTAGCGACAGAACAGCAAAAAAAGTAGAAAGAAATGGGCATGCCAAAAATATCAATAGTATTTATGTGTAAGAAAGAATCTTGGCATCTGCTCTTTAACACCAGATGAACTATTCAGAGTAGCACAATGGATACAGCAATTTGAATTCACAAGGAGATATACTATTATTTGGTGAGAAAAGAATATTGATGTACAAGACTGTCTTACATTCAGTACTCTATTTTCCAGCTGTTGTCGTTTTCCTGTCCTAACAGCTTCATCAAAATAGACAGCTTCTTTGTCATACCTAGAAAATAATGATTCGCATCTCAGTTTTATTCATGAATGGAAGTTTACAATCATCACTAAATATTGGATTCACTAAAACAAAAGCAAAGCAGTAAGGTTACCAACTTCTAGCTTCAACGCACGTACATTGGTCACAGAAAAAAGAAACACACCAGTCTTTGTGAAATTTAAGAAAGCAGATCAACAAATTGTTTTTAAGTATTTGGTAAATATCCCAGTGCAAGTATGTTCTCAATGTTAAATATTTGAGAAGTGTTGGAAATTTTAGAAATCTCCTATATGAAGTACATGTCTATTAGGCTATTGGTAGATGTATAAAACATAAAAGGCATATATATGACATTTTATATTACTGTACTGATAGCTTACAAAGTGGCAAGCACTAGGAATCACGTTGAACAAACCACCAGTGTGTCAATGTCTCAATGACTCAAATCACTCAAGGGCTTACTCTTGCATGTGAACGCCCACAATATAGCCAAGTTTTTTCCCAAAGCCGGGTACTGGACCTGACTGGACAGCATTCTCCAAATCCAGCCATTCCTAAAGAAGATTGCAAACATATTAGTGCACTCCAAACCTCGACGAAGTTTAAAGGATCTTTAAGTGGCAAGTTCTTACTGCATCCGATGTTAGGCATCGAAACTTCTCGTTTGCAATTTCATCACAACGAACTGTAGCAACCATTACCTTGCATGATGAAACAAATGAAAATAAATCGTCTACCAACAAGTTTGAGTTGTTGCTTCAACTAAATTGTTAATGTTACTTTACCTGAGCATAACATCTAGGTTTGTGCTCGCAACTAACTTATTTTAACTGATCATATTTGAGATGCTTCATGTCAATTGTTGATTCCGTGTTGCATTTATAATTAGCAAGATAATCACTTTTTAAAGGAATATAAATTTTTTTGAGAAAACATTGCATCGACAGGATTAGCATTATGTAGTTCTAGGCACAAGGCACTGCCATTCCATCTCTTTGCCAGAAAATTCTATGACTGTCAACAACAATATTTTCAGAGAATGCCTTTAAAAAGAATTAGAGGATTGGTGCGGCATTACTCTTTCCATGCAGAATGTGGATTTCTTGATGTATGCTGCATAGCATTTTATATGGATTTTAATGTGCACAACACCATTATGTACCTTAAATCCTGAACGATTCATGTAATACTGATCTAGCATAGTTCTTAGTGCCTAGCGGGAAAAAGAAGTGTACCTTGTGAGCAGGAAGATCAAGATCCCTGTTCTCTCTGATAACTTTCCAAATCTGTTGTGAACTAAACAAAAAACCTGAAGCAGGAACTACTCCTCTCCTATCGCCTGCAAGACCTCCTGGTGCAATTGAATTTGCAAATCTCTGCCTAAGTTGTTGAACCTGGTCGAGTTAAAAGTAAGGTGCTTGAAAAATAATGCCTTTAGATTCCCCTTTTTTATTTGAAAACTTTCTGTTGTAGTTCTATACAGAAATTTTTCCTTACAGAACAAGTTTCAAGTGATTTTTGAAGTACCTGCTCTCTGAATTGCTCTTCTTTTTCTTCAAAACTGGGCAATGCAGTGACTTCCACCTTCATATTGAAAAATAATGTTATAATCAAAAAAATCTTAAATATTTTTCAAGATTATGTAACAAAAGTAGAAAGATTACATTAAAAAATTCACTGAGAGGGGTGTCCTTGTGTGCCTCTGGCTTAGCAACCGAGTTCCATATCTGATCAGATCTGTGACAAAGTTAGAACTAGAGAAAGCCAACAAACCAGTAAACAAAGCTGAAACCAAAATAGGGTGCCAGCACCTTTTGAATATCCTCCCTTAGAACTGGTTCTAGATGTTCAAGTGGGGTCTACATGAAAATAACGATGTGTCTGAGATTTGCCCAAGTAAATGGAGCAAAGATTATATTTCCAATAGCTTGCATGAAAACATAATAGTAAATATATTCAAGAAAGGGAGATAACAAAGAGAGGCAAACCCTGGTTTTATCACGTATAACAAACAATAGTGTTGTCTTCCGAGGACTGAACAAACGCATCATGACCTACATAACCAGTTGTCCGAATGTTACAAATACATCAGGACAATATATCCCATCTGCAAGTAAGGGTACACCTGAAAGAACAGAAAGGTTACACCTCGGCACCTGAAATACTGTCTTTAGAAGTGGTTTATTGGCAGCTTGCTCCCGACCGATATCATGGCACCACCTATAGGCATACACACAATGACAATAGAAAGCCAGTAAGTAAGTGCACGAACTAAGGCTTAAACCTATAAGGCCATGAGAGGAAGTTATCATATTCATAATATCAAAGTATTAGCTCAGTAACATATAGTTAGACAATCGAAAATGACTCACATGTTAATCAGAACTATATCTGAAATTGCAAGAGCAAATAACGCACTTTGCTTCTCAAATGCAGTGTCATCCTAAAATGTGGCAAAAAAACAGATGTGTCAGAAAAGAATTTGTACCCACTAACCTCCTTACAGCAATATGTCTAATAAGACACATCCACATGTCATGCTCAAGTTGCTTCAACTCGTGTTCATTTTTGTTCATTTTAAAAATAAGTACGAAGCAAGCAGATTAAGTTCATTTTTGTTCATTGGAGGATCAACAACGTTTACATTTCTTACATGAAGATAGGAAAGTCAAAAGAAATGACAATGCAATGTTCAAGCAATATTTGTAAACCAAAATTTGCAAGCTTGAGCTTTCAGAGATAATGCCATCACCGCAGGAGGAAAGGAAGTACTAAGTAATGCTAGCTGAGCCTGACTTATGAATTTCATGTAACATAGCACAAAAGACAAAAGAAAACCCCCGGTCAAAAAAAAAGACAAAAGAAAACAACCTTATGTTAATATCTAGTATCACTTCTTAAACTTGTCTTGTTCCATGGTCGAAGTTTTAAATTTTCTGTGCTGGCACTAAAAACTCGAAGAAAGAACAAAAATGTGATATAGTGTTGTATATTTCTTATCTGAGCTAGGACTAACTGCCTGCGTTTGGTAATTGTTATGTGAAACCATATCAGACAATTAGAACAACTATAGTTACCAAGTCTACAAAGTGTATTTCCAACAACTCTCTACCATTGCACATTGCTACTCCAAAAGTTTTGCTAAAAGATATTGAACAGGAAAATTGAATTGTGTAAGGAAGCATACCTCTCCTCTTTCTCTTCCATCAGTCCCCTCCAAATCCAATACAACAGTACAAGGCTCAACACCAACACAGTGGGCTATCCAGATGCCTTTAGTAGTTTGGTTCCTAACAACAGAAATAGAACAACAACATTATTTTCCCTAAATATAAATCAGACTTTAATGGTGTAGAATACATTTGAGAGCTGCAATTTCATGATAAGAGAAGGGAGAAGCGGCCAATCGGACATGCAAAGTGGCAAGCAAAGAAAAAGATAGTTGCTCAATTATTTAATCGCAAGTAAATAAAATAAACAACATGATGCACAAATTTATAATCATGTGGGGGAAAGAAAATGGTAATACCTTCCCCTGAATGCATCCATCTCCCTAAAATTAGTACCAAAGAGTTGGTTCAACAAGGTACTCTTTCCTGCTCAAAAGAAAAAGTATGATGAAAATATATCTCAACTAAATTCTAAATTATTTACTGTCTATTTGTAAAAAAAGGCAGAAAGCCCACATATTAGCCAAGAATACATGTTTCAGTTCAGTGTCAAGCTATCAGCCAAATGCTCAAAATAACATTGTATAATTTTATATCAGGAAAGACAAACAGGTAACCTCCAAGAAAAGAGAGCATGAAATATATTTGTCATTATTCATTATCACAAAATACATCCGTGTATTTGGGAAAATCAGATGCTATGGGACTACATTGCCCTTAATTTGCTTGAGATCTATCATTCACGTCAGCAAGTTCATGGCTTCAGAAAAGATATGCAAGCGCACTACTTTAAAAGACACTCATGTTAGCCAACTAAGGTTGCAAACTGTCCTGGACAACGCCAATTGGAAAAAATCATGGTGGATCACAATACGGAAGTCACTAACAAGGCCACCATAACTTCCTAAAAACAGCAATGTCACACGCTAGCAGTGCAGATTTCTACCGCTGTACTAGCAACGCAAACAACCGATCATCTAGCACATATAAGGCTCACCCACCTATGCAACCCTTTCATGAAAACCTATCAGCGAGTTCATCTTGTCAGTGTGGCACCCTCTGATCATTATTACGCCAAGTGCCGCCACATGCAAGCAATCCTGTGCAGGCATGTACAAAACCACAAGGTGACAACAAAGTCAATGGTTTGGTTACACGATACTACTCCACAAACAAACTGAATTGCCTGTTCTGTTAAACAATGCGATTAACAAGCGTTCAACAGCGCCAGGACGCGCATACGGCTACCGGAACGCGCGAACCAAACCCCTCGTCCGAGTAACAAAGCCGAGCGCGGCGCGCGTACATGCCGCATGAACTCCCGATCTAGCAGAGGAACCGACGATATATAGCCATTATTAACCCGATCAACCAAATGCAAGCGCGATCACGAACGCGATTCTAGGGAGAAGGAGAGTACCTAATATTCTAATTAATGTACTCCACTAGTTAATTAGCAATGGAACCGCGCGCGCCGCGCTACTGATGCCCAGCGAAATTTACGGAAGATGAGATGGAAACATTTGATCAAACAGGAGGCCAGCGCCGCGCACGGGATCGATCGATCGATCGATCGGCCGGCGTGCGAAGCGAGGATCGAGACGGCGGGCGTGCGCGTACGTACCGCTGCTCTGGGGCCCCATGATGGAGACGACGGCGTAGGAGAGACCGCAGCCGGCGACGCCCGCGGCCGCCATGAACCGCTCCGCCGCGTCGCCCGCGAACTCGCCCTCGCCGTCGATCAGCTGCACCGCCTCCGCCGCCGCGTCCTCCTCCATCTCCGATCCAACTGGCCCGTGCGTGCGCGCGGATAGGCTTCGTCGTGGCTTGGTGGGGAACGGATGGGAGGCGATGACGATGGTGGGGGTGGCTCACTTCGCCCGCGCTTCTCCCTCTACGCTTCGCTTCTCCGGCCTCTCGGCTTTCGCGGAGCACGATACGCGAGGCCCCCCTCCTCTTTTGCATATATACCCGTCCAAGGGTAGGATTTTTTTTGCGTTTTGCCCCCTGACAATCCGATATTATATTTGAAATCCACCTTTTTGAAATCGTTGCATGGGTTACGTACTTGTTCAAATCCGCCTTCAACTATGGTTTACGTGCGTGACAACAAAATTACACTTCGTTGCTAATTTGTAGGCCTAGCAGAGAAGCTCGAACCTCGTGAGCAGCGTGAACTCGGCTCGTAAAATAAACAAGCCGAGCCGAGCCGACTTCCTACATCGTTATCTTAACAAGTCGTGCATGAGTTAACTCACAAGCCGCTCGTTGGCTCGTTAAAACTCGGTAACTGAATATTCACTATGATGATTTTTAATGTAATTTTTTTTATTGGATGAATATTTAAATTATGTATGCCCATATAACCATGTTATGTTGGAATATAATTGTTAGGATTGTTCATTGGCTCCTCACTAATTATCTATGTTTTACTTTATGCTAGATAATTAGTTACAGTTTTATTTATGTAGTCCTTCTGTTGCGTGCATGTGTTAATATGTGTCATGTGCTCACGACGGGATTTAGCTTAGCTCCCGACTAATTACCTTAGTCACGCGGCTTAAGTTAACTCAGTTCATTTTAACTTATGTTGCTCGCGAGCTACTCACGAACCGCTCGAGCTTTTTATCGAGTCGAACTGAGCTGAATTTTCAGCTTGTTAGCTTGACGAGTCGAGCCACTTTTTTTAACAAGTTTAAACGAGTCGAGCCGGCTCGATAGCAAGCCCTACTACTTTGACAAAGATGCTCAACGCCGTTGACAGAATCGGTAAGAAATAAATTTTCGATCCTTTGTACTTGGCACGCGGATATCCTAATTTGTTTTCGAGTAGTTCTTTTATGTTTTTCCTCCTAATATAAATTACATCAATCTTGAAACAAGTGAAGGAATGAGTAATCACTATCTACTCTTCATACATACTTTAAATTTTATACAACTTAAAAAAAATAGAATCACTTCTCTTTGTTTTCACCCTACCTAGGAAGAATTCATGGTCTTTAGACTATTTAACTAAGGTCATGTTTGTTTAGGTTTAGACATTTTATTTATAGCTTAAAGCTAGCTTTCAGACTTAAATAACTTAAAACCTATTGGCTTTTATACGTAGTAGAGGTGGATAATTTTACTATAACTTTAATGGTATTAGTCTAAAATCAATCCTCGATAAGCCAAAAAAACCCTCTCCAATGGGTTTTGACTTTTAGGCTCTATTTGTTTCGGCTTAAGTTTTTTGGCTTTTGGCTTAAATCTAGCTTTTTGGTTTAACGAACCTTTAAGCCGTCTGCTTTTAAACTAAGACATGTTGTTTGGTATCCTGGCTTTTTGATGGGTTGGATGGTGTAGCTTATTGTTAGAAAGTTTGAAATACACTTTAAGGTTGTAAGGACTTTTCTTATGTACTGATTTATCTAATACAAATATTTCATACTTTTTTCACCGAATGTCGTATTGAAAAGAAATAGATTAATCTTGAGATCAAACTTCATTCTGAGCATAATTATTTATCAACTTGAAACTCTTACTACGTGGCAATTTTAAATTCTTCTCAGGCTGAAAATAGTATAACAATTCTGAACTCTCATCAAACTAAATAAAAACATATACTGAGGGGCTCGATGAGGCGGATCCGATCGCCTCTTGCTGCGCCAGATCTGGCCGTCGCCACCCGCCTCCCGCCGTTCCACCTTTGGGTCCACCCGCCTTCACCCACGCCACGTCGAATCCGACCGCCTCCCACCGTGCTACGGCCGGATCATTTCAGCTCTACTTGCACCACGCTCGGACCCTATAGCCTCCCGCTGTTCCAAGCTCAGGTTCGGCCGCTTCAACCCACGTCGCGTCGGATCCGGGTCGGAGGAGGAGGAAGGAGGCTAGGGATGGCGGAGGAGGGAGGAGGTCGGGGACGACAGAGACTGCAGCGGCAGAGGGAGAAGGCATGTCGCACAGGGGAGCGAGAGAAGACGAGGAGAAATAATGAGATGGGAGAAGGATTCTTGATTTTATATATGATGGCATTTGACGGGTAATTTTGGAGACTTACAGTGGTAAAGGGTTATTTCATCCAAAAAAACTCAAAAAAGCACCTCTCACCTACCCTCTCTGTTTTTTAACTTTACTTTTTTAATGTAACTTTGATCATTACTTTTTATGTTTTTACAATAAATTTTACTAATAAAATTATAATATTATGGCAATCATTTTAAGTAACAAATTTAATGATATATTTTTATATAGCCATTTTCAGTAGTTTTTGGCCTGTTGTCGGTTAATCTTTAAAGAATTTAATGGCGAGGAATCAAGGACTTCAAGTAAAAAAGAATAAATAGAGTAATTTGTAAGGAAGAGGCAGAAGAATACTGTGCATATCTTACCTTTTGTACATCTTTTTTTGCGGCCCTTAACACGTATGTTTTTGTAAAAATAACCTCTCCTCTACCATGGAAAGCACGACATCCAAGGAAAGTGGAATCTGCTTTGCTCCGTAGCAGTAGGCTTCATGGCATCCTCCCGCGCTACCCCAGTGCAGCAACAAAACGGTACAGTGTATAGGAGCTAGTGTACAGTGCACAACGAAACCGCCGCGTTGGCTGCCTCTCTTCGGACTGTTGTGCTCGCACTCAGACGCGGCAGGGGACACCGCTGCGCCTTTCGCGGTGAGAGAGGAAGCTATTTTTACAAGAACATAGGTTGAAGGACATATTTGAAAAAAAAAACGATGTACAAATATCTAGATATGAACAGTGTTCGAGGCAGACTGAAAAGATCATCACACTGACTCACTTCAACATCAAAACTATCACAAGAGAGAAAACAAGACAGAAGCACTTATTCACATTAACACACAGACAAATGCACCAACCAAAGTTGTGTCCTACAAGAAAAATGTCTCGTTCAGGCGGAGCAAGGAAGAAGCTTCAGCCTCTACTGTTCAGAGTTCAGAGCCTTCGCATTGTGGGTGAGATCATCATGCGATACGCCACGCCGTGGCCGAGGTCACGGCGGTGCTGGACGACCCGCACTCGCTGCCGGGGAGCGAAACGCTCGGCTTGTCCAGCCTCAAGGCTCACGGGCACGCCGCGCTCGCGCGCGCCTGCGACGTGCATCGCTCCATGCGCGCGACGGAGCTCCTGGGCGAGGGGGCGCCGCGCGGGGCGGCAAGGTCCCACGGGTCCAGGGACGCCCTGCGCCGGCCGCCGCTCCCTGTCGGCGGCTGCTCGTAAGAAGGAGACCGCGACACCGCCGCCGCGGCCCCGGAACCGGCCGCGGGGCGCTGCCTCGGCGCGCTCTGCGACCGCGCCTTGGCGAGCGACGACTCCGTGTTCGCCATGTAGTTCGGGAACAGCAGCGCCGCGTGGTCGGTGGCGGCGTCGCACGCCTTGCTGCCGCGGTGGCGCACGCTCGCCTCGGACACGGCGGAGAAGGAGACTGAGTAGTCCTCGAAGCGGCCGCTCGCATCCGTCAGCGCGGACGGAGTCGGCGAGACCTTCTGGTACAGCTCGGTCTTCGCCAGCGTGCGGCTCAGCGGCGTCGAGTAGCAGCTGCTGCTGCGCCGCCCACACGCCCTCGGCGTGCCGTGTGCCTCAGCTCCGCAGTTGTCCACCTCCACGATCTTCACGTTCTCCTCCGAGCCCCTGTCCACCACCTCCTGCATGGCCAATCCCACATTATCGTCTCCGTATGGCTTGCGTTTAGTGATCGTCTCGAGAACGCTGGTGCTTACCAGTGGCCTCCGGGAGCGGTGGTGCTGCGGAGACCGGCGGTTCCGCGGCGGCCGCGGAGTGCTTGTGGGCGTCTTGTCGTCCTCGAGGAGGCGCAGCCGCTCGGCGCGCGCGCGCTTCTGGGCGGCGGCGAGCGCCTGCATGCGGCGGAGCGTCATGTTCACCTGCCGCCTCACCAGCTGGCCCCTGACCATCGCCTGCAGCTTCACCATCCCTCTCAGCGCGCACAGCGCCTTCCGCGCCTGCGCATTGCCATGGATATCACTTCAGAGAAATGCACAAACCAAGAACCGATGCAACGCAAGAACCTACCAGGTACGACCGGAATGCCGACTGAATCTTGATCGCCGCAGCCTCCTCGGTGTCACCGGCGCTACCCTTCGACGCCGGCGGGACGACCGTGGCCGCGGCGATCGCGAGCTCGGTCGCAGCAGCGGCTTGCTGGTCCTGCACCACTACATGCACCTCCGAGAAGAAGTGCGACGATGTGGACGCGAGCTGACCCTGGCCAGACGTGCCCGTGTCCTTGCCGCTCGTAGCCGACGGACGCCGGAAGCTCCATCGCCTCTTCTCCTTTGCGGACGGCGTCGACGCCGGCGTCGGCACCGTCGACAATAACGACTGGCTGTCCGCTTTGTCCTTGGCCTTGGCCTTCTTGTCCTTCTTGCTGGTCAGGAAGCTTCTGAACCACCTACCCGCCTTGCCCATCTGCAGAAGGAAACACTACAAGGCTGCAACTGAAGCTGCACCAGCTGCTACTACTAGCAGTAGTACTACTCCATTAAGCATTTTTGCAGCAGCTGCCGCTGCTTGCAGAGATGACAGAATGAAAGCATCAGCAGCAGCAAATTTCCGACAAGTTTGAAGTGATCCAATGATCTTAATAGACAATGGATCATTCATTCACTCGGGCTCAGGCTCAGATTCACTATCAGATACTTCTACTACCTCACATATCTCCTCTGCTTCTGCCATGTGCATTGCTCAGTAGCTATTTACCTATACAAGTTCAGTGCAGTGGTCTAGTGGAGGGACATGGAGTTAAATGTCTATAATTTACAAGAAGTGTCCCAGCTAATTAGGTTCCCCATATGACATGGATGAGCTTATCTGCTTAATAGTGGTTTATGGTATGAGTATTTAAGGGGGTGGTCAGAACCATCATGTGGTGAGTATCTTTTACTGAAACCCAATTATCAATGTGGGCACTACAGATTCATGGATGGTCCTCAGTAGCAGCAACAGTAGTAGTAGTGCTCATCTTCCAGAAGGCACACATGGCACAACTCAGCACAAGACGGTATTAGTATCAAGGACTGAAAGCTGCTCTACTCCTTAACCACCTCTGAAGCAACTGCTTTCTGGCTCATGATCCAATGGAAGGCTTAGCTTGAATCTTTTCAGTGGTTGCCTTCACAAGATTGTGCTGATGATGAGTGATGATGAATAGTAATGTGTGCCTTTGAATCTTTGGTCTGTACATGCAACTTTGGAGCTGTTGCTGCCGCTGCAGGTTTTATGAGGGTGGTGGACACTGGGGGTTTAATGTGCTAGCCTGGAGCCTGGAACCCTGTGGCAGGGGCTAGGAGCTGAAGCTGCAGGGACCAGATCAATGGACCATGGTGTCCATCATTCAAGATGCGCAATTAATCTAGCTAGGGTTTTGATTTAGTTTGAATGAATAATCCGAAGCAAAGATAATTCTGAAAATTTGTTCTTCCCGGTCCCTTGTTGCTTTCATCGGATGCAACCTGCCAGTTGTTCTCACATGTTGAAACCTGAACACAACCTGTTTGGAACGCAGGAACTTCACACAAATATTGCACTAGTCTCACACAAATATTGCACTAGTCTCACAGCAACCTGCCAGTTGTTCTCATATGTTGAAACCTGAACACAACCTGTTCGTTCCTTCCAAACACGGCCTAAGCCTTCTTTACAGCTAGGAAGGAACGAACCATGAGGTATCTTGCTGATTTTACAAAGCTTAGGGCTCTGCTACAACTGATCCATGATCCCTATCCCAAATCTGAAGGTAAGGAATGGAGTCTGATCTTTTCCATGGTTGAATGTTCTTTTCCTTTGGTCATAATCAACGATCGAGGTACAGTCAAAGTACGGGGTGTGTTGGTTGGAAGACAATGGTAGTGCTCTACCAACGGCAGTACGTAGCAACCGTACGTACATGGTGCGCACACAGGCAACAGGAGGACCACGAGATCTCCCTCCATTGACTCCGGAAAAGGCAGCGCTTGAATGATCAGCCAGCCGTGAGGCGCGATCCAAACTTCAGAACATTTTCCAACCCGGCAGTGCTGCTTGATCTCCTCTCTACACTACCAACTTGGCTGGCAGTGTAGTACTCGAGTGAGCATGGCCGTACGTATGTAGACGGTAGATCTGCAGAATGACTTGCAGTAATTGAGGAAATGAACAGTTGATGCTTCTTGTGTCAGTCTTACTGGTTGTCACTGAACAGTTACTAAACATGGAGAGTGATAGCTGAGGATTCAGAACATTTTCTTGCTTTTTTTACTGTACGTTAAATTCGATACAATGGATCAGATTAGCTAGGATTTATTTGTACTTCCTCTGGTAGTAAAGTAGTAGAAATACTCTTAACAAATCAACGACAAAATTTGATTTCTACTGTTCATTATATACTACCAGTATAATGCACAGTAAAATTTCTCTCCTCGTTACCATACACTATACGACTGAAATGTGTTCTCTCCTATGTTCATATCTTCTTTTTTGATTTGGGAATTTTCAGTCAGTTTCAGCCTTTCAGACGAGCAGAAGCACGGTGCCATGGTGGTGAGATTCACGTACAGGCCTTCTCAACGCGGCCCAAATTCATCGCCCTTTCTACCCCTTCGGCCGGCGAAAAGTCTTGTGCCGTCATCCCCTCTCCCCTTTTCTCTAGCGTTCTTACCAGTGTTGAGTAGGTTGGGGATTTATTTATTTATTGAAGTAATTTTAAATTTCTTTAGTTTTCCTATTTACTGTAGAATAAGTTGCTCTTGTTTCGTTATTCTCTAGCGAGTTCTTGGTCAGATTTCCTTTACCCAAATTTTACCAGAACGAATCACTTGAACGATGATAGGGACGCTTATGCTAAATGTTAACATCAGGCCAAGTTAGGTACAAATACATCTCCTTTTATTTTCTTTCAACCAGCAATGCCCACTAGAGAGGTGGAGGTCCTCAAGGGTGGCAATGTATCATGCTCCTTCCAGCCAGAGTTAACCAATATCAATTTGAAGAAAATCGCTAAAAATTTGAAATTTGAAAATCGGAAATATTAGGTCGAGAATCGTAGAGTTTCAAAATCAAAATTTTTGAAAAATAAAAATTCAAAAATCGACGGACTAGTTGAACTTTTTTGTGGTCGATTTTTTAAGCGATTTTCGTTGATTTTCTTCGAAAATCGAGTGATTTTCGACTAGTTCACGTAACATAATTTTTTTTTTCAAATTTTTGATTTTTTTTTAATTAAACCGGTTTACCGAGCGGTTTTAGAATCTGAGCCGCGTCGATACGGGCCAAAATAGCAAAAATCAAACGATTTTCATCGATTTTTTGAACCTGCTTCCAGCAGCGCGTATACATATGTCCTACGAGGCTTTATCTCTGGAAGGACAAATCAACGAATGAAACAGCTTCGTGATTCGCCGCGTCAACTTCCTGAATGAAAAAACAGCTCTTTTCCATAACACTAAATTCAACGTAGTTTGTTTATCTTTTTCGATCAAATATATCAGATTAGGCTGCAGTATATAAGTAGAAATGACTTTAACAAATCGATAGCTATTTTTAATTTCTATCAATACAGTACCACTGCACACTAGTACCATACAATAAATCATATATATCTTTTTTTTTAAAAAAAAGACGCTATCCCTCCACGTAGCTTCTGAGACCTTTTGGGGACATTCCACTGCGAGTGTGTGCAGATGCAGGTGCGCGCTCTCTCCCATGTCCGCTACAGAAACGTGACACGTTCTGACGACGCGACGCTGCGGCCATGAAAAGCCTCGCAGAATATTCCCTCCCTCGCAAATTAGTAATTAATTAACTTTATTTACTTGAAGCAGAAGACAGACACATACGCGGTCACATCTCCGATTGGGCCGGCTTACGGTGGCTCGGGCTCGGGCTCGGGCTCGAGCAGAGCGATCATTGCGGTTGCAGAGCATGCGCCTGGTCAAGGAACGGTACTGTGCGCGTGGGAAAGATATTTAACTTAAACAGGTGCACGGTTATCGTTGGATATGCCGATTTTTCAAGGTAGTAAATACTGTAGTAATATATTTTTTTGACGATCTTGACTGTTCGTTGGCTCGTTCGAACGACGTTGAGGATTAATGATTGCATAAGTTGTTGTCCCTATTAGGACTGCAGGTAACTCTATTCGTGCGTGTGTGGTCGATTGGCATATCGTATGTGCCCACGGTTCTAAAATTCGACGAAATTTCAGAAATCTCGCTCGAGATTTCAGCCGGGGACAGGATTCAAAATACCGGCCGGGTAAAAAAATTAAATTGCTACAATAATCTCAAAATTTTCTCGGGTTTTCTGACCGGTTTTTGACTTTTTTTGACCGGATTTGGTCTAATAACCCATAAGAAGGTAATCTTTCATGAAAAATTGTTGAAAAAACGAATTTTTGAGACGTTTTATAATTTCGATAGAAACACTATCAGTTTTTTATAAAATTTTACAAGCTTAATCATGTTCTGAAAAATTAATGGTACTATCTTTAGCAGTGTAGGATTACAATTTTTTTAAAAAATAATTGAACTTCATTTGCTATCTTTAAAAAAACAAAAACATAATGAACATAACTGAGATAGTAAACTTGTCAGAATTTTATAAATTTGCTCGAGTGTGATCATGATCCAAAATTTTTATGAGAGCTTAATAATTTACACAAATAACATTATCTAAAATTTTCAAAAATTTTAAACTATTTTGTTTGCTCAATCAAATCTATGTAAGCATCGAAATTCATTTGTTATATTTCAAAAATTAAAAAATAGAAAGAATATAAAATGGTACAGTATCCTTGTAAGAATTTTATAAATTCATTGGAGTATGATAATGATATAAATTTTTATGAGAGCTTAATAATTTTCTTAGAACCCTTCTATAAAATTTTAAAAAAATTTAAACCTTTTTTCGTTATCGAAGCAAATCTATGTATTGATTATGAGGCTTTTATCAGGATGTAGCACTCTCAGAATTTTTTAAAATAATTGAAGCTTTATCATCATCATCAAATTTTATGGAAACATTGATGATGCATCAGACCATACAAAAATAAATTCAAAATTTTCTAAGATTGTTTGAACAATTTTTTCATTCGATTGAAGTTTGCTGGTAGGGCTTTTATTAGGACAGTAGCACTTTCAGAATTTTTCAAAATTCCTAAACCATTATAATCATCTTAAATTTTATGGAAATATTATTGATGCTTCATGACCATCCAATTTTTTTCAATATTTTATGACGTGATTTGTTCTATTTTTTATTCGATTCAATTTTGTCGGTCAGCCTTTTATTAGGACAATACCAATTTTAGAATTTTAAAAAATTTCTCAGGCTTGATAATTATCTCAAATTTTTATGAGAACATTAATGGTGTGTCAGGACTATCCACAAAAAATTTTAAGAAATTTTGATGTTGTTTGGATAATGTTTAGTTTGGTTGAAATTTGCTGAGATTTTGGCAATTTTGGGCGAAATTCCGCTAAAATCTCGGATATCCCGGTTCAAAAAATTCTGGATTTGAATTTGAATTTTTTTATTTCATTCAGAATTTATCCGAAATTATGATATCTCGGCGAAATTTCGGATTCCGGCCACCTCCGAGATGTCAACCGGAAATGAGATTTTAAATCTTGCAGGTGCCAAATAGTTGACTTCTCCGGTCACTCGCAACTCTAGATGCCTAGGTATGATTCAAGTTAAGATCTGTTTGAGGAGCTGTAGTTTTTCTAAAAAGTTATTTTTTTGGCTTTCTGTGCTGAAAAGAAGCGGTAGCTTTTTATGAGAGATTGTTTGACAAATAACTAATTTCCAATAAGATGTAAAAGCAGATCCAAATTTTATTTTCAGCTTTTAACTTTTGCTAGTTATATATGGCTTCTAACTTATACCAAAAATCATTTTAAAACTAAGCTATTTAAGAGGACTTACTGACTTTTAAAAAACTAAACCTAACTTAAAACTCCCAAACATGACCTTAAGTTGCAGAGGTCCAAAAGCTCCTAGCTGTTACATGCCCCCTCCGGTCAAAAATAACACATGCAATCGTACTATTTTGACACTTGAACAACAGTACTAGTATCTTTTGAAATATTTAGATCGGCAATATCAAAATGATGAGAGTGCATTTATCTTGATATCTGTGGTGATCCGCATAATTAGCCTAGGGTAACGACAGTAATACCGTCATTACTCTTAGATAATTACACAAATCTTGATATACTAGCCAATCAAAGTTAGTACACCGTGTTTAGAGTGTTGTAGCAGAACAATAATTAGAGACACAAATGAAAACTTTATTACATTCCACTGCCACGCAGGCTACAGGTCCAGTACATTAATTATACATAAGATCTAAGTATAATAAAAATATAATACTAAAGTACTAATTACTCCAAAAGAATGACGGAAGCTGAAGCACTGCATAACCATCAACCTAGCCCTTTTGATAATCCGCCTCCTCATGATCTTGATCATGCGGATGACTTCACTTCATGCCTCGTGGTCCAACCCATTGGGATCCATGTTCCAACCATACACTTGTCCACATGAGCATTTCTCTAACAAAGGGGATTTAGCAAGAATGAGTACAAAACTACTCAACAAGCATTAATAACAAAATACACCGTATGAAAATTTACCAACCTCCATCTCATAAACCTTCTCCTCTCAAATATATTTTAAGAAAATAAGGGTTTTATTAGAAAAACGTGGGTTTTCAATTTTAATTGTTGAAATTGTTAGTAGCACCCGTATATGAGGCAGACTTAGCTTTCGTAGCTTCCAATCCAGAAGACAACCATGAATTCATGATTTTACCCTGTGCAGGTTTGTACCACTTTGCCCTAGTGATCCCATCTCGTGAAGCCCCAGAATGTTTATCACTAGTCCAATATTAGATCTCCAACCCTGTTGACTCGAGCCGGAGACACCTATCCCATGCCGTCCTGCTAGACTCGCAGCTAACAGTTGTAACATGTTACCGCAGCAGCACTGATACTCAACCCAAGGCTTTACATATATATATATATAGACTGAAAGAATCAATCGCAGCTGATTTTCAGTGTCTTCTCACCGGGCTTTCCGTCATACTCAACTTTACACGCGTAGTTATCTACTCTTACTTAATGTAGAGATCATAATACCTTCACATATTATATAACTATCCTCCTATGCGCCTTAAACCGCAACATCACAGAAATGGTAATGTACAATTTATTTGTAAATATGAAACAATGATACAAATGGTTTCTATTAATTAAATCATTGAATATTTAAACGAACAACACAATCTCCCAACGAGGGGCAAAACAAAAAAAACTAAAAGGAAAAGGCCTCATATCCACCGAGGAATTGTGTCGCTGCAACCTTATTAAAAAAATACATGTAGCAAAAATTGGTCCAGCTCTCTCACAGTAGCAGCTAGGTTGTAAAAAAGAAAAGCACAGAAGCACCTCTCAAAAAAGAAATGCACGAAGAAGGGTGGAGAAGTATTGGGTCATTCCTCGAAGGGCCTAGGTGCTATTTTACATCGGTAGAGGACAACCGGACCCAAGCTTGTATGTAATTGGAGCAAGATGGGATGACAGAGAATGACTAGACGACATGGCATGGCCATTTTGTTGGCAATTTCCAAAGTTTAATATAGGTAGTATACGGGGTACTAGTACTGGTTCGTACGTGACAAAAATATGCCAAATTAATGGTCGGAGTGTTAGCAACGGATGGAGCGTATGAGTGGAATAACAAAGGATAAATTCCTTATATGCTATCGGAATTTAGGGAAAATCCTTAAATGTGTCAGAGCCTATATGTTAGTGAGATAATGAATGACATATAAGGGATGAGGTAAACTTTAAGTGGTATATAAAGAATTGCCCTAATAACAAACCACATGTAGGTTATTTGGGTGAACCGGTTGATACGTGCAAATCTGAGCTGAATTGCTTACTCGCTGTTAGATTTTTGGCAGACGCTCGTCGCTTGATGACAAGTGCTGGACTCGGTAGGCAGTCGATCAGTGGACCGGCACTCGCTCGCTCACTCACGGCTGGCTGCCTTGTATCTGGTTCAATTAACCATGGCCGGGCGTTTTACCGGAACCCATGATGGCGATGGATGGGCGTGAGTGACAGAAAGGGGGGTGAGAGATGGACGGATCGGATTTGAGAGGTTAAAAAGCATGGATCGATCGATGCGAGGATGGAATTTTGGAGGTAGGATCAATGATGGTGTCCGACGGTATTGCAATGGTGCACGTCCAAGTCTGAATATATAATGTCCCTCCGAGCGATCCATTTCTCTCTTCTCTGAATGTATGTGTGGTCGCCAGGTGCGATATATATTCCCCTTTTTTTTCTGTCTTTGCATAACTTAAAGGCACCCTGACATAACTAGCACAGATCGCTTAATTATTGCCACAAGCACTCAAGCACGCCGATTAAGACGTCAGGGTTAAGTTGTGGCGGTATCTTCCCTCGATATAAGTTACACAAATGTTGAAGTAATCAAAAGATAGGTAATTACTATCTACTATTCCTTCGTACTTTAATATTTATATAGCTTTTTTTAAAAAATGCATAGAGAAGCTAAGTCAAGTTAGTGCGAAACGACTAGCTTCTTCTCCAGGAGACAGGAGACGCTGATCGCAACAAAAGAAGCTCTACCTGGCCTTCTCTTTGGCTCACCGCATAAGCCTTAGAAGTCAATTTCATGGTGAGCGACGTCATAAGGCCGGCTTGGAACATAGAAATTTTGCCAAAATTCCACGTAAAAAGAGGGTAATTCTCGTAAGAATAAAAGATATAAAAAATCCCTACATCCAAACGGAACCTACAAGCTGGAATAGTTTAAGCTAAACTGATTTATTGGATAGAAAAATAAACAGTCGATATTAAACTTAGTTTACTGTAAAAAAAACCTCAATTTGTAAGCTAGCGCACCTAAAAACGCAGCCGGTTCGAGCTTAATTTTGTTCGCGTACGTTACATCCGGAATCCGGATCCCGAGTCCAAAGCTAGCCAAGGTTGGCGACGAATGACGATCCCAGCTAAGCTAGGGTGTGAGGGCACAAGGCACCTGCGGATGCAGGACCCAACGTCGACAAGATTGATCAGATATATAGCAGGCTAGCAGCTCAGCTCAGGTGTGCCTGCCTGCCTGTACCTACATATGCATATATATGCAGCTCAGCCCGTACAAACAAACTTACTACTAGCTTGCAATTGCAAGGTAGCACTACCAGTAGGCGGCAGTAGCAACGTAGAATCAAGGTTTCGGATTTCGTTTTCGGATAAAATACCGCCGTGGGCCGGAGACCGAGATTTCGGCGAAATTCGGTAATTTCGGAGTAATCTCGTTCGAATTTCAAATTCAAAATTTGAATCCGACTTGTTTGATACCGAGAAGTACCGAAATTCGGCGAAAATGGGCGAAATCTCGGCCGAAAAAGGCGAGATTTCGGCAGTTTTGCACATGCCGGAAAGTGGTCGAAATGGCGGCGAAATTTTTTTAAATTTTTTGTGGAGAGTTATGACATATTGTTAATGTTTTCATAAAATTTTCAGATTTTTATGAAGCATGTGGAATTTTTAAAAATTCAAACATTGGGACTGTCCTAATAAAACGCTGACAAACAGTTTTGAACTGAATGAAAAATGGTACAAAGCATGTTAGAAAAATTTGAAATTTTGTTAGCATGATTCTGACATGTGAATAATATTTCCATAAAATTTTCAGTTGTTGATGAAGCTCGAGGAATTTTTAAAAATTCGGTATTGGTGATGTCCGGACTGAAAATGGTTGAAAGTACGTTAGAAAATTTCAAAAATTTTATTGGATGGTCGTGATGCATCATTAACCTTGCCGTAAATTATTTAGATGATTATCAATGCATGAAGTTAGAAATTTCGGCAGCATTTTGACTGAAATTCGAAGATTGAGAGTCACAATTCGAAACAATTAATGTATATTGGCATGGCAATTAATAAACACGAAATAAAATCGATACATATAACAATTCTTCACATATTTGCATATGACAATTAAATGAATATATATTTGCATCACGTACCTACGAGTAGTAGAACGCTTGTGGTGCAAACTCCACCTCCGCGTTATCGACAATAACCTCGTGATTCTTCCTCTCGTGTTGTTGCTTGTATTCTTCCCAGGTCATATCCCGCGGTAGCCAGACAGACTTCCAATGTTCGTAATGACTCATCCAGGCGCTATAATTTACGGACTGGTAAAGGTACCTGACACTGACAGATGAGTGTCATGCGTACGGATAGGCGCATGGATCATTGTAGTCAAACGGCGAAGAGATGCTCAATCCGTCATAACTTTGTCTGTGACTGTACCCACCCTGATCCCATCCGTACGGCATCGAACCATACCCGGTATGCTTGATTTGAAGGCCCAAATGACAGGAAGACTCGCTGCTACACCATGATTGTGAGCTATCATGTGGTTGTGCTGCCTGGCGCCCACCCCAACCACGCGACGTGCCCTTCCCCGTAGTACGGGTCTGCCGCTGGGAGTGACCTCTCGGGGCAGTACCCCCCTGATGCGATCCTCCTACCGATGATTGTGACTGTGGATGGGGCCGAGGAGTACCGGCCGACCATCCCATCATCGACGGAGAGTCTCGCATCGTCATTGAGCTACTCTTGAGGTATCGCACATTATCAGAAGGTGTTGCCGTGTCATCGTCACTGTCGATAATAGGCTTCTCATCACTTCGGGTTTTTCCTTTTTCCATTGCACTCTAGGTGCCCGATAACTTCTGCAACCCGCCCAAAGCTCCTGCTAGGGTGTCATCATCGTCGGCGTCGGTAGCACGCTTTCTCTTCCCTGTGTGTGTCACCGATATTCCATTCGGTCCAATCTGGGAGACTCTTTCCACCTGTGACCAATTAGAAGTAAGGTTAACACTATTGTGAGGTTTCGACATACATGGTTGAAAAGTGGAATGGAAAACAATTACATTATTTACCTGTTGCCTTATTCATCTCTTCCGTTGGGATGGAGTCAACCACGAATCTCGCTGGGAGGGGTGGGTCGTACTGACTGTCCTCGTCGAGTAGAGGCTCCCCACTAGACCTGGACGAGTCAAACCAGTCTGCAATTGGGTCATGGCCAGGATGCATCGCATCCTCGATCAGGCGATCCACAGGGTCTTCGTCTTGGGTTTGGCGAGAGGATTCATAGTCGCGCAAGCGAAGTCGCAGGTTGTAGTGCACGAACACGAGCTGTTGGAGCTTCGCATAACTTAAACGGTTTCGTAGCTGCGTGTGCACCAAGGCAAATGTGCTCCAATTGCGTTCACACCCACTCGACGATGCGCACTGGGACACCAACCTCAAGGCGAACTTTTGCAGCGATGGTGTCTCATTCCCGAAGGCCATCCACCATTGAGCTGCGAACAATACGAAGAAAGAGAAGTCAGTGAGTGCTACACAACAACATACCAACCAACCACAATTTATGTACGTACCTGTCGTCATTTGCTTATCGACGGCGCTGGTCTGTGTAAGCTAGGTGGCAAATCATCCCCGTCTAAGACGGTATGTGTCAGCTTCCCGTAAAGCCTTCACCACGATAGCGTCGTCATCAGCCATAATGCCTAGTGCAGTCGAGAGCGCTCCCATGTACTTCGGAGTGCTACACATACTGACATCAAGGTTCTCATGGATTATATCCCACATGAGTACATATATTGTTAGTTCTTGCTACTTACTAGACTTATCCCACATGACTACATGGCTACATAAGAAAAAAAAATACATCTACACTTAAAATCCAACAAAAATACTTTCTGCATACCAAATTTTTTTGGCTGACCAAAATTTCGCCTCATCATCCCGAGATTTCGCCTCAACAGACCGAAATCTCGCCCTGAGAGGCCGAGATTTGCTTCCTGGAGCTTGGGACTGGCCGGATTTGGCCGGAGAGTGGCCAGAGCAGAGAGAGAGCAGGGTGGAGAAGAGTCTGGCGCTGGGGAAAGTGAAATGGCAGAGCAACTCGGTGGAATGGACGGTGAAGGAACTTCAATGATTGACGATGTATTAAAACCTGTGAGTTGTCAACATATAAAATGATTTATTTCTCATCTCTAAAACACATTAGCACCCATATCTCAGTGGTGAGGCTAAACTCTATCAAACAAGAGGTCTTGAGTTCGAATCTTTACAACGACATTTCTTTGCAACTTTTTTTCCATAGTTTGGAGCATGTAAAAATTACCAAAATTTTTGTACATAGTTGCAAAGAATCAATGATGCTGTCATAAAATTTTGAGAAGATGATCAAACATAAAAAAATCCCAGAAAACATGGAAGTGTTACTTGATAGTAGCCTTTTTTTTCAATAGTTCCAAGAATGTTAAAATTACAAAAAAAATTGGTACATATTTGGAAAGCATCAATGATCTTGTGATAAAGTTTTGAGATCATGATCAATCATAAAAAAATCCCAAAAAATTGTGAATGTAGTACATCACAGTTTTCGAACTGTACATCACGTCCTTGTACCATATAAAACTTTTTATTGACTCATCAAAACTGGTTCACACTTTTTTTAACTTTTACAACAGGGTTATGAGAGAATTTTTTTAGCTGTCATAAAAATCTTAGGTGATTATCAGACATGAATAAATTCATAAAATTCTAACACTGTCACTGCCTTGTTTATCCTAATTCTGATTTTTATTTTAAAAACATAACAAATGATCTTAAAATATTTTAATAAATTTTATGTATTATCCTACATACCTTATGATACTCCCATAAATTTTTCATAGCATGAAAATGCTTCCTCAATTTTCTAAAATTCGGAGAGTGTTTATGCCGAAATGCTAAAAAGTCTAAAAAATTAACTTTTTGGAAATATTATCATTGAAGATCACTTCCTTAGAGCTTATTGATATCATTCTGGTCAGATCCGGCCCAAAAAAACCAAAATCTGGTTTTAAATGGCGAAATCTCGGCGGTTTTGGGCAAAATCTCGCCGAAAAATCCGAAATTACTTTAGCATTTTCAGATTTTTTTTTCAAATTTTTCTATCCGGCCGGTCTACTAACTCTCGCTGGGCTCCGAAATCCGAGATTTCGGCGAAATTTCGCCGAAATTTGTAATATTGCGTAGAATTAATAGGCCAACCTACCTAATTAGTACTACTAACTATACTGCATTCTTCAGTGGTTCATCTTGTTCTGTAGCACTGGCTTGCTGAGTTGCTGGTATATGGACGCATGGGGGCATGCTCCATGCTGCATGGCCTGGAGCTGGACAAAGCCCAGCTATCTGTATCAGGACTTGAATGCGACTGCACTTGCTGATTCCTTCGCTCGCTTCTTTTCCTCCTCTTTTGGTGCTGCTGCACTGCATCTGCATGCCTAGTAATCACTGCCTGCGCCTTTCTTTCTCATCCCTCATGTAGCGCTGGCAGTACATGTCGCCGTAATGTATACATAATGTCAATCGTCAACTACTCGGTAGTAGTATTTCTTCGTTCTTCTCGTGCTTGCCATGGACTACTCGGTAGTCAATAACTACTGGACAGTCTGAAGTCTGAACTATCTAGTATCATCATATCATGTAGCTTCAGATTTATATATCTGTAGCTGACAAATAGCATGATCAGCTATATGTGTGTACATGTGTGCATTACGCTATACAATCACCGATTGGCTGTCTTCTTTTCTCCAAAAAAAGAAGAAGCAGAAATGTAGTCTAATTAAATTGATAAGCACAAAAGAAGTACAAACAGAACCTGAACACAGTCTCTCTCTCTCTCTAGGGAAGAAATGCAGGTATCAACATCACATAAAGGATGGAAATTTCCCTGTAGATTTGCTGGCCTGTCACCCTAGTGACCAGTGGCAGCCAGTACTGAACTACACTGAAGCCTCTCAAGAATCACACTGCTCAACCTGATGGAGCAGCGAAAGTTATCTCTGGTTGTGGATTCGCTGCTGCTGTTCTGCTGCCATTAGCCACCGCTCAAGGCAAACCATGGAGTTAGATAGCCACTAGCCATGCACCTTGCCGTGGGTTTCTGGTGGGCCCCACAGAGAGTGACCCAGGCAGCTATCGGAGGAAGATGGGCAAGTATGTGGGTGCTCGTACCAAATAGTCCTGGGAATGGTTCCAGTGTGAGGCGGTACTATGGTTGTTGCATCAAGACTTGAATCTTATGTCACGTAGAAGCACAGAAAAAACAAATAATTGTTGTTTCTTGTGTGGACGAAATAAAATGACTAGATTTGCCATTTGAACAATGGATAAAAATACAAAAAGAAGTGCAAAATGACAAAATAGTCCTCGGCTTCTCACCACCCTCAATAATCTTACCATTGTCGGTATCGTCTTATCATTAATACATCAGTTGATAAACCCATAGTCAAAAAAAATCTCCGTACTAACTCACATATCCAGGCCGCTAGTCTTCTGCCCAAGTATGCTTTAGGCCTAGTAAACCCTATAGAACCACCGCTAATGGATTTAGTGGTGGCACTTTCTTACCATTTTCCTCCGCAACAATAAAAAAAATTAGAAATCGATAAGATCCATAAAAGTGACGATGCCTTGCATACTAACACACAAAGGCATATTAAACCAACTCAAACAAAATGCCAGTGAAATTCTCTTTCCCGATGGTTTAAACTGGTGAAAAAGCTAGTAAAAATCACATAACAGCAACTTCATGCCCAAACGGTTAATCCCTCTTCTCAAGTCTCAACAGTCACACATCTATAAAAACACCACCCACTTCCCAAAAGCCAAAGCACTCCAGCAACGTTACCTCCGCTTCCCACCACCTTTACGCGCCCACACACACCCCACGCGCGCGCAGCAACCGCCGGCCGCGGCTCCGATGAACAACTCCGGCAGGGCGGGCGCCAGAGGGGGCGGCGAGCTCCGGCCGCCGGAGCCGCCGCGGGACCCGCTCGAGTTCCTGTCCCGCTCGTGGAGCTCGTCCGCCGTCGACGTCTCCCGCGCGCTCGCCGCCGCGCCAGCGGCGGCGGCGGCGGGGCCCATCATCGCCGAGGACTTCGTCGGGGAGCTCGACGACGGAGGGAGCGGCGCCACCTCCGGGAGCTCCTTCTCCTTCGCCTCCGCGGCCACCTCGCAGCTCATCTTGGACCGGATCATGTCGCAATCGGTGCGTTTCTTGGCTACTTTTTTTAAGAGAGAAAAAAAAATCGGTCTTTTTTAATTGAGCTTGTCACCGAGTCCATCGTAGTAGCGATTGCAGTAGTATTTTTTTTCCTTTTTTAATTCTTTTTTGGTTGGAGGTTGTTGAGGTTTTTGTCTGTTATACTGCTTTAATTTTTAACACAGCAGTATGTTTTCTTCTTAATCAAAGGAAGTTACTTACTACATGAAAGCTTGACTTTCTCCCTCCTTATGAATGTTTGGTTTGATTTCACATCCCATCCTATTTTTTCTTGCCGATTAGTACTTTCTTTCTTTAATGACATCCGATCCCTGTCTTCCCTGTACTCTTGGAGTAACGTGAGGACAACAAGAAACAGCCAAAGATGAGATTTTTTTTTCTCCCACAAGCAAAGAAAAAGAACTATTTTTTTTTTGGTTGTGCAGCTGAATCCCAAGTCCCAACTAATGGTCACACCAACCTTTACTGCTCTACTCCTCTTGCGTGTTTGATGCTTATTTTCATCAGCTGGGTACAGCTGCAATTAGCAGCACTTTGTAGGAGATACTGATTTCTTGTTTCACTGAGCAGCAAGAAGTTTCGCCGCTGACTTCCGGCCGCCTCTCCCACAGCAGCGGTCCTCTCAACGGCGGCGGCTCACTCTCCGACAGTCCGCCGGTCTCGCCGGAGGTCGACGACAGCAAGGTATCTCTTTCTCTCCATCCTTGCACTTTAACATTTTCGTTCTTGATTGACTAATAATCTATTTAATTCTTTTAGAAGGTAATAATCTGGTTAATTCTAGAGGTTTTTTTTGTTCCAATTTAGGCTATATATTCTAAGGGCATTATTTGTGTAAGATTGTTGGGAGAAGACACACGGTAGTGCTTCTGCTGCTTAATTGTTGCCTTGGTGAACACAGTGATCCACTGCTTGTTCGGAGAGGAAAATCACACCTGTGGTGTATTTATCTTGTGATTCTGTGGAGTTTGCATGGAAAAAAATAAACTTTTTTACAAATTCTGTGTACTTTGTATGAGGCTATGAGCTGGTTATTTGGTTTGCGGTTTTGTTTTAGGCTCCTTTTGCCTTTCGAAATGGAGCACTTGTATGTTTCCTTCTTTTTGTGTGGAGCACAGTGTCAACAAAGCTGTGGACACAGCAAGAAGAATTTCCATATTTTAGTGTTGGTTGGTATGTTTAGGCTAGCATTTCCAGGTTAGTAAATTCAGCACGGGATTGTCTGGGACAAAAACAACGGCCTTGCAGGCTTGCAGCCTTTTCTTGCACAAAATTTTCTACAGAGAGAGAAAAGAAACACAGAAAAAGAACTGGAATATATTGCTTTCTCAGTTTCTCTTCATCCAATGAAAATACTTTACCCCAATTCCATTTCTCATTACATAGCAAAAATCATTGAACAATGTATTGCAGATTTTACAGACATGTATGGAAATGCCTTTTGCCTCTTCTGATTTCTAGGAATTTCTCACCCCCAAAATGGGGGATCTTGTGGGTTGTGGCTTGTGACCATATCATTTCCCTTTTCTTCCGTGCTTGCTCTTTGTCCATCCATGCCTGCTTTTCCCTTCTCCTCTTGCTACATTTCCTTTCACTGCAGTGGTTGTTAGAGTAGTGTGTGCCATTGTGCTCTCACAGCAATGATTGCTCATTTTCATTTCTTTTTGCAGTTCCATAGACACGCTTCATCTTTTTACCAGTGCTTGTTTTTGTGTTTTGCATCTTATCTACTCTAGCAATTGACTCGTGCCATCTAGGAAGACATGCAACAAGCATTCCTGTGGTAAAAAGAATCAGTAAGTTTGGAATAGGAGGGGAACTATGTTGTGTACAGAATAACAAAGCCTAGTGATTGCGCCGTATTACCTGACCAGTGCATGCTTTAAATTTGGAGTGTGTCTATTTAAGGAATATGTTCTCATGCCTTTCCTTTCTTTTAGTTTTATCACAAAGCAATGTGAGATGCATTCAGTGTCCGATGCATATCATGTAGCCAAGCTTTGGTCTTGAATCTTGGTAGGAACAAAAATCCCATGGGTGCCCCTCTTCTTTGCAATGCCTAAGGAGAGAAGTCTCATGAGAGGTCATGGTCAAAGATTTGATTGGCAATTTGGCACTGCACATAGCCACATGGCATGAGCCTCTGGGTCACACTGGTCATTTCAAACAAAAGAAATCACCATGTGATCTTAGTACAGTCATCCACAATACTCGCATTCCTTTTTTCCCCCTCTTGCCTCTTGGTATGACCCTCTGTCCTGTACTCTCTTGTAGCTCTGACCAGGAAGAGGTGTTGATTTGATGGTCTTTGGTGCTTGCTTGGTGTGTAAGAAGCTTTGATTCTTGCTACCATTTCAATCCTTCCTCTGTCCTCTGGTCTCCTGCTTCCACAAGCAAACACTGCAGCATGTCCAGTGTCCCACTCTGCCACTGCCACTCCCTTCTCTCTCTGGGTAAAAAGCAACAGGCTTGCAGTCCTATGCAGCTCTTGCTCCCCTTCACTTTGACCTTTAGCTGCATACTTTTTGCCATTCTCTCATGCCTTTCTTATCCCTAATCAAGTGTTATTCCCCCAGCTTTCTGTTCTAATCTAATGATGCATTCTTTTATCTGCTCAATGGCTAATCTTGCTCTCCAAAAAGCTACTGCTTGGTCTCTTACACTTGCTCCCCCACACTGCCTCCATGATTATGTCTTGTGTCGCACACTGCACATTGGTCAGTGGTGTGTGCATTAGTTAGTCTATGGCACGCCTCAGCATTCCATCAACTAAACCTAGACTCTAGAGTAACGCCATGGAAGCACAATGATTTGCACTGGTCAGTGAAAATGTAACCACACTTTGCAAGAAGCATTGCTACAGTGTGATTAGGACCCATCAGCCTCGTTTGGATGCATTCTGTCAACTCAAAGTTTTGTTATCGGCGCAGTTCCATTTCTGTAGCATCTTTTACTGTAGCTTAACTATACGCAGCAAATTCGATAATAATTCATTTAATTGATGTGTACATATAGCTGAGTTCCATTTTCGTTTAGCTGTTTCAACCAGATTAAGCTTTGTTTTTATTATAGGAAAAATATTAGTAGTGGTATTGAAACACCGAACACGACACAACTAGATGCTAACTGGACTGTTACTCTCGAAAAAAAAATGCAGTTCTGCAGAGCAGTGAGCACGCCGAAGCCGCAGCCGTACCGGGGTGGTAGCAAGACGGTGGGCCGGTGGCTCAAAGATAGGAAGGAGAAGAAGAAAGAGGAGACGAGGGCGCACAATGCGCAGGTCCACGCCGCTGTGTCGGTGGCAGCTGTGGCCGCCGCGGTCGCTGCTGTGGCTGCCTCCACCGCTGCAGCCTCAGGGTCCGGCAAGGATGACCGTGCTGCCCGCACCGACATGGCGGTGGCGTCTGCAGCGACGCTTGTGGCTGCACAGTGCGTTGAGGCTGCAGAGTCCATGGGGGCTGAGCGCGAGCATTTGGCCGGCGTCGTCGGCTCCGCAGTCAATGTCAAGACGCCGGGGGACATTGTTACCATCACAGCTGCTGCTGCTACTGGTTTGCCATTTCAACTAACTCTACACAATTTTGTTATCTAATGGTATCAGTGAGACATAAATATAATTGCATTTCATTTATTGATTTGCAGCGTTAAGAGGTGCGGCGACGCTGAAGACGAGGGTGCTCAAGGAGGTGTGGAACGTGGCTGCCGTGATCCCTGTGGAGAAGGGCACCATGGGAGGAGGAGGAGGAGGAGGAGGAGGGGGTCATCACCACAATCACAAGCAGAACACCCAGAAGCAGCATCACAAAGAGCTGGACAGCAACACCAGCAGCAGTTTCAGTGATGACCTCGTGCTCGAGGATGAGAACAACTTCCTGGGCATCTGCTGCCAAGAACTGCTCGCCCGCGGCACCGAGCTCCTCAAGCGCACCCGCAAAGGTACTGCTCGATGATCTTTGCAGTTCATTTGACGGTACTCAATGTTGCGCCGTGTACTGAACACTGATTTCTGCTCATGCGCAGGAGCTTTACATTGGAAGGTTGTCTCTGTATACATCAACAGGATGGGCGTGGTATATTTTCTTATGTTCTTCTCGAGTTGTCATAATTATTTAACAAGTATGTGAAAAATTCTGATTCTCAGTCATGTATGCCGTTGTCTCAGGTTATGCTCAAGATGAAGAGCCGGCATGTTGCGGGGACCATTACCAAGAAGAAGAAAAGTACGTGTACAAAGTACAAATAATCCATAGCCAATTAGCCATGGCTAGCTGTATGCCTTGTCCCTGTGTCCTAACTATCGGTGACACTGATATTGGACCATGCCATTGTGCAGGCGTGGTGGTAGACGTGTGCAGGGACATCGTGGCATGGCCAGGCCGGCACTTGCTGGATGGAGGAGAGCACCGCCGTTACTTCGGCCTTCGCACGGCGGAGCACCGGGTGATCGAGTTCGAATGCACGAGCCAGAGGGAGTATGAGATGTGGACCAAGGGCGTGGCACGCCTCCTCAACATCGTCGACGTTCGGAAGCGCTTCATGTGACGCCGTTTGCGAGGACCGTCCGTCCATCCTGCCGACGCCAGCCAGGCCGGGGGCAACCAACCGGGCAGCATGGGCATTGGCAAATGGCATCGGGTGCAAGATGTGATTGAGCGAGTGATCGACCAGCAAGATCATGTAGCTAGGGTTCCTGTCAGGCTGTCACTGTTGCTGTTAGAGCAGGAACTGAATTAGAGATGGTGTGTGTGTGCTTGTGTTTATGTGTGGAATGAATGCATGGGGTTTCATCCCTCAGTGGTAAGGAGGAACTGGGGTAGTAGAGGTGACCTTAGTAGTTTGTACTGTGTTCTTGGTCTTCCTTTTCTCTTGTTCTATCTCCTGTAAGTTTTGTTTCTTCTCTTCTTCTTTTTACTTCAGGGGGTGTGGCAATGGCAATTCAAACAAGCATCTGCATCTGTAATTTGTGGTAGCTGCAGGAAGTCACAAGTGCTTTGCTCTGATGTTTAATTAGCTCTCATGGTGATCTCAACTCTGATTCTTCTAAGTCCTAACTGAATGTTCAGATCTCACTGCCCAGGAAAGAGGGGTGAGATGTTCTTTTGTAATGCTGCTTTTAGTGTATGTTGTTAGTTATAAAATTGTAAATTTCCTCTCATTTAATCCTTTTCATGCCTGTTTGCTCTAACAACTCTGGAATAGAAAGAACATGGCAGTGTCACTATACCAGGTGCTCACAAGTCAGTCACAAACAGCGTTGTTGTAGGATAGAATCTTTGACTGTTAAGCTGAAAGCAAGAGCTGGCTTGCCATTGGCACCTCAACATCATCTGCCCTCTTGAATACCTATCTAGATTCTAGACTAAAGATCAACGAGAGGAGTTCTTCGCTTTTTTTTTTACCCCTGACATACTTATTTTCTTCAAATCTAACCTCCGTACAAACAAATTTGAAAAACTAGCTCCATCCCTGACTGCAGAAGTAGCAGTAGGTGCATGGGCAGAACCCTCGGCACCCAAAAAATTTGAGAAACCCGTGGACTACACGTACCGCGTGGGACAACCGTCGCAGCTCGAGGATGCAGGCCTCCTCGGCGAAGGATTTGATTGCATAATTATTTAGAGCGTTTTGGTGTGAAAATCACGATGATTTAGAAGCTCAAAAGTCGGCTTTAATGGAGGCAAGAGAGAATGAGCTCTCTCCGGACGTTCTGGACTTTGGCTGCAGCTAGAAGAAAGGCCTGACAGTGGGGTTCGGTCCCACTGTCAGGGAAGAGTCTTTTTTTCGAGTTATTTAATGCTAAGAAAGAAATAGGCTTGGATAAAATATCAAAATGGGTCTAACAATTCTAGAAAAATTCTCAAAAATACTTTAGAATATTTGGAACCCAATAAAATTATTTTCATAATTGTTCAGATTTTAAATTTTCTACAAAAAATATTTTTATAAAACTGAAAATGGCAAAAAGTTTTTATAAAATCCATAAAAATCAGCAAAATTAGAATAAAATTCTAAATATTAATTAAAGCAAAAAAATATACGAATTTTGAGGGTGTTAAATTTCCACAAGAACATTATCACCCAATGATTACCAGCGGTGAGTTTTAGTATCGGACAAGATGGTTTTTCTAAGCATTACCATTTCCCCATTTCCATCATTTCTTAACTTTTTAAGACTTTAATTGGTACTTTTTCTTACATGTTAGGCATTGAAGCAAGATTAGTGACAATCCTGCTGATAGTTTCCCCTTTTTTTTTCTAGTGTTTACAACTTTACAAGAACACAATAGCTAAAATGTTGACAATCAATCTGTAATTGTGCTTTCCAGTTGATACTCCGGGGAAGAATTATGTGGCCATTAACTAAAAAAAATATGTGAGCAAAAGAAAAAGGAATATTTGTGCTCTCGAAATGTGCTTAATTAGCTTGCCTAGTCTTCTGGGTGTTTGTTAGGATTCAGCAACATAATCAGTACACAGAATAAATACCGACGTCAATTATAATCTCCCTCGGGGGCGGTACTAGGGGCACACGGGTACAATATCACTTCTCTTGATCGAATTGGTTTCGATCTTAGTGGTTTGGGATTTTTAGTACCTTAGAACTATTTATATTGTGCTTTTAGCAAATTTCAAATACATGTGTTGGATTTACGATGTTACAAAAATAATTGTGCACGGGAAGTTTACGATGTTGTACACGTGAAGTGTGCACGCATAACGAAAAATTTCTAGTTCCACCACTAGGTAGGTGACACATGTCAGCTGCTACGTCCCTGTACCACGATATCTCGCTGGTGCCGTAGCAGCGCAGTCCATCGTGATAGGTAGGATGGGTTCACTACGGCAGAAGAGCTGCCACATACGGCGAGCTCGACAGTAGATGCCCTGCTAAGAAACGGCTCCTCAGCAGAATGCACAAAAAGTGAGTGAATCAATTAATTAAGTGATTAATAAGGGATTAATTGAGTAGTTACTTAGCTATCAACTAAGCGGTTAATTAGCAATTAATTAAGTAAATAGATTAATTAATTGATTGATAAATTCTGTCGAGGAAGGGGAGCTCGGCAGGAACACACAGTGGGACACGCGACAAGTCTGACCTACCGAGGTGGAGGCCACTACCACGCCGCTAGCACCATGTTATGGTACGGGAGCGCGTCAGGTAACATGTGTCGCATGTCGCTGCATTCGTGGTTGGGAATGGAACTAGTTTTGTATACTTATTCGCACGGGAGCTAAATTTGCAAACAAGAAAAATGTGCTGGGAGGACAGAAAAAGGGAAGAGTTCCAACAAGAGGCCTCAGGACCTAGACCAACTTGTTTGTTGCTTCTTTGAACTGCTGGGGCCCTTTCTGCTCTGGATGCAGATGATTGCCTTGTTTGTATGAGTGTAGCTAGACGAATTTTCTCCTCCCAACTGTAGGAGGATTCAAGTTTTCCAGGACCAGCTTAAAGCTGTTGGACAGTTTGGTATACAGGACCACACATTCTTGAATCCTGAGCTGCATTAGCATTTCAGGCCCTGGCTGTTGATGCCTGTTGCTGTCCTTGGTGAGTGAAAGGATTTTGTGTTTGTTTTCAGATGATAGAACTATAGATATAGAAACCATTATGCTAGAACAATGAAGTATGGACTTAAAAATCTTTTTACAGGGAAGGCTAGTGCATGCAGTTTAGTAGGATCGTGTATGCATGGACTGCAAAGTGCTAGAGATTGGCGACTAAAGATGCGATCTGCTTTTTCCATGCTCGAGATTGGCGACTAAAGATCCTGTCATCTCTTCTGTTTCCGTGAGCCAAAATACCGAATCCAATGCAATCTCAGGCTTTGACGATTGGGGTTTAGGAAGCCAATGCAAAAGGAAAAGGGGAGCTCCTCACTTTAGGAAAAAGAAAAAGCTGCAAGATCACAAGAAGAAACACCTGATAATTGCTACTGCTCCCTTGAAACCAAACTGCAATTGCATAGGTGTTCTTCTTACACTCTACTTACCCTTGTGTTTCAGAAAAACAAAGACTGTAGCCAAAACGACAGAAGAAAAGAAAAGAAAACAAAAATACATGAGTTTCAGCATTCGGAAATTAATTAGTGCGAGGGAGGGACAGGTCAGTTCGGGCAGTCATTCAGACGATCAGATCAGCAGATGCTACTGCCCCTGCTGCTTCTTTTGGTAAACGTGATTGGATGCCGAGTCCTGCAAAGCAAAGAAAAAAATAAAAGCTTTGGCTAGCTGCTGCTGCTGCTACTGCTAGCTAGGCAGTCCTGGATTAGAACAGAGCAGGTCAAGTCCTTGTAGTAGATCCTTTCATTCAGTAAAACAAAAAAACTGCATTTCTCTTCCAAATCACGAACGGAAGAAACATTTAAGAGTGACAAAGTTGGTTCTGGGAACAGCAAGGCACTGCGATTTTTTGTTGGATGTTGGAAGGCATGTGGAACAGATATGTGTTGGAACTTGGCATCATTGTGCTCGAGAGATCTCCCGTGCAGGCTGGAGGTTCTCTCGGTTGATTTTGTCTGTGTCTTGGTGATCAATTTGGGAGCATAGATAAGCGAGAGAGATAAAAAAAAATTACTTTTTATATTATTTTTGTAACGCTTTCGGTAGACCGCTTCCTTTGCTAAATCCTACTCCCTCCTGTCACATTAACAAATCATTTTGGATATAGCACTAAAATATGGTTCCTAAACTACAGCTTATTTTTTGTATTGCAATATATTTATAATCCTAATGAAATTATATTATTTTTATACAAATATACATATATAATTTTCCGGTGCCCGACCTACTCCCTCCGTTCCTAAATAAATGATGTTTTAGGATTTTACACTTCAACTAAGACAAGTGTATAAAAGATCAAACTATCCTATTTTATTAGGTCACTTATTGATATTGGATAGTGTGTATTACTCTAGTCTATAGCATTAGATGGTATTGGAAATAGTCAAAGGGGAGGGAGGGGTATATAAGGAAAAGAGGGTGAAAAATCAACTCAAAAATGTAGAATGATATGTATTTAGGAACAAAATTTGAAAGCTAGAATGATATGTATTCAGAAGGAACGGAGGGAGTAACTATTTAAAAGATATTTGATATTGATGGTCAAGCTTATATTGTTTGAGTGCAAGTGATCTAAAACAATTTATTTGTGGTCAGAGCGAGTAGTTTTTTCCCTCCTTCATCACCTGACGTTTAAAGGATCACATAACTTTAACCTCTTTTTTTTTTATCACGCGTGATACATTTCCCCTTCTCTTTGTTGAAGAACCGATCATTTTGAGCTATGGAGTTCAAAATGGAAAAGGAGAGTTTTTAGAGGAAAAAGGGAAGAAATGCAAGGGCTCCCGGCCCACAAGCAGCTACCAAGTACCATGGCCAAGGCCCATTTATCTCGCAGGTACCATGGGCTAAGCCCAACACAGTATTTTAGAAGAGAGCCCAACACAAATGTGTTGGAGATTTGAGCCATCTTCACATATATATATGGGCCTTCTTGGGCCTCCAGTCCCCAGAAATCTTTTGCATCCTGCCATCTGTCATAGATGTCGATCAAGTGTAAAGAGATCCAATTGGGTCATTATAACACTGTAACTTTCGCTATCGCTTGTGAACCGTTAGATTAAGAAAATAATAGATCAGATCTTTCAAAATACTGTTCAAAAACACTATGCTGATTTTGGTACTGGCCTCGATCGGATAGTCCTAGCCTACAGGGACTATTTAATTAGCTTGCAGTCCCGGTAGAAACTGCACAGAAACCTTATCCCGATCGAGTGTACAGAGGTTTGGTGCAATGGCCACTAAGAAAAAAAAAACAAAAGCTGAAGATAAATTCGATGGAAGTTCTCTGAACAAGTATATATCCAGTAATTCTTTGTTTCGATCGAGTAGATCGGTCGATCGAGTGTCGCTAACCGTATAATACTCAAATGCCAGGGTGGAGGACGTAGATTGCAGATACTGCTGACCTAGCTAGTGACCTTTATTTGCCAATACACTATAAATCCATAATTCGTTTTGAGTTCAACCTTATATGCCTTAACTATTCAGTCATTGTTCCTCAAAAGTTTACATTCTCCAGTGAAATTTCACTTTACAATTTTGTAACCTTTTGTTTTTGAGATTCGACATAACTTAACCGGAATTTCTAAACATCTGCCAAGTGTTTTTTGGGGGGCTATCCAATTTCACACCTTTTGAATTCATGGAAATTCATGCTCCGGGGCGTCTTCCTCGACTCCGGGGACGCGATCATCACTGGAGGCAACAGGTTAGGACCCGGATTCGCCGGGGTTAGAGCTTAGGTTTACAGGGGCGTCGAGAACTGACGAGCAATTAGGATGTGGGAGAGGCGGTGGTGGATTCAACGACCGGCCTATATATACGAGAGAATGGGAAGAGATGTGGTGGAATTTTGATCCAAGAGCCAAAAATCTGACTGATTTGGTAGGAGGAAAAAAAAACCCATCTTGTTCAATAGACAATCCCTATCTTAATTTGCGCCACATCCATCCACGGATCATATCTTTTTGCGCGATCGATCAATCGATACATGTGACCTCCTGTGCAAGAACAGTGATAAGACATGGCACCGCATGCAAGATATTGCATGGTTAATCATTGCCCGCACACCATTGACTTGTGTCGTAAAGGGTAGAGGAAAACAGGAAGTTAGCTCGAGAGCTCCTTTACACTACACTAAATTCAATATATACAGAACCTTTATTCTGTTCTATCCAATAGATCAGATTAATTAGAATTTATTTATACTTCTTTTGGTAGTAGAATAGTAGAAATACTTTAACAAATCAACGGCTATATTTGATTTTTATTATCACTATATACTATCATTATAACGCAAAGTAAAGATCTAGCTCGACGATGACGGTTGTTCGGGATGAAGCCATCAGGGTATGGATGAAAGGGCAGCAAAGCAAAGCCGGCAACCTTTTGAGCCGCACAATCGCATGGCCGGCCGGCACTCCACGCCAACGAGGTCAAGACGGTGAGGAGATCGGCATGGATCATCACGATAGAAATGCCTCCAAATTAGCTTTGCATGATGGGATCCATGGGCGGGCAAGGAAGCAAGGAAGAGGACACATGATCCCTATATATATATATATATTCTCATGCCTCCTCTCTCTGAAAGTTGCACACACACATACGCGCACTGATTGAGAGGATAAGCTTGTGGGCATCTTGTAACGAACTGGCCATGGCTTACCAAATCACAATAAAGGAGGGCTTTGAGCCATGCATGCGTGTGGCCCATGAATCTTCCAATGGACCATGCAATGCAAGGTGACAAATGTAGTTGGATAGCCATGGCATACGGGGGAGGGAGGCGGTGGTGGTGGTTACAGATGCCAACAAAAAGTTGCAACTAATTTGAGAGAGAGAGAGATGTCCTTCTTTGCAAGTGAGATGTCAAGAGAGATAGGCCTGTCCTCGCAAAGAAAATGTCGAGAGGAAATTAAATTTGTACTGTACGGGAATGTGGATGGAGTGACTATCCCATAGTACAGACTACAGAGTCCAGAAGAGCAGAAAAGTGTGGGCGATCATGCGAAGGAGTCACGAAAAGATGGACAGATATTTCATCCTTCAAGCAAGAGGCAATCATTCAGATTCAGTTGTAGTAGCACCAATATTCTCTCTCTTTGTAGACATACCTTGCAAGCAAGCATTAATAATACATTGTCTTTAGGACATGCAAACCCATTCGATCCGTAATTCTTTACCCCCCTTTCTGTTCCTTAATCAACAAGACTAATCATATCCATTTGATGTTACTATGATATTTCCACATCATCACATTGTTGACAAGATCACAATGAATCATAGCCACTGATGAAATGAACCAGTATCCCACATTCTCACCTGGATAGATTAATCACACACACACATACTGCACTAAACTGAGAGTAGTGTTCCATGTTTGTAGGGGAATTAAATAAAAAAAGAAGATGGGATAAAAATGGTTGTGTCAAGAGGAGATTGGAGTCTAGAGAAGCCAATAAAAAAATCATGTAACAAAAGTACAAAACTTTTGGATCTGCTTCTTGCTTCATGAAATTTGCTGCTACTGTTGCTTTCAATGCAGGTATTGAAAATTAAATTATACCCCAACAAGCATTGGAACAAATATACGAAGGTTAGTGGAAATTAATCATATTACTATTCTAGCTAGAAACCCTCTAATGGTATCTAGAACTAGAAAATACACAAGGCTATAAGGAGAACAAATTGGACACAGTTAGTTTTCATTTCCTTCCTGTAGATATTCTGTCAAGAAACAAACCTGCAGTTAGGAGGAAGAGATGAACATATAACAAAGGAAATTGACAGCAAACACAGACATGTAACTGCAAAATGGAAAAATGGCAAAGGCTACCTAGAAGTATAGATGAAATCTCATATATGCAAATTAAGGCACAACCTAGATTTCAAATCCCAAAGATCGACTGAGATGCTACCGGCATCAGCCAATTTAACTATGTGTTCATAATTCTTAATTTTTTTTTTGCCGGGGGAGAAGAGGCATGGAGTGCTAGATGGCAGAAGGACGTACGAAATAAACGCAAGATCGAAAGAAAACCACCTTAATTCCCAAGAAATCCAAATCCGTTATACATAACCAAAGAAAGAAAGAACAAAGTGAAGGCAACAGAGAAGCAGAAGATGATGGATATATATAGGATCCTCCTTACTTAATTCCACAGGATCGATGAACTTATGTAGAAGTAAATATGGCCTGATATCAACGCACAGTGACCTGTTGGGTCTCACCTTGAAGATCCCATGCGTTCACTTCAAGAACATGACGAGGATCCATCGATTCACGAAATTTAGGGTTTTTTCGTTGTGCTCCCACCAGCAGATGAAACTCCAGCATGACCTGATTAATTTATTTCTCTTTCCCCTCATCCTATATTCACAGATGATAGCACAGGAGAGAGAGCAAGACAGATCATCAGATCATGCTGGCAGCTTCACCAACTTGTGGTGCACCACTACCCTTCACTGAAGAAGAAAAGAAGAACCTTAGGTAGCCACTAGCTAGAGAGAGAGAGAGAGACAGATGGGAATGATTCGAGGGGAAGAGAACAGCTAGTGCCTTGGATATATAGAAGGCCAACCAGTGAGAAGACTGAGAAACTCTCTCTCTCTAGTATTTTTCCATTGCATTTTTTTTGTACGATGTTTGTTACCAGGATAAGCCTTGGAGGAGAAAGGAGCCAGATACCACCGCTAGTCCACTACTGTGAAAATCTCTGCTGCAGTGTAAATGAAGCGCTGTCGGACACATGAGTTGTATTTACATGCATGCATTACCCCATCTATCTCAATGTGTTGCAGATATATTTTTACCATTTTTACCATTGTATACCCCTCCCATCATCATTCGTTGCTATTTTCAAGGTCATTTAATTTACTAGTATAGATAAGTAACACATCATCAAAGAGTAAAAAGTGACTTATTAAATAAGGGTAATATGATCTTTTATACACATGAGTTGGCTATTATAGAAATCCTATATTATCGCATCTATTTAGGAACAAAGGGAGTACAAGGAACTACGAGAAATATAATAGTTAGTGCAAGTATTTACTCATAAATATTGAAGGTCGATTGAACATAATAAGGATAAAAAAGAAAGAAACTTTAGATTTGTATGCTATAGTTTTACTTGACCAATATTTTGAAATAAAGGGAAACTAGGGTTGGGAACTAGATTCATAACCATATGTAGTACTCACTCCATTTCAAAATATAAGGTGTATAGTTTTTACAATTTTTTTCACAATATGGGCGGGTGTGTCTGCAAATTCATTGATATTTCTACAAGTTTGTCCTTTTTATCAGACCATCTCTCTCCTACATTTATTATAAGTAACACTAAGGTTTCGAATTTTATTTTCGGATTACATCTTGGAGTGGCCGAAATCCAAAATTTCCGTGAGATTTTGGAATTTCGAACAAAATCCGGACAAAACTCAAAAAGCAAATTTGAAATCTGGTAAATTTAAAACTAGGAAAACTAAAATTTCGACTGAAATCACCAAATTTTTGGTGAAATTGGCCGAAATGTCTAGTTTCTCGAGGCTAGAAAAAATTAGGAAAAATGTGAAAAAATCATGCAAGTATTTATCTATATTTGCTATCTGTTTGAATGCAAAATACTAAGTATTTTGCACATAAAATTCCCAAGTTAGGGTTTAGGGTTTATGCCGAAATACATCATTTAAGGCCGAAATCCAATATAGGGTTTAGGTCGAAATCCAATTTAGGGTTTAGGATTAGGGTTACATAATTTGTATATGTATTTTTTATACAAAAACTTTTCACATGTATTCCTCATAAAATGCATTACAATTTTCCACAAAAAATTGGTGCGAAATCCGGTCCAAAATACCAAAATTTTGGCCAAAATCACTAGGATTTCACCAAAAGTTACCGAAATCACTGTAGCAACCCTAATTTTCAAATTTCTTCATTCGGTCGAGATTTTGAATCTCGTTCCCTGTGAAATATGAGATTTCACCAAGATTTCATGAAACTTTTCATAAACTATTATCTTTCAGAATTCCAAGGTATTTATACCATAGATCAGGGTTCCAAATCTCAGGGAAATTTTGTATTTCGACCAGGGCCGTGAATCCAAATCTTAATAGAATATTTTTTTTTGAAAATTAGGGTTGCTACAGTAATTTCGTTAAATCTCGACGAGGCTTCGTTGTTTTGGACCGAATTTCGTACCAATTTTTTGTGTGAAGAATTGTAATGCCTTTTACGAGGAATGCATATGAAAAGTTTGCGAAAAAAATATACATATATAAATTATGTAAACCTAACTATAAACCCTAACTTGGATTTCGGCCTAAACCCTAGCTTGGATTTCGGCCTTACATGATGTATTTCAATCTTAAATTGTATTTCAGCCTAAACCCTAACTTGGGAATTTTATGTACAAATACTTAATATTTTGCATTCAAACAGATAAGAAATGTAGATAAATGCTTGCATGATTTTTCCATATTTTTTTCTAGCCTCAGGAGACAATTTCACGGGGCACCGAAATTTTGGTTTAGGGTTCCTAAACAATTCCAGATTTGAAATTTAGTTTTTGAATTTCATCCGAACTTCGGCTGAAATTCTAAAATCTCGTTGAATTTTGGATTTCGGCCATATCTAAGATGTGATCCGAAAACGAAATTTGAAACCTTGCTATAGATAGCTAGTACAGTTATTTTATCTTTTTTTGGTTTTGCAACCTCTTTGGTCCATATCTAACTAAATACTCCCTCGTTCGTGAATAATGTCATCGTAGTTTTCAATTATTTTTTGTAAATACATGTTATTTTACATTTTTGAGATAACTTTTAACCGTTTTTTCTTTGCACACCTCTACGTACCATTTATTGTTTCTAATATTATTTATTACTGTAGAATAAAGTAAAACACCATCCGAGAGCAATAAATGAGCTAATAAAGGAGGACGATTTGATCATTTCTACACATGCCTTAGTAAAATGTAAAATTATAAAATATCGTCTATTTATGAACGGAGGAAGTACACTACGAAAAGAAACTAAAGGAGTACCTCGTATCCCCTTGACTAGGTAGCAGATGCATGATCCACAATCATTAACCCAAGATTCTTCAAACGAGAGAGAAGTTAAAAACAAATAGCAAATCAACTGTAGTAACCTGCAATAACAAACCCATCATATATAGTACTGTAGCAAGCTGGTAGCTAGAACTGGTACAAGAACCGTATCTTAAGCCGCCTGTGCTGCTCATTGACCAATTTATTACTGTATACCATGACGCCTAACCTAATTTACAAATAACACCATCTGTGCAGTTCAACACGTCAATCAATTACCTCTAAGAACCACTCCAATTTACTCCACCGTCCAAGCTTATAATTCATATTTTTTTGAATGGTTTTAGCTATAAATGTAGAGCGCATTTCATATTCCAATGTAAGATTAGTTGGGCATCTAATAAATATTCATCTTTACTTTATATTCTCTACATGCATATATTAAATATAGTGCTTAATGATAATAATTAAGAGTAATTTAGTTATTTTTAATATCTTTATAGTCTATATACCAAAAATAAATATGTTTTATAAATTTAAGCGGGAGCAATATCATGAAAATCGTGGTCCTGCCGATTTCTTAAAAAAAAATGGCAGAGCTGTTGTTGGTTTCTTAAAAAAAATCGTGGTCCAAAAGTTGGAAGTCTGGCGTGCGTACTATCTTCTGTTTCACTACCACTTGCTAATTTATTATCGGTTCTGTTGATGGCCCTATCCATGCATGTCGACGTTACATTCATTTTGAAACTAGTGACCACTCACTTGGATCATAGTTTACTCTCTTTTTGTTTTTGAATATATATTATTTTAGTTTTCAAATTTTGTTCTTAAATACATATCACGCTATAATTTTGATGTAACTTTTTAACATTTTTTTCTTTGTATACCTCCTTCCCTTGAACTATTTTTAATATCATTTATTACTATAGATTAGAGTAAGTCAAGCTATCCAAATATATAATAAATACGAGCAATATAGTATTTTTTTTATAAATATATCTCGATGAAAATATAAAAAAAATTAAAATTACATCTATTCATATATATATATATATATATATATATATCTTTTGTACATATACGTATCTATGTATACGGGGACCTTGATGGGTCTCTCTCACTGATGGAGATGGCACGGATACGGTATGGATGGTTCCTATACGTACCAAATCTGAATCCGTATCTTCATTTCTCTTTGAAGTGGATGTATGTAAATGCAATGTATCGATTGAGACAAGTGAAGAAATAATACAATTTTGAGTGTGTCAACGAAATGTTAAAGAGTGGTTGGTTGCGTCAGTGTTCGATTCGTACGATCGGCTAAGTTCCCTTCTTCTTCAATAAATGACAGCTTCTGACCATATTTTTTAAAAAAAATGACATTTAGAAGTTATGCTTAGAAACATACGTATAGAGATGCATCGGCATTTACTTAGTACTAGCCAGTGTCACGCGCTACGCCGTGTCGTGCGGAATTTCGATACTTGAGGATTTAGATTATTCTTGTTTTTTTTTAAAAATGGTCGTTAGGGCCCGTTAGTGAATCTGTGGAAGGCTATAAACGGTAAACAAAACTTTTTTTTGTTGAAGAAAACCGGATCTAAACGTATTGTTTATTTTTTTGTCGCTAGGCCCTATCGGCGAATATGTGGACGGTTATAAACCATTAGCGAATCCACAGGTTTTTTTGGAGAACCAGGCCATTTTTTTTTGAGAAAACCGGACTTAAATGTATTGCTTGTTTTTTTGTCGCTAGGCCCCGTTGGTGTGCGGAATCTCGCCACCTGATGATTTGGGTTCCCTTTTTTTTTTAAAAAAAAACGAATCGCTAGGCTCCGTCAGCGAATCTGTGAACGGCTATAAATCGTCGACGAATCTGTGGACGGCTATAAACCGTCGGCGAATCAATTTTTTTCAGGAGAAAATCGGACCTAAACTCATTGTTTTTTTTGTCGCTAGGCCCCGTCAGCGAATCTGTGGACAACTATAAACCGTCGACGAATCTGTATTTTTTTTGGAGAAAATTGGACCTAAATGTATTATTTGTTTTTTGATTGCTAGGCCCCGTCGGCAAATCTGTGAACGGCTATAAACCGTCGGTGAATCCGAAGTTTTTTTTGAGAAAACCGAACATGAACGTATTGTTTGTTTTTTCGGGTTCACCCTGCTAAAAACCACAAGAAGGACCTGAATGTAAACTGTAGAGAGACATAAACGTAACTTCGATTTTTTTCTGGTCCATTTTGTTAAAAAACCGACAGAAAGATCTGAACACAATTTCTAATTTTTCGGAAGTCCTTTTTATGAGAGGGGTGACGTGGCACTGGCAAGAGGCCAGGGATTCTTGCGCGTATAATGAGAGTATTATTATTAATTAATTAGTAGTTGTAATCTCTCTTCACAATTTCCAAAAGAAATTTGATCTATCTAATATAGCATGAGAAAATAAGAGCTACTCAGAATGGCAGATCTAGAAATAGATGCATCAACATTACACGGTCCTTCCTCTACATTTCTTTTTGGTACATAGATCAAAAGGGATATTGAAAATAACTTGATTACTCTTAATTATTATCACTAAACACTATATTCAATATATGCACGTAGAGAATATGAAGTAATAAAGATGAATATATATTTATTAGACGCATAAAAGGAATATCACACTAATTCTGTATTAAAATATAAAATATTTTTTATATTTATAAATAAAACCATTAGAAAAATAAACTTAGAAAGAGAAAGTACATGATAGTTAACTAGCGCGGCAGATGATCTCCCAAAGAGAAGCTCGTTGTACACATCTGGCTATTCAAAGACTTTAGGAAGTAGTATCAGTATGTAGTACGTACTGCGTACTAGACCGAGCGTGTGCTCGGTTAGTTGACTCGCTAGGTGAGCAAGCCGCCTGCTCATGTTTTACTTCGCACGGGCGTGGGTGCTTGAATTTCTGTTTAGGCTGATGCTTGGGACGAAAATAAAAATAAAAAGTAGGTTTAGTGGGACAACGTGTTCCCGCGCTACGGAGGTTGTTGAGCCTCTAATCACTTTTTTAACGTGTATACTAGACGCGCACGCTTGTGTGTGTGGTGTGCGTCCCTATAAAAAAATATATAGTACGTACGCTAGCTGTCATCACCAACAAATGCATTTTCAACACGTATCACACTAATATCTGATTTCAGATGCGTGTTAACACAACACTACAGTTATTAACAAATTGCCACTGTGACACCTGCATGAGCCTCTTAAGTTCTTAACAGAACCTGCATAGTGGGTTAGTGACCCAGTTTTGGAGGCAGGAAAGTGACAAGATCAGTACTACTGCTCCCTGGTAGATCTAGATCTTTTCTTAATCTTGCTAGCTATTCTACATCTAATGGAGCTAATTAAGTACTATATGGACAGTTGAATAGGAATTCAGTACATGCATGCAGTATCGTCAAATCATCACGTACCGATTAGTTAAATATATAGTGGTAGACTGGTAGTTGTGGCCAAGTGCTTCCGTTAGACTTATTAAATAAATAAACTTGTGATCTACTATTATCAAAGAGACAGCTAGCGAGCAAGTAGGGCCACTAAACTATGCTCCATTTCCCCTCTCTTGCTGTGAATCAAATATACATCTATGATGTATACATGCAACTGCATTGGCTCTTCAAGTGATCCCACTGACTACTTAAGCAAGCAGAAAAGTTGTTGACAAGATAAAATACATCTGTTCCCCTTGCTGTTCTCCACCATGCATGGATGCATGGTCCTCCCACAGATTATCATCAAGACCTGAATAATCAAAGCTGAGTTGAAGAGGAGCACACCAATTAACTTACGCTGATGATGCCCTTAACCTTCTGCGTACATATAAATGGATACGCATCTCTCACCTTCGGCTGCACCGTGAGTACCCTTAGCACTCTAGTTCGTTTATTTTATATTAGCATTGTCTCCGTTAACACCCATTAAATTTTGGTTCTGAGTCTGTCATTGTACGTAATAACCTTGCATGGGACCTGTTATATATTCTTTCCTTTGCTCATGAAACGGAAAGACGAATGTTTCTGGTGATTGAGTTCGCCGGCGAAAGAAGTAATGTGCAATGAAAGAAAGGAAAGAAATAACCAACAAATATCATCTCAAAAGTGGGACAACTGAGACATATGCGCGTAATCGTTGTCTCGCCAACATAACTCAGTACAGAGATTGCCTTTTGGCCAATCACTAAACCGTAGAAATGCTATCTATTTCGCCGGGGAGATCCTGCCGCGGACGGCGGGCGTGGTAGGAACGGCCACCGTGGGCGTGGAAGGCGGTCTCCTACGGTAGAAGAGTGAGAGAGGTACATTTCTTAGGAGGGAGGGGGGAGGGAGAACCATAGATTTGTAATTCTGCACAGAAGAGGGCTAAACTTGTAAAAAACAAAATCAGAAAAGTGACCACTTCAGGCAAGGCTCCAAAATAAGACAGTGTAGAGGAAAACGATTTAGGAGGCTTGATGAAGCTATGTGTAAACTTGTATGATGATCTTCAATTCACCAAGAGCACCGGCACAAGAAGGGAAGAAAGAAGGAAAGAAAGATAGTTTGGGTGATGGATGGGCATGTACTACAAACATAGGAGGGGAAGAATACATGGTGATTGGTTAATTGATGAACGGTGGTGCCGATGCAGGGTTAGTTTTTTTCTTTCTCTTTTAACGCATAATACTCTCCGTCCTTGAATACATATTGTTATAGCTTTCAAATTTTGTTCATGTTATTTTATAATTTCGAGGTGACTTTTTATCTTTTTTCCCCTTTTGCACCCCTCATATTTAGCTATTTTCAATGTTATTTACACCAAAGACTAAAGTAAAACACATTGTCCAAATATATAATAAGAAAATGATAATACAATCTCTTGTAGATTTGCTTTGATAAAAAATGAAAAAACCCAGAATATTCCGTTGAGGAAAGGACGGAGTCTAAGGCAGTGAAGGTAAAAAAAGCTAGGTATTGACAGAGAGGGTTAGCTAGGGCTGGTTGGATCAGCATGACATATCTGCGCAGGGACGAGTGAGCTGCAGCAGCTAGCTAGGGCACAGGAATGCAGGATCAACACTGAGCATGCATGTAGGATGTAGCTAGCAATTGAGCACGCATGCCTGTGTGTGGCGCGTACACCCAGGCCCTTCTCTTAAAAGCTTTCATCAGAACGAGGCAAGTGATGTTAGTCTAAGAGCTCTGGATTAAAATCAATATAAACTGTCTATTTCTTTGAATCTAAATGGTTGAAATCAATTTAGATCTAGTTATACTATCATATATAATATTGATAGTAAAATTCAGAGAAGGTTAAAAGAATAAAAAATTCTGTCATACTATTTATCCTCTACGGTAAAACGCGTCATGTGATCGTTATGAATGGTGAATGAATGGATAAGAAGCCTTTGAAGATCATGAGGTATTCGGTGAATCCAAAACTGTGAACGAATTAGAAAAAGTCTAAAATACCCCTAATGAATGGATATAAAAATTCTAAAATACTCTTGAGTAATAGATAGTTAGATTTGATTTCTACTACCACTACTTATTACCTATGTTATTCACAATAAAATTTCTCTAGTTTAATAGGGTATTTGCGCTTTAGCTGATTCTTATCCTTCCCATCAATTAATTTGTCTTACGTGTGTAAACACATTTGACCTTTGGCCCAAAGGGAGCAATGAAGCAAGTGTGTAGAGCAGAAAGGTTTTAAATTTCGTTTTCGAACCACGTCTCCGAAGTGGCTGAAATTCAAAAATCAATTTTCAAAACCGGTATTTTAGAGGCCGGCAAAACCGAAACATCGATCGAAATTATCGGAATTTCAGTGAAATTGACCGAAATTTTGGCTATTTTTAACCCCCTGTGATATGATCTCCCGAGGCAAGAAAAAATTGGGGAAAATATGAAAATATGCTACAAGCATTCATCTACATTTCTTATTTATTTGAATACATTCAGAATGTTGTATGAAACTGAATCAATCTCCATAGGATGTTTCCTTTTCTTGTGATCCTGTAAATCAGCATGTAATATTGGTTGTTCGTTTCCTTGTCGAGCACTCTAGTAATCTCGGTCAAAAAAACTCAAATATCACTGAAAAATCACAAAATTTTTGACATATCCAATCCATCCCAAAAATTATAGTTAACATGTTTGCATAATTTAAATTAGGATTTAGGGTTGCATAATTTGTATATGTATTTTTTTTACAAAATTTTCATATATAAATTCATTAGAAAAGGTATTACAATTCACTATAAAAAATTTGGTGCTAAATCCGGTCCTACAAACATGAAAACCGATCAAATTTGTGATCATCTCGGTTAAAAAACCCCAAAATTTACCAAAAATTTCCAAAGCAATGTAACAATTTGAATTTTTTTAAAAAAATTATCCCATTGAGATTTAGAATCTTAGCTCAGGTTAAGATTTCCAAATCTCGGCGAAATTTGTAACCTTGAGTAGGAGTATATGGCCCTGTTTAAGGGGTTTTAAGTCAACTTCAGCTTCTAAAAAGTCAGTAAAACCCCAAACAACTCAGCTTTTAATTGGCTTTTAATATATACTAGAAACAATATATAACTAGCAAAAGCCAAAAACTAGGTTAGACATGCTTTTGCATCTTATTGATAAGAAAATTTAGCTATTTGTCAAACGGTCTCTTATAAAAAGCTATAGTTGTTTGTCAGCCTATAAAGGAAAAAAAACAGCTTTTCAAAAAGCTATAGCTCTCTTAAATAGGCTCTATATATGCTCCTTAACTTTCATGTAAATACCATGCATTGATTCTTTACTGTGACGGTGTGACCGTCAAATTCTACACGATAGGTGTTTCCCTCAAGAACTAGTAGTACTAGGTAGAGTTACACGCTACGCTGTGCCAGGTGAATTTTGGTCTGGCTGGACACAATTTTCTAAAACTACAAGGAATTATTTGCAAAAAGGCTCGGTTCGGAGCTAGACACGAATTTGCAAAACTATGAGGTTTTTTACAAAAGAGCCTGTGAGAGGATCCAAACGTAATTTCAAAATTCACCGGAGATTTTCTGTAAAGACGCTCATGTGGCTCCCTCCCCGTGCGGAGATTTTTTCAACTTTAAGAGATTAAATATTAGATATATGTAGAGTACAGATTTGTGGGGCTGTTTGATTTGTGACCCTTGCAAATTCTAATGACAACTAGATAATTATACGCGGCGTGCCACGCCGTGGATGCCGTTCTTCACGCGAGCAAATCGAAAAAACATACGACTGCCGCTCTCTACGCGAGCAAATCGAGGAAACTCGCGAAACAGTTGAAAGGATACAATCCGCGATTTCGCTGGAACGGAAAGTCCGCCTCGGGAAAAACGGAAATATTTTTTTTCTTCGAAAAATAACCTAAACAGAATTTTGTGTTTTCCGAAAAAGGCTTAAACACAATGCTAGAAAAATGCAAAAAGGACCTAAATGCAATGTATATTTTTTTCAAAAAAGGACTTAACGTATTTCCCCCCGAAAAGGACCTAAACATAATTTTGATTTTCCGTAAAAGGACCCGAGCGCAATGCTTAAAAACGCATAAGTGACCTAAACGCTTCGTGGGGATGCGATTTCTTCCAACTTTAGTGTAGGTATGATATGGTAGTGCCAAAATGTGCATCATGAAATTCTTGGCCAATGCTTTGGCTGAACTTTGGTGACAAAATAAACTAAAGATCTAATGAATAAAAAATCTTATCAAAATTTAGTAACAACTAAATGAATACCAAACGTTGTCGACTCGAAACCGAAAGAACCAAACAGCCCCTGCCCCTATCCTCTTCATTTGCTGACGCCAAGGCAGAGAAGTCTCTGCCCTTACATCTCCTCGGCAGCTGGATTCGGCATGAATGGTTGAGATCTATCGCTACAGTACTTTCTCACGGCAAAATACTTGTCTGTTCACTGCAACAGTGCCCTACCTTAGTAGACTAGTTTTACTGTACGCCTATTCCCTGCCTTACAGTAGTATGTTTTATTCATAACAATACTTTTCCGCTTGTTTAGATCAAAAATGAAAACCATATCTCTAGAGTCGCCTTCAAAAATGATCTCGCGGACTTTCAACTCATTATATTTAGAAAAATATCTGAATATTCATGCTTTGCTACGGATAAAAAAAAAATCATATTACTTTAGCCACGTCGAGTCGGCATCATTCGGATTGGCCAGCCCAACACATGCGCTTAACTTCGCATTCGTGCTCGATCATGTCACACCTCTGTACCATTGGCTTCGTCACGCGTTCGAAACTGCTTTGCTATTTTTTTTATGTTTTTGTTAGAGAATTTTTAGGGAGATTGGATGTGCTTGTTGGTATATTATTTTTCTATATTTGTTAAGAGTGTTTTTCGAGAGGTGGGAATATGAGGTGGAGTAGGAGAGGTAGATGAAGCACTCACTACTCTGAAACGGCACATCACTGCGGTTCCAAAACCCCATCACTGCCGGTCATTGGCGCGCGATGATTGATCGGCGATGATACTCGAGGATTATCACTTGCCGGCTCGAGAACCGGCGGTGATAAGGACTATCACTTGCGGTTCTACCTACAACGGTAGTGATATTGAACTATCACTTCTTAGGATCAAACTAAAATCCGGCGGTGATAAGGACTATCACTACGGATCAAACCAAAATCCGGCGGTGATAAGGATTATCACTGCGGTTATATCTACAATGGCGGGGATATTGTACTAGCACTGGGGTTGTACCATAATCCGACGATGATATATACATATCATTTGCCGGTTTTCTCAAGAACCGCGGTGAAAATCTTGCATATTTTTTGTGCAATATATATATATTTTATATAATTGTTTACAATGTCCATATGTTAGTATATAAAGCATCGTTCAAAGCATAATTCAAATATATGCATGTATCGACTAAGCATCGTTAAAATCATAATTCAAATATATTAAATTACGCATCATATAATTTGCTTTTACAATGTAGCTCGACTACATGTCATCCCGTTGCTTTGATTTTACAATGAGTCGAAGTAGACATGTCAGCGTCTAGGCCGTAGGAATGAGGCGATGAGGCTACTCGTGGAACTCGCCGTTTGGATTGATGATCTCATCATGAATGAATCCGCGATCTGTTCTTGAATTGCTATAATTTACGTCGACAATAACTTATTGGTTCTCGGTTTGGGCTTTGTTTTTGAACAAAAAGGAAGTTACTTAATGATGATATTTGTTAAATAAAAAGGGCATCAAAGTGTAATTACGTACCATGGCCGTTATAGCCGACACTCTCGTGACAATTGAATGCATATTTGTACATACATAGAATGCACATAAATTGTTTTCGGGTTCTGCTTCATGCATGGGAAGTCATTTATTATTTCAAAAATTTTCGGTATAGGCGATACCTAACACTTTTCTTGCGATCTTAGTCAAGAAAGCCACATGAATGATTTTGAATAGTAATTAAACTTAAATGCAATAAAATGGAATTTTGCTAGAGTAATAACGCAATGATCGAGTTTACATTGACATGTCCCAAAGGTCTTGAGTACAGATTAGTTTGTTTTCTCATGGAGTCCAAGACAAAAATCTGCTAGCATCTAAGCGGATGACGAGGAGGACCTAGTGAAACTGCACATATATGTCAGCGTAGTCAATTACTCCCACATCGTGCGTGTTACGCAAAAATAGTAAAACGATATTAGAAGTCGGGATACGTGCTTGAAGTTATAGGGTAAAAGAACGGAGGTTTTGTATTGCGACTTCAAAAAACATTAAATAAATAGTCTTCATGAAGCTGTGGATTATCGTTCACAAGTTTCTCGTTGTGAGCCGGATCTAAGAATGCTAGATTGTCATTGTTATTTCTTCTACATATCTGTACCTCCATTCTACATAAGAAAGAAGTTAGAGATGCAATTAAGCGATGCAAATGCTCAACGATATCTTGACGGACTTACAAAGTCCATAGTCTAAGTATGTTCACGTCCGGGGCATCTTCTTTGGTACAACATATCTGACTCGTGAAAAGAACCCAGCGGATGTTATCCCCATTGTGAAAATCTTGCTCTGTGTATCGGATGGGAGCGCCTCCATACCATCGTTGATCGCTTTGCATGTACCAGCGATGGGCGCGCGATTGAGTTGTAAGGTTGTCGAAATGAATTTGGTTCAACGGCGGTTTCCCATAACAAACTTCCACGAGACCTTGCGCCAAAGCATCTAGTTGAACATCATCTGCTTGAGCATCCGGCTTTAGCGATGTCGGCACTAGCCTTTGCAAATCTTGCTTTCGGATATGCGCTCGTGGTCAGATATTTTGCAAGGTTGAAGCTTTGCCCGTCTTTTGCACTTTTGCCATACTCAAGAAAAACTTGATGGCACCTTTTTAAAGTGAGATGCTACGCAGCGCTTACATGCTTTTTCCGCTCTTCCTCGGTCATGTCGGTGATATTTCTTTTGTGGTTGTCACAGGTTCCACGGATGGTTGAGATTTCTTGAGGGCGGTGCATTTGCGAGATGTTCCGTTGTTCGATTCTTCACAGTTTTGGCGGAGGAGTCGGGCTTTTTACGGTTGGTGCCGGCGGAGGAGTTGGACTTTTCTGGTTGGCGGCGAGAAGGCGGGAGGTCTCGTGTGGAAGTGCGGTGATCATCATCGTCGTCGCCCTCATCGTCCGAGCCAAACTTAATCAAGCTCTTGCGCCACGCGAAAGCCATTCACGTTTTCTCCTAGCTTTTGTTCCCATCCTCGCCACGGATCTCTACCTCTATTTTTGGTATTGGCGGGCGACAACATCCGCCGACCTGGCGAATCCTGCGGTATCGGGCGGCGATTGCAAAGTCCGTGACTCTGGCATGGCCAAGCCACGCCCTCGGCCACCTTTATGGTAATACCATATGCGGCCAAATGTAGCTTGCAGTGTCGGTTCTTTGATGTCATCCACGAAAACGCGATCCATGCTCTTGGGGAATCCACAGTGGGCCGCGGTTGCTCTTATGAGCACCGGGTGATGAGCTCGGGGCTTTCACCGGGTGGCGATCGTGAGTGAGAGCTTTACATGCGGCTTGCTCCACGGCCTTATCTAGTTCGATCTTTGTTCCTCTAGCGCTCTCGGCGACATCTTTTATCGGCGTTCCAGTTGATCTTCTCTTAATCTCTTTGAGCGTTTGTACATCCATGCGTCTGCGGGAAGGCTTCTTTCCACGTGACCAAACCAACTCCTCAGTGCGACTGGATGCTCCTTGTTACCCGGGGCTATGGTTAGCTCGTCATTCTCCCTTCGTGGCGCGAAAGATCCTTGGGAAGGCTGCGAGTGAGCATCGTGATTCTGCGCGCACACTTCACGCTCTCTATCGGTTACGAAGCTTAAGCTGCCATCGCCGGAGATAGAAGCACCCCTCCCAAGCAACGATGCTTGATCTTTCGCTTAAGGCTGCCGTTGCAGAATTATACCCTTGCGAGTCATTTCTTGTTCGGACCGATCCCATCTGGTATTTTCTTCACGTACCCTCCTGCTCCTAGTGCGTGAGGGTGAATATTCTTATCCGCGTTTGCTTTGTTCCTTTCACTTACTATGTGAGCTTCTTGGACCTCTTATGCGCTACAAATTCATCCCGAACTCCCTTAACTTTGGGTGCGTGTCAAAATTCAATTTCATTCTTTTTACATAATTCTTGTTTAGTGTTGTCTTCCAATTCTTCCACGCATTGCACATGATCTGAGTGCTCGTTTCTTTGCAACCAGCTCGGTCCCTTGGGGAACTGGAAAACTTGTTTCAGCTTGTCCCATAAAGAGTTCTTGACTCATTGGGTACCACCCATTGGTCACCTCATGGCCAATCCATGATCTATAGTGATGGGCACATTATCCCTAGCAATAACCCCGCGAGTACATCTGTCTGGCCCCAATGATGACTTCAGTATAGCGGGTTCCCCATTGCCGATGTTCCTCCATTGCACCGAGTCGGCGAGGTGTCCGAGCATTCCATCGTTCTTACGCTCTTGGCGCCATCGTAGCAATTGGGCATGCCTTTTGTTCGCAAACAATCGATTGAGACGGGGAATTATAGGAAAATACCACACCACCTTACGGGAGATCTCATCTTCTTACGCTTCACCCGACATCTTCATTATCGATGTCTTCATCGTTGCCCTTATACGCTTTGCTTTGCAAACAACACGACCATCCAAGTCCGCAAACTCATTGCGATACAACATGCAATCGTTTGGACATGCGTGTATCCTTTGTACTTCCAATCCCAGCAGGCGGACAACTGCTTGGCGTGCGTACTTATAGGCAACACGTTACCCTCTGAAGCAAATCCCCAAGAGACATAAGAGCTCGGTGAAGCTCTTATCGGACCAACCATTGCTTGCCTTCAAGCTGCGATGAGTGTAAGCACGATGCGCAATTTTTGTGCTCCTCCTTGCGGCTGGGTACAATGGTGTCGTGGAGTCTGTACCATATGTTGGAACTTTTGAAACTCTCTTTCACTCGTGAAGTCTCCTCCCATCACGCAACATTTGATCCGGATCTTCGTCGTGGTGTCGACAAGCGTATCTTCAATCTGCCGTCATACCGTTGTCTCCGTCATCTTCAATAATGTGTTGCCCTTCATGTACAATCTCATCTTCGCGTGCTTGGTCCAACGGTATAGCCGACCTTGAAACCTCTTGAAGTAAGTGTGCGCGTATCGACTCTATGGTAGAAAATACCGATTTTTGCGATCAACGCATGGACAGCACATGTAGTCCGCTGATTCTTCGACTTGTGCGCGCGATACGTTTAGAAAATAACTCACACCATTAAAAACTCGCTTCACAACGGTCCGTGTCATACATCCACCTTCGGTCCATCTACAATTAATTAAATCAAACATTACATACGCATATAATTGCAAATAACAAATAATTGTAGACAATTAGATTTAAAAACATATGTAGCAATTTTGACTATATTAAAATACATCAACCTTTTTCCGTTATGTAAATATCCATATAGCAATCTTTTAGTATTGTAAAAAATGAAAATAATTGTAAATAGTTATGATATATTTAGACTATATCCAAATATATCAATCTTTTTTCATTAAATCAATATCCATCTTGCAATTCCTTATTATTTACAAATTTGGAAAAATTGTAAGCACTTAGGATATACTTTGAGTACATTAAAATATATCAAAATTTTTTATTAGGTAAATATCCATCTAACAAGTTTTTATTATTTCAACATTTGAAAATACACCTTTTTGTCATTATGTAAAAATCCACGTGGCAATTTTTATTATTTACAAAAATAGAGATTAAAATATAACAAATGATGTTAAAATATTTTCATAACGTGAGCGAGTTCACGCCGGACCACTGGAAGTGGTCCGCGTGAAAAACTTTGCTTGTGGACCACTTTCAAGTGGTCGGCGTGAACTGACAATGTTTATCCTATTTCGATTTTTATTTTTAAAACATAACAAATGATGTTAAAATATTTTCATAACGTGAGCGAGCTTTTGTCTTAGGACCACTTCCAAGTGGTCGGCGTGAACAATGTTTATCCTATTTACGATTTTTATTTTTAAAACATAACAAATGATGTTAAAATATTTTCATAAATTTTATGTATTATCCTACATATCTTATGATACTCCCATAAATTTTTCATAGCATGAAAATGCATTCTCAATTTTAAAATTCAGAGAGTTACTGTAAAATCTGGGTTTAAAATTCGAAATCTCGGCGGTTTTTGAAAATCTCGCGAAAAAATAAAAATCCGAAATATCTTGTAGCAATTTCAAATTTTTTGGATTTTACATCCGCCGGTCTATACAAACTTCATTTGGGGTCGAAATCCGAGATTTGGCGAGATTTCGCCAATTTCGGCGGTTTTGTAACCTTGGATCAAATTACTAACCTCGAAAAGAAGTACAATACAAATTTTAACAAATTTTTCGGCAGGATCGTTGCAATATACCGTCGAGCAAAGACAGAGCGCCTCTCTGTCTTTGCTCGATCGTCGAGGCGGTCTCGATTATATAGAACACTTATCACTGCTGGTTCTGCGAGCCGCGATGATAAGCTCGAATCTTGCGAAAAACATCTTTGCGGAAGATAATATCACTTGCGGTCCTTGCTTTAACCCGGCGGTGAAAATGCAAGTATCCTGCGGTTTAAGCACGACCCGGCGATGATATATCTCTGCCGGTTGTTGTCTCAAACCGCGGTGATATCTTGCTTTTTCTTTATTGGTTGGTTGCATGAACCGGGTGATAAGTTATCCCCAACAACTTTGAACCGGCAGAATCGTTATCACTTTGCCGGTGAGTCCTAACCGGCAGTGATATGCCGGCAAGGATTGGCTGTTCTGTAGTAGTGACTGTCGGGCTCTTTTAAAGTAGTAAAGATATAACGGTTTGATTAAATTGTGTTCCAAATACCTTGTCAAGCTACAAACGGCACTATTTTTTGTGATCAGAACATTCGATCGAACTTTTCTCGATTCTGGTAGGAATTGAATAGTTTCAAGTGAAATTCCTGCTAATTTCCTACGAAATTTTTGAAGCAATCGTTACATCTATTATATATTAAAAGCTCATAACATAACATGCCTTTTAGAGTTACTCAGAAAAAAAGAAATATACTAAAAAATTATTGCAAAAAAGCAAAACTCTCGGCCTTAATCTAGTGGATCCTAACTAAATTGAACTATAACAACCATTAGATATTATTATTTAAATAAAAACATCTCACAATCCATCTATTTGACCTGATTTATAACAATTTAGAATAAAAAAAGAGTTCAGGGCAAGTAAAATAAAAAAATAGCCATTTGATTTTCTTACGAACACCTAATTAAAACCCGTATATAACTGGAATTTCGAATTAAAATTAGATTAATTTTTATACAAATTCTAACAAAAAAAATTAAAATTCATAATTTAATAAAAAATAACAGAAAAAAATAACATAAATTCCAATGAAAAATAAAAGGAAATAAGCAATTTGATTTTGATACGAACCCCAAATTAAAACCCATATATATCTGAAATTAGGAATAAAAATAGATTAAAATTAGCAGCTAGATGTGTATATGAATTGCAACCAAAAGATACATTTTAAAATTAAATAAAAATATAATTTAGATTAAAAGAAATAGTCAACATCAAGTATAATAAAAAATAACATATATTCAAAATAAGAATTAGTAACTGGATTAATGTCCGAATTCTATCCAAAATTGAAAAGAAAGCGTATAAGAAGTAGAAAGGAAATTAAGGATTGTTTTTAATTTCAAACTAAGTGAAAATAGAAATTTAGTTTTAGTGAGAAATTAAATCCTAGAAATATGATAATTTGAGAAAGAGAAAAATAAGGTAAAAATATATTATATAATAAAAGTCAATGACATATGGTTTATAGTCGCTGAGAAAAATATACTAAAAATTATCATAAAAAAGGAAACATTCTAACCCTCTTTTTGTTGTTGTTGACCTTCATAGGATGGAGGAAGCATTGAGAGGATGATACATCAACAGGTGTTCACTTAGGTATATCGATATAGGCTATATGATGTGTATTATGAGTATGTACAAGTATTGCAATAATGAAAGAAAGATATGGGGATGATGATATAAATAGAAAATGTTATTTTATGTTAACCATTTTGCTGTCCAAGTATTTGAGGAGGAAAGTTTTGGTCATATGTGACATGTATCAGAAAACACAGTCATATGTGACATGTATTGGAAAACACAATAATTATTTTCTCTATTATAATATATAATATTAAAATTCCACAAATAGAGTTCTATAACAACATATTTTCTAAAAAACAAAATCACATATGTATTGTTAAGTCATTCAAACGCGCTTTAAGGATGACGCGCTCACAAGTGCACGGGCCAACTTGATAGTTATTAAAATAATAGCAAATAAAGCCACAATGTTAGTTCTCAGTGGCTCAAAATATATATACATTGTCGATCATGGTAGATCTAGATTATAACGGTGGAGTTCTATCAAATATATATTAGGGTTAGTATAAGAAATGCAACTGTGTTTTCAATCATGCATATTAGAATTCTCTAACAAATATAAATCTATTTTGAGTAAATTTCATAAAACTATAGGTTTCTTATACAAACTATCAGAAAACTACATGTTTTAATTTCTATTTTACAAAACTACAGATTTTAGAAAAACTTGTATCACAAAGCTACATATTTTATAATCGATTGTTTCTTGTAAAGGTCTGATAGTGTGAACGCATATGACAGCCTCACGCTTAAGTGAAATAGGAAATAGGGACGTGTGAGGCTATTATGTGGGCTCACATTATCAGATCCGTTACAAGAATCGGTGAATTTTGAAACCGTTAGTTTTGTGGCATAGGTTCCCTTAAAATCTATAGTTTTGTGAAATATGAGTTAAAACTTGTAGTTTCTGATGGTTTGTGAATTTTTTTTATTGTGAAATTTACTTATCTATTTTCGGATATAAGTATATATATTAATTCGTTTTTCAACACCCTACTAGCTACTTCACCCCTGGAGAACTTAAACCTAGGGATAGATCCCTCGAACTTAAGCAGGTGCTAATGCAACCCCGCAGCAAGCAGCTAGCATGCAGAAAACTTTTTATAGGTCGAATGGTGCGTGAGATCTGCTGGCCGGCCAGCCAGGTTTATCATGTCATGCATAGCAACAATAGCATCAGAGGCCTAGTGGCCTACGATAACTAGTTTATGCTTCCAATGCTCTCATCTTGGACCCTTCCTCCTGAACCTCTCTGACCTCCTTCGATCCCACCTTCAATTCAATTCTGTCCAAAATGCCACTGCATGTTTGTAGGGTTAGTCACTAGTTAGTCAGCAGGAACTATGAAGCAATTCTGTCTCCTGTTATGTTACTATACACACACACACTCCATTATTAACTGCATGTCTAACAGCATGGCTGTGCAATGTAAACTTGCAAATGGTGGACCAAAGATTACATTGTTTGGCGATACGAATGGTTTAATTCCTGTATGAATTATTTACATATATGAGTATATATTTATTGGCAGAAAGGCCCCACCAAAGAGCAGGACCATTTGCCAGTGACTGTAAATAGTGCTTCAGAATTCAGATACTTGTGGTTGTGGGTGTCTGGGAGATGCCACCAAGAAGATGAGACAAATTTGTGTAACCATGTCACTATGTATAGGTTTCATGCTCAAAGCTAGGATGGATGTGATGGTTGGCCTTTACCGGGCATGGCACCTTTGGGAGCTAGACTCGTCTGGGGCCAAGCAATTTCACGGAAGCAGATCCGGTGCAGTAAGCAGTCCCCAATGCATGTCCAATCGAATCCGGAGGGTTCAGATTTTTTACTGTACAAAGTCACTGTTTATAATAATATAGCAAAATATTGTTTATCATATTTTTTACCGATCTGGACCGTCCGATATCTCTGTGCCTATGAGAAGTGCTTAGGACTGCATCAGATGTGCTTCCCGATTTCACTGCCAGCAGCTAACACAAGTTATTAGTATTCCAGTCCTGTAGAAGGTGTTCTTGCATGGCTGCTTAGTTACAGATGAAAATACTTTGTAAAGATTCGGTAATACATTCACTAATATATTGGTGCTCAGTCATGCATGAACGTACCAAACTAACTTATGCATGCGCGCGCCAAGTAGGGAAGACCGGAAGAGACCATAGAGATTTTACATAGGTAAGAATAAGATGTCACAAATGTTCAACAGGAGTAAGCATGCGTGATGTCTTCTCGTCCAAAATTCATTTGTTCCGAATAGAGCCTAACATGATAACATCCACCGCTTACCAACGGTATCTATATTAAGTTTTACTGCAATCATAAATGTGTATCACCAAAACGCTAGAAAAATGGAAAACTGAATAGTACTCCTTTAGTCATAAATAGTTGTCATTTTTGATATCGACGCGGTCTCTAAAACACAACTTTAACCACTAATTTTTATTATAATATATTTATAAAATTCAATAAAATTATAATATTATGAAATTACTTTTCAGAATAAATCTACATGTATTATTTTCATATATCTAGTTTAAATATTTAAAAAGATATTAATAGTCAAAGTTTCAAAAGTTTAACTGCAGTTATGTTTACAACGACAACTATCTATAACTGGAGTGAGTAGTTCAGTAGAAAGTAGAAACCCATGCTTAATTAATTAGCCCGTTGTTAACTAATTATCCTTGAGTTAAGGGATTTTCTAGGTTAAGCTTAGATCAAATTTTGTAAATTACCACTTATCAATATTCCAAGTGATCCGAGAACCGAGCGGTTACTTAGGCCCTGTTTGGTATAGCTCCAGATTCTAGCTCCACCTCAGAGCTGGAGCTTATAGGCTAAAATAAAGTGAATTAAGTTTATATTTTTAGTCTAAAATGTAAACAAGATGATTCACCTAAACACTCTTAATGTACCCACAGCTCCAGCTCTATAAATTTCTGGAGCTAGAAATACCCTGCTCCACCAAATCCACGGATTTTGGTGGAGCTGGAGCTATCCCAGACACCCCCTTAGTTGGTGTGGGAGCCATGAAACTCCCAACCGGGTCGAGGGTTCAAGCTCTGGTTCAAATTTCTCGAGCTTCGCTTAATAATTTTCAGATCCGGATACACTAAGGCCTGTACAAAATTTCCTTGTGTGTACAAGGACATGCAAGTGTGTGTGTAGAGAACTAGAGATCCGTGAGTGTGTCATGTAACTCCTTATACTAAAAAAAAATTCCAAGTGATCCATTTGATAGAAATATATGCTGAATGCAACTTGCAAGTAGATCGAGACCAAGATTGGTAGCTAAGCTAGGAGTGACAATCCAGTTAGCCCGGCCGCAGGTACCTGAGTAAGCTCGCGAGCTGTGATGTGCAGATTGATAAGACGACAAGTCTTCATCATCGATGCCAGGATTTGAGCAAGCTGTTCATAACTGGCAAAGATTCTCTTCCTGGAAATGGAGTACACTGGCTTCCCAAAGGCCAAAAGAAAAACCCTAGCTAAGCCTGCAGGAATCCTGCATGCATCATTGCTCTCCAATCAGGCACCTAACAAGCACACATATCTGTAGTAATTTAACCACCCTCACCAAGCATCAGGAATTCAGGACCCCTCTATCTCTAGCTTTTTTCACCCCATTGCATGCATGGTGGTCCTTCCCTCTAGGTTTCTTTTTTTTCTTTGGTACTGCCATTACTACTCACCACACTGCCAAAGCTTGTGGCTTCAAGTCTTTTTGGCAGTTAGAAGTAGAACTGGCCTTTCTACAGAAAAGAAGCACCTAGCTATAGCAATGCATGGATACAATACAAATTCAGAGCGTTCCTTTAACCGGATGGCAAAGAAAAGCCATTTGCTAGACCGGCTTGCTAGTGGCTGGCGGCTACTTGTACCTAGCTGTGTACTCGCTCTTTACATGTTTGTAGGCCGCATTTTTTTTTGTCATATAGACTATGGGAAATAATCAGACCATCTCTAATTATTATCTGTAAGCACTATATTCAATACATGTATATAGAGAAATATCAATTAAATCTGGATATTCATTAGACGTATAAAGAGAACATTATACTAATTTGTATTGAAATATGAAACACGTCTTATATTTATGGACAAAACCATTTAAAAAATTTGGCCATTAAACTTGGACATTGCAATGTGTAGACTAAAACGTGAGAATTAAAGATCTGTCTATTTATGCATATATACGAATTACATATAGTATAAACTATAAAGAAGAATCAAAGAAGCAACTTTATAGAAGCATGCGTATGTGCAGTGATATACATAATCGATGTTGGAAGATCACGCATGCATGAGCATGCTTTGCTTGCTAGCTTGCAGGGAAAAAGTCCTGAAGGGAACCAGTTGATGCCGTTATGCAAATCGAGCAAAGTTGAGCATGCCTAATCAATTAACCGCCAAACTAAAAGCTGATTAATTAACATGTATAGGACTGCACACTGTAGGCCGTAATATAAGATCGCTATACTTGCCCTAAGCGCACAGTTAAGTGGGCCGATCCCAGCCTGTCTAATTAATCAAGCACACAAACGGATCGATGCTCTTACATGTGATCTAGCTCAGATTCCAGGGAAAACAAGCCCAATGTGCCAAGCATAATTATTTTCAGAAATGCATATGTGCAGCAATATGCACGCACCGGCTCCAGCAGGTAACAACAAGATCAAGGCGCAATAGGAGGTTTCTGATGTAGATAGATACAGTTGGTGGCTGCCCATCCTCGCGTACGTTGGCATTAACAGCTGCAGTTGAGGCATCGCTGCTGCGTTGCCGCACTGAGGATATGAGATCGATGGCAGTATGTATAATGTACGTAGGAGTATTAACCTGACCGGCCGGCTGCAGCACTGCAGTGATCGACAGCAGCTCACCGTCGGGCGCCATCGATCGCACTGCACAACACATATGGAACCTGCAGTAATAACTCTCTCAACAGCAAGCTCATAACTTTGCTGCATATGCACCACTAACCAAGATGGATCAGAGCTAGAACAGCATGCAGCCTACCTGCATGCACGCTGCTACCTGCTCTGCTCACACAGACGGATCAGTGGTCCGTTGGGTCCATCAATCGCACATACATACCTGCACTGACCATCCATCTCTCTCTCTCTCTCTCTCTCTGCAATGGTGCTCCTGATGTAGCTAGAGCTAGGTACTGATCTACTTGCTAGTTTCCTACTGCTCCTGCCTGCAACTGAAGGCGAGCACGTTGGGTACCTGACCTCTACGCCCCTCCAGCCCCTCTGCACCAGCAGCAATTATACCATTATAAACTGGCAGGTAGCTCGGCTTTGCTGCCACGTTACGTTAATACGTTTTGTGTATTATCCACCGTTCGTCCCGGCGGAGCTAGCGCCGGGGACCATGCAGCGGTTGCCGCCGGTGACCGGAGCCGCACGCCACGCCACGCTGTGCCGGCGCACCGTGAAGCCGTCCCTCCAATGGACGGCGACTCCAGTCAGCCGCCGAGCTGATTGATCAGGTTCCCGAAGAGCACGTTCCAAATCTGATCAGGTAGCCACGCTAGCAGCTTGCTGTTATGGGCGCATGCATTGCATGATTCAGTTTCTGAAGGGTATATACATATATATGTATATAGAAAAAATACATTCTATTATCACTTTAATTAGACACATTATTATACTAATTATAACATACTATAATGTGAACTACACGAGAAAATTGAAAGAGAGGTGCTTCCATACTTTTCTTTTTTACGTTTGCACAAATATTAAAGTATAAATGAAAAGTAGATGGTGATTACTTATCTTTTTGCTTGCTTCAAGATTTGTACAACTTGTATTGGGAGGGAAAACATAAAAGCACTACTCTGATTGGAAAGGAGTTCATGGACACACACACGGTGAAGCTTGCGCATAGCAACAGATTAATTCTTGGCTTTAGAAGCTTCTGCCCTGTGGGTATATTTTTTTAGATAACCGAAGATTTTATCTCCTGGTCTCTATATCTTGAGATGGACACAACCAATCAATTATTACAATGTTACGGCCAAAGTGCTGTAAAGAAGATAAAACCAGGTGCTGATTAAAAGTTGCAACAAGCTATAAGAAATATGAAACAAAAAGTCTCAAACTACACACAGCCTGTTACTAAATCTCCACCCATGCTTAATTAAGATATCTCTGACCACGATCTCCAGTGAACTGCATGCCGCTAACACCACATCCCGCTCCTGAAGCTGCAACACAGACCACGATCGCAACCAGTTGGTACAAAGGTAGATAAACTGCAATGGATTATATATTTTTTTCCTCTAAAAATCACATCATTTTGACATAGCCAAATTGACCAACACAAAACAACAGCCCCGAACCAAATTTGAGCCCTTAAATCTTTTCTCAATCCCAATAACCAACTCCCAAATATATTGGTCATGCTACTAGGTGGTGACAGATTAAAAGCCGCTTGAATAGTTTTCTCATTTTGCATGCTACTAGGTCATCTGATGTTGTATAGTTTTCTCATGGTTACAAAAATAACATTTTTTGCTACCATGCCAATTTCTTTTACTGAGGTTATCTTTTGTCAAAATCACCCCATGACGAAGATACCATATAATTTCTTTTATTTTTAATGGCACCTTAAGCTTCCATAATTGTCGATTTGTAACTGGAACATTTTGATGCACTAAGGCTATATACATAGAAAACGGTCCATTCTGATGAAGATTCCATCGAAAAGTGTCTCGTTCTGTTGTTAACTGCATTCCCACAATCTTTGTAACAAGCTCGTGCAAGGCTAGTAAATTATTCCCTGTAATAGCTCAACGGAAAGACACATTGAGTAGAACAGAGCTCATTACTTCAGCTACTGGGGCGTGTTTTTTTTTCTGAACAATGTGAAAGAGTCGAGGGTATTGTACACTGAGGGGATTGTTGCCAAACCATATATCTTGCCAAAAACGAATTTGAGATCGATCACGAGGTTGGAAGGACCCAAATCTAAATAAATGATGTTTGATCTTCATTAGGCCAGCCCAAAAAGGAGAGTCCCCTAGCTTTCCATCTGCATGAGAAATAGTCTTATTCCCAAGATACTTTCTTCTTAGGAGAGTTTGCTATACACCATCTTCATTTAGAAGTTTGAAAAGCTATTTGCTAATCAAGCAAATGTTTTTTACATCACGGTCTTCAATGCCCATGCCTCCTTGATCTTTTGGACATCATAATATATTCCACTTAACTAGCCTATATTTTTTGTATGGTTGTCACTTTGCCAGAAAAATCTGTATCTGTAATAGTTTAGAAGTTTAAGAATCCCACGTGGTATCTTAAAAAAGGATAACGTAAACATGGGTAAGCTACTAAGCACGTAATTTGAGAGGACTAATCGACCTCCAACAGATAAATGCTTGCCCTTCCAACTACTCGATCATTTTTCAAAGTTTTCTTCTACCCCTTTGCACTCTTTGATTCTCAATTTTCTATAATGGATTGGTATTCCCAGATACCTAAATGGTAAACTGCCCAACCCACAACAAAAAAGTGGGTGTATTAATCTTCAAATCCCTTAGCAGCTCTAAAACAGAAGAGTTCACTTTTGTGAAAATTGATTTTGAGACCAGAAAGTTGTTCAAAAGCACATAATATAGCAACAACTTTATGTTTTTGGCCTGGTCAAAATTGTGTTCCATAAATAAAACAGTGCCATTTGCATACTGTAAAATAGATAACCCATCATCCACTAGATGAGGTACCAATCCACTTATTTGCCCTACATTTTTTGGCTCGATCTAAGATGATAGCCAGCATATCCACGATAATGTTAAATAATATGGGGGATAATGGATCACCCTAGCGGAGACCTTTTCAGGTCTGAAAGTTCGGACCAATGTCATAATTGACCTTGATGCCAACACTTCCCCCAATAACAAAGTTCTCAACCCACTTACACCACCGTGGTGAGAAACCTTTCATCCTTAATGTCTGCTGAAGAAAGGGCCATTTGGCCTAATCATAGGCCTTTTCAAAGTCCACCTTTAAAATTATCCCATCTAATTTTTTCTTGTGCATCTCATGAATTGTTTCATAAAGAATAATCACGCGATCCATAATGTTCCTACCTGGCATAAAAGCCGTCTGTGTAGGGCATACAATATTTTCAGCAACACTTGTGACCCTGTTTGTGCCAACTTTAGTGAAAATTTTAAAGATGACATTTAGAAGACAAATCGGTCTAGTGTTGTATTTGCTTTGCTTCCTTTTTTTCAGTAAAACGTGATAATTTCAAAATTCAGACTGAACAAAGGCAAGACACCATGGTGTAAATCATGGAACATTTCTATTTGGAAAACTGCCTCACTCTCATCTTTCTCAATGAACATTTGCGTGATGAGTTCATTCTTTATTACCAAAACTTGAGTGATACCTTCTCGGCGAGATTCAATCATAGAAAAATGATTGTTATCTGGTGACCCAAATAAACCTCTATAATATTTGGTTATGTATTGCTTAAGCTGTACATCAACAACTATTATTCCCTCAACTTGCTCGAGTTGGAAAATTCGTAGTTTCCTGTACTTACCATTTGCTACCAAATAGAAGTATTCAGTGTTGTTATCTCCCTCAAGAGTATGTTTCACTTTCGCTCTTTGGTACCTTTTAATTTTCTCCTCACGTAACAACTGGGCGGGCCTGTCAGTAGATTGCTGTTTAAGTTTAAAGTTCACATTAGACAACCCATCATACTCTGCTTTCTTATCATGTGCATCAATAACTTGAAGTAACTCTCTCTTTTCTTTCTTATTAAGTTCCATTAGTAGTCTTAGCTTAGCTCCTCAGTTGTTGTTTGAGACATCTGATTTTAAATTGCCATCTTGTTATTGATGTGTTCCCAGGATGCTCATTATGCCAACATTTAGAAACCATTCAAAGAAACCTTCCCTAGAGAGCCATCCAAGTTCAAATTTGAACAATGGTTGATTCTCCGTGTGAAAAGCTAATCTAGTATTGAGCAAAAGCAGAGTATGATTAGAAAGGGACCTATCTAGGGCATGAACAGTGACTAGAGGGATCTTATGTTCCCAATCTGTGCTTATGAACACCTAGTCAAGCTACTCGAAAGTAGGTTTTTCCAATGTATTTGCCTAGGTAAACCTACGACCAGATAGTTCAATTTCTCTCAAATCTAGACGGTTAATGATAGCATTGATGTAACATCCCAAAAAATTCAAAAATAGGAAAAATAAATTTTAAAATGGAATTGAATAAAATTTTCAAATGGAATCAAGATTTTAATTTAAAATGTCCTCTTTTATTTATTTTCTTGAATTTCAGCCTTAAGAAAAGTAAAGTTTCAATATTAAAAAAATTTCTTCTAAAATAAACAAACAATGAAAATGAGTCCTAAATATAATTTTATTTTTAATTTATATATTTTCTGAATTTTTATGGATTTTATTGGCTTTTCTTGATTTTTATCCTAAATGGAAAAATCCTTTTAATATTCATTTAAGTAATAGATAAAAGATAAGGATAAAATATTATAACAAGAAAATATATCTACATTTTGTTGAACTCAGGAAATCTCCATAAATCTAATTATGAATTTAAAAATTCATGTCAATGTAATTAAATGTGAAATGAAAGGAAAATTAATGAACCTTGACTACCAACAGTAACATTGTCAGATTTAAATAAAAATATTATTACATTATCCTGAGCCAAAAATTTTAAATTATCTCTTGAATAGATAAAAATATCACCAGTAAAATATTAAAAATTAATAATAAAGTTTGATATATTTAAAAATTCAAAAAATAGAAAAGCTAAAAAATCCAAAAATACCAATTTCAGATTTTTTATAAATTAAATATAAAATATATGAAGATGAAATTTTTACAGAAGGATAATATAGACATTAGAAACCTTTGAAATTTTTTTAAGAATTTTTTAAAAAGATATCAACTCCCAGAAAAATTAAAAACATAAAATAAAATTATGAGCACAGTGTATTGTCAGAGTTTTTATAAATTATGTTCATCATATTTCGCCCTAAAAATTTGAGAAGATAAAGAACATTATCTAAACATCATGCAGACAAATTTTTAAAAAATTTCTGACAAGATAGCTAACTGATTCATTGAACCCAATCCAAGCTCAATTTGCAGCCAATTTCTATTTCTGCCTCTCATTACACTGGCGCATGGGACCAATTCACTGTGCAGGCCCACCTACCAATCTCAGCTCTCATCTCCTTCTTCCTTCATTCGCCAAAGCCCCAAAGCCGAGTTCTTCATCTTTGTAGCTCGCGCCACCATTGCCATTTTGCGCCAACCGAGGCCTTACTGACGCCATGGCCTTGCCACGTTGCACCGGCCATTCCTTCTCCTGTGCTGCACCGCAAAACCCCCGTTCCATTTTCCCACTTCGGCCTATCATAACTACACCGCGACTTCGCCTATAAAAGGCACCTAGAACTTGCCCTGAGATCACACACCACTCTCCTTCATCCCCTTTCATGCCTCACATTGCCAAACATTGCCCATGGCCGCCGATTTTGCCATTTTCAGTAGAGCTCGAGTTACAGGCAAGCCCTAATTTCTCCCCCTATTTTCAATCACTGAGTGCTGGGACCTCTCTATCATCCGTTCGGTTCCAGGCTGGAGAAGCACAATTGGGAAAATGCGCTTTCCAGTTTGAGAAACGTCTTTTCCCTTTTTATTCCATTTTCCAACCTGAGCCCTATTCCAACATTAATATCTTTTGCATTTCTAATCCAATTTCAGTAAACTAGAATTCTAAATTCATGTAAGATCATGAAGATTTAAAATATGCAAAATAATTAGTTTTACATCACAGTTTGAAATATTTGAAATAAAGTTTATATAAACCATTATGGGCTATAATAGAAATTATAAATGATAAAATAATAAAATAATTTTTGTAAGCTCCTTAGGCTATGATGAAATCATTTGTATAGAAATAATTAGTTTTCAAACAAATTTTAAATTATTTAGTATAAAAATTAAAGAAACCCATAATATGGCTACTGTATGGAAAATAAAAACCATAATTCCTAAAGTCTTAAGATAAATTTTAAAATAATCCTGAGAAGATGAGTAATCCAAATATTTGATTTGAATCTAGTTTGTATCAAATTTGAAAATAGTTAGTTTTCAATGCATAGAAATAAAAATAGTAAAAACTTGGATCACATAAATTCAAATGATGGTAAAAATAATTCTTGGACCTTAGTAATATCATAATACCCTTGTTTATGCAAAAATATTTCATATTTATTTAAGTTGGAATCAAAGTTGTAAATAATCTTGCTTTAAATATATATAACATATGAATAAACTAGTTCATTAAATTCTTAACCAAGATATGCTTCCATGTAATATATACCTGAAGTATCAAAATATGAGCAAACATGTATGAATGAAATGTCGTAAGTAAATGCTAATATATGATAAACTAGTTCCTAAATATTCCATATGATCAGACCATCTAATACAGTAAAAACCATTTTAATATGTCATAACTTGCACTTAATCTTTTAGTCAAAATATGCTTTCATATGATATATGTAAAAAAATAAAATTTAAAATATATAAGTAAAATATCATAAATTGAATGTTGGAATCATGTAGAGTTGATCCTAAAATATCCCTAAAGACAAGATCATGTTAGTCGGCAAAAAAAACTAATTTAAATTAAGTTCATAAAAGACTTCATTTTTCATGTGAATACAAACTATCGTAGCTAAACGCAAAATGATGTGAAACCAGTTTTAAAACACTTCTAGGGTCGTAACCTACTAATGCCAAAAAAATAGTAACATAATCATGTAAAGTGCAGTCGCAAACCTAAAACGAAGTCTGATCACTTATAACGTAAACTAAAAGACTATATGTGCTATTTCAGCAACAAATAAAACATCTCGTCTAAACACTAATATTAATAAAATATGCCTAGAAATGCTCTTTAAGGCAAAGACTATCCTATTATGAAGAAATAATCTCATTACAACATGCTTTGCATATAAATCCTGTTAAAAATATAATCATAAGTATTATGAACATTAAAATCTATAATATGAGTAAATGAACTTAATAATAAATAAGAAATCAATAATTAAGATATTCGTATCACCAGAACCTTCTTAAAACCTTGAATATATAATCAGTAGTCCAAACTTAATAAACCTAAGATATACAAAACTACTTCTCATGCAAAATAGTTTAAGGTCAAGTACTATTCATGCATAACATACAACAAAATGACTATTGTCTTAATTCTATTAATCCAAATAATTTTATCCTCTTGAATCCGAAATTATAAATATAAGAATACATAATTTTAGCCTCTCAAATTTGTAAAACAAGAATAGATAATCTACAAAATGAGCCATATCATCACTTAACCTAAAAGCTATTAGTAATATATATGTATGTATAAGATCAACTAAAACGTGAGTATGTGAAATCATACAACCCTAAACCACACATGTTTTTTATAGCAAGTTTCTATTCGATTTTCTATCTGATTTTTTTTTGCTCTTATTGAAGTTGTTAATTGCTATATTTCCGTTGGAAAACATGTAGAACCCAATGTCACAAGTTCCGTCGACGACTACGTCAACTGCAACCAGGACTTCGTCATAAACAACAATTAATCAAGGCAGGCACCCCCTTTGATCATATTGATCCCAATATTTAATTTTCACTTTGTTTCACAAAATCAATTTATGTATGCATGTATTTTCCGTAATTCGCTATATTGTGGTACTGATAGATATACGTGTTGTCTCATGGAACTTCCTTGATAAGTATTGACATGTGTGTTAGTGTTATGCCCTTGAGGCAATCATTTAGATGATTGTAACATGACTATGTTTATGAATAATAATATGATTATTGGTCCAATGAATGTATATCATTGTATTGATCAACAAGTATGTGACTTGATTATGAAGCTCTTTACTTAATGATGTAATTCGATAAATATCTCTGATCGGATATCATCGTATAGGACTACGATGAATAGATCAGCACATGTAGTGATCGATGATCATGCTTCATAGATCATGGGATATGGAGATATCATCTCTACATTGTGGACCATGTTGAAGAACATGGGTTAGATAGACCCGCTATGGGACATCGCGAGAATGTTTCATTCTTATGTGTCATCGTGTATCTCATACCTAGAAGATGTATGATCCTTAGACTGAGATTGTCATATTCCCTACATGTGTAATAGTTTTCCTTGGGGCTATCAAACACTACTTCCTAACCGGATAGTTATAAAGGTAGCTTTCATGTTTACTATGAAACGTGCGAGAGGAAGTGAGCGATCAAGATGGAATTTGCCACTCCAATGAAACGGAGATATATGACAAGGCCACTCGTGTGATATGATTAAGAAAGTGCATGGCCATGCCGTGATTGAGAGTCAATCACAACTTATTAATATATCACGGATACGAGAGATGGATTGAATCATCAAAGGATGACATGCTTCTCGCCTTGAGATCAATCTTCATATACTTGGCAAAGGGATTATTACATGAGTTCTTTTGATAGGTTCTGCTCGATTTGATCACAAGATGTTTGGGAGTTGGCATACTTTGCAAGAAGCCGCTACCAACTATTGGATTGAAAAGGAGTTTTCGAATCCATGTCCAAACGTATGTGAACTGCAGGTCACACACTTAATGGGTGGGACGCATTAATTTGGATTGGATCCGTAATTAATGAACCTCGTGGGCTTAGCATCTTTGGTGGGCCCCGGTTTAGGGTTTCATCTCGTGGCTATATAAGGAGGGAGGAGGAGGCGCAGGTGTGCTTTCCACGGTTTAGGTTTGATTCACTTGAAACCCTAGCCTCCTCCTCTCGCTGCCCCTGCCGAGCGACTAGGTGCTTGCACACCGACGCACGGCATTCCATCTCTGGACGTGTGGACTACTGCGGTGACGCTGCTGCGACTGCGGCGTGGGAGGACGATCCACGGCGAGGCGAGGATGATCCACTACATCGACGCAACGACTGCGGCGAGGACGAACCACTACATCGACGCGCGAAGGATTCCGCAACTACGCGTCTAGTGGTAATCTTATCTATGATCCCCTTCTTGCGAGTAGCTTTCTGGTTGCGCGGTAGTTTTTTTTTGTGCTAGCGTAGCATACCGCGTTTCCCTTCAATGTGAACCTTGATAAACCTAGAATTAAGGTTAGACAATATATAATGTCACTTTGGGTATATGCGATTTAATAATCATGCTTAGCCATGCTTTAGATTTAGGATGAACAAATTGGATGAACTGATCATTGGAGATATCGAGACATGATAATTGTTGATAGTATTTTTTTGTTAAAACTCAAAATAAAACTATGGTTTAGATGCAGGCGATTATTGGCAATAGTCGGAGGTGCAAGTGTTACACGTAGTGTGGGGGGACTATCGCTCGTGTCGGATTAAGGACTGAACGTAGTGCACGTGTCATATCCAAGAAATTTTGTACAACCACAAGTGCTGGTATGGGACAACCTTAAACCAATTAAGTTATCTAGTTTAACTTTGCACATTGGAAGATTGGAGTAGTACAGGCTTTCAGTGACTGATTGCTCAGAGGGGCGCCCACACCGAGGTGTTGGGAATAACATTTGCTATTACAACAGTGTATGCCATGTTATGAATATATATATATAACAATTTATCGTACATTGATTGTACAAATATCTTTTACCACCACAGCATGGGTTTAACGTTACTGGGCTGGTGCAAAGTTAACCTAGGTAATATAAAGGTTTTCGTCATGAACATTCTGGCCACTATACCAATGGTGCTTGAAAATAGTGGCAAAAAGAAATGGTCATGACTTGTGAGTAAAGTTGTACACCTCTGCAGAGTGTAAATCTAATCGATTATCCATGCTTGCGGTCAAGGGACACTTGGTGCATCTACACTAGTTAGAAGTTTTGGTATTTTCTAAATGGTTTGGATTGGAGACATTTGTTGGAAGGTGATTGTTGCAGATTTGTGCCACGTGTTGGCAATTGATGATTCAATGTTCACGCCGTGAATGACTATGAGTTATTATTTACGCTTTACTTACTTTCATATCAGTCAAACTTACTTTACAAATTCCGTTTGTACATTACAACTTGATTTACAAATTCAATCTCGCTTTATGCAAATTGACCATAGAGCCTCCTTTGACATGGCTTGCATTTCTGCATTTTGCAAATACCACCTTAAGTCTTACTGAGTACGAAAGTACTCAACCTTGCTTAATATGTTGTTTTAGGTGGAAAAGAAAACGAGGCTCCGAAGATTAATTTTCGTCGTAGGTTACGAGAACTTTAATGAAGCAATCTTTTTAGGGATTATGCCTTGTTAGTTGCCTGAGGGTTGGATGGGCACACTACAAGACTTTTGCTTCTTCTGCTGCTATATACTCTGAATTGTAAAATACAATGTATAAATAGCTTTCGCTTTAATAATAATACCGTGTATGGTTATGATTCCAATTGTTGTAAATGTGTGTACTAGCCACTGATCATGGGACTAGTATTATATGCACATAGATTCTCATTTTCGCATTTTATGCAAAAATGGGGATCGTTACAATTGAATAAAAAAGACCACCAGAGACAAAAATTATCATTATTATTTTCATCTTGTCGCCTGATAATATTGAAATCCCCACCTATCAATATAGGTAATGATTTCTTGCTGCAAGTATGGACCAGTTCCGTAAAGAATTTTTCCTTAAACTGATTTTGTGCTGCGCCATAAACAGACACCGAAATCCATTGAAATCCATCTTCTTTATTTCTCAAGTGGAACTTCACATAAAAGTCTTCTTCATCAACAGAGCCAATATTAAAAGATGACAAATTAACCCCTGATCGATCCCCCCAGATCACCCAAGGGGAGGCATGCAGTGCCACATCAATTCATGACCACCACAAATGTATTTTAGACTAGATGTGGAAAACTCACTCTTGCCTGTTTCAAGAAGTGCAACAAAATCTATGTGTTTTGAAAGTGCATCTAGGCACTTATGTTATTTTGGTGATTAATGACAAACACTCATAATGACAATCTATGCAATTAAGTAAATGCTTAACTTAGTGCTTAACAAATGACAAACCTCTAATATGATTATATTGCTATGAGACTAACATGTTATTGCCTAGTTGAGTATCAGTCTCATCTTTTAGAGGAAAATCAAATAGGAAGGTTAAGCAAAGATAAGGTATGCAATTTTGGTATCTATTCTATAATTTGTTATTGCATTCCTTTCGTGCAAATGCATAGTGAACTCCAAGTAGCATGTTGATTTTATATATGCACATTGGTTCATGTCATATTTATTTGTGCATATATATTCATTTGAGTTCATTATAGTATGCATGTATTAACTAGAGTTAAACTTCATATTGCTATAGATTGACTTGGTGCATGCATGTTTTATTTGTATATCTTCTCATGCAATTATCTTAGTGAAGTTTATCTAGTGTTGGATCACATATTTACTCTTACTCCAAATATTATTTGCACATGTACAATTCGTGTATATTCTATCATGTGCTTCATTTAAGTAAAGTCTGTGATCCTTGCCATGATTTAATTGATTCATCATATTGGCAATTATCTCTCTAGTGCATATAGATCAATTACATATTCATCATGATGTACTTAGTAGAGAACATTTCTTATGTCAAGTGTTTCTAGTTATGTTGTGCTTCTTTTTATGAAACACTTGTTGTATTCAATTGCTCACAAATATCAACTTTATTCATATCTATTGAGCTTTTGGGACTAATGTCTTTCATAAGTGGATTGGAAAGAATTAGGTCCCGTCTGTGTATGATGACCAAGGTATCTTGGAGGATGATCATTAAGCTGAGGTCAACAAGACGGCGGTGTCACCAAGAGCTGAGGACTAAGTCAAGAGCAACTTGGCGTGGAGATCGTCAGAGAGGATGATCAAGTCAAGGTTGATAGGACGAGAGTCTCATGAGGTGAATCGAGTCGAGTTGGACAAGGTGAAGATGTCATCAATTATATGGTGAAAGTCTTCATGCATCGACATCAAGAAAGAAGACGGCAAGTGACTAGTTCTAGACTTATATTATCTTTGATTTAATTTGAGTCTAAGGATTGCCGTACTATTAAGAGGGATGCGATGTCGAATGACTTTTAGATGTGTCAAGTGCTCAAGTGATCCATCCTTGTGAATCTTAGAAAGGAGTGGTGTTGGTAGTGCTTGGAAAGTGAGGGTTGTAGGTCTCTCTTGATTTCTTTGTGAAATCTGTGGTTATCCTTTGAGTTTTGGATAGTGAGATCTTGTTGGTTGTGTAGCCCTCGTTCTTAGCTTTGGGAGAGTCCAAAATCTCTGAAATCGGGTCCGAGTCAAAAGTTATGCTCGTTTTCGTCGAGCTGCTCAGTCTTGATTCGGACTATCCGGAGTTAGTCCGGACTATCGGATAATCCGGAGTATCCGGACATTTATCCGGACTCTCCGGTTGGGTCTCTGTTAGCCTTTCTCGGTCAATCCGAGTATCCGGATTGAAGTCCGAGTCTCCGGGTTGTGCGCACCTGCCTCAACGGCTAGTTTTGGGAGATCTATTTATAGCCCTTCCTCCCTCTTTTGAAAAGGCTTTTGGTGTGGATTTTTGAGGGGCTGTGTGGGGCTTTGAGGAGCTTTTACCCTTAGATCTAAGTGATCCCCTTGTGAGAAGGGTTGGGAAGAGTTTGGGAGTGAGTTTTGAGTTGGTTGAGCACTTGATTTCATCTCCAAGCTTGTTCTTCGTGAGCATTTGTTACTCTTGGAGGTTGAGGACTCCTAGACGGCTAGGAGGTCGCCTACGAGCCACCGGAGCTTTGTGTGGTTGGCCGTGGGAAGTTTGTGAAGGCCGGTTCCGCCTCCGTAAGGGAAGGAATCAAAGGAGTGAAGACCGGCGAGTGCATTTGTGCAACACCGGGAGGAAGAGGGTTGAAAGAGACCCCGGCTCAAGTGTGACCGAGCCGCCTCAACGGAGACGTAGGATCCTCAAGGATCCGAACTTCGGTGAAAAATCATCGTCTCCAAGTTTGCTTCTTATTCTTGTTTTGGTATTTGATTTTGAATCTTGAAATTGCCCGATCTACTCTTTTGTTGTGTTTGGCTCTAGATCTACAATATCCCCATGTACCTGATGGTATTTAGATCTTTTGTATTCAAGTAGATTGTTGAAAAATTGCAAAGATTTAAAATCTCCATTCGAAGTCTCAATCAGAGTATCAGGACTCCATAACCGGACGATCCGGACTATCCGAAGTATCCGGATTGAATACCCCGGACACTCCGGATTAGGACCCTCGGGATCGGACTATCCGGAGTATCCGGATTGAATAACCCGGACACTCCGGATTGTTCGGGACACTCGGGAGATTTTATTTAGCTGCAATATTTTTATTCCGCTGCATTTAGCTATAAAGTTTTTAATTCGCCTATTCACCCCCCCTCTAGGCGACATCCCCGTCCTTTCAATTGGTATCAGAGCAAGGTCTCTCCTTTATTAGATTTAACCGTCTAGAGAGTAAAGGATGTCGACTAGAGGTTTAGTGCATTCACATGATCCACTTGTGCTAGATGGCACAAATTATGCTTCATGGAAATTAATTATGACTTCTCATTTTAAATCCATGAGCCCCCAAATATGGTGGATCGTAGATGTCGGCTTTTCCTCTCCGTTGAATGAAGTTGCTCCAACCGAAGGAGAGAGGAAATGCCTACATCTCGACGCTCATGAAATGTGGATAAAGCTTCAAGAACTATTTGAATCATCCACTTCTATTGAGGATTGCATTAAGGAAGAGATGTCGGGAGATGAAACATCAAGCTCCACCTCAAGCTCAAGTGATGAAGAACCGACATCTCCATCAACCTCAACCTCCGCCTCAAGTGACGATGAAGATGCTCTTCCATCACAAATCCGTTGCTTCATGGCGAAAGGTAAGAATGAGGTAAGTGACGATGATGATGATGAGCTCACTTATGATGAACTTATGAATTTGCTAGAGGAGCTCAATAAATGTCTTGGAAAGGAGAAAAAGAAATATAAAATTTTGAAGCTTGAACATGAATCACTTCAAAATGATTATAACATGCTTCAAGAAAATCATGAATCCCTCCTTTCCAAAGAAATTCATAAGCCTAAGGTGGACATAGGAATTACATGTGATTTAATTGATGATATGCCATGCTTAATTTCTAATTCTAGCATTTCATCTAAAATTAATATGCCCACCTCTAGTGATGATATGCCTTGTTGCTCAAATAAAAATATTGCTTCAACTTCCTCTATGCATATTGAGACTAATCTTGTAGAGGAAAACAAGGAGCTCAAGGCCCAAGTCATTAGATTAGAAAATGACTTAAAGAAGTGCGTAAAGGGAAAAGCCGTTCTCGATGAGATCTTGAGCAAGCCAAGGGCGCCTCAAGATAAGCGAGGACTCGGCTACATCTCCAAGAAGGAGACTAGCAAGACAAGGCACAACGAAAGATATTCGAAGATCATCAAGTGCTTTGCTTGCAACAAGAAGGGACACCTCGCCTCCGTGTGCCCTAATAAAGTGGAGATCAAGCCACAACCATCAACAATGAGGCAAACCGGCAAAGAGCAAGTCAAGAAAAAGAGACGCTCAAAGCCTACTTGCTACAATTGTCGGAAAAAGGGACACATCGGTAAGGATTGTCCCAAAGGTATAACCCCTAAGCCTACTCATTATTTTAATGATTATTTGCTTGGGAAGGACAAAAATGGCAATGTGTTTGCCAAGTTTGTCAATCCTCCTAAGTCTATGCAAAATAATGAAAATCATTTGCTTAGGAGATATGAATCTAGAAATGTGTTTGCTCAAAATACTAGATTTCCTAAGATCAAGAAAAATCATGTTAATCATGTGCTTAGGAAAATAACAATAGCGAACCATTTGCTAGATATGCTAGATCATCTAAGCCAATGCATAATTTCAATTATCATATGCTTAGAAGAGATCAAACTAGAAATGGTTTTGCAAACTATCATTGCCTCCTAAGCCTTCTCATAAAAATGCCAATCATTTGCCTAGGAGAAATAATTATTGCAAACCTATTTCTAATTATATTAGTCAATTCAATAATATCCAAATTAGGACCATTTGGGTTCCAAAATCTATTGTGACTAACATTGTTGGACCCAACAAGGATTGGGTACCAAAAACCGCCTAAAAGATTTTTAGACAATATGAGATGGATTGGACGTTTGGCTTCTTCAAAAGGAGAAGATGACTTAATCATCTGCAAAATGGAGCCAAGCATGAGGATGATCACTCCAATCATGAACCAATGCCATCTCGGGTAACAAGTATTTAAATTGATTCTTATAGCTTATAGACTTGTGTAGGTTAACTATTGCATTATTCATGAAAATCAATTTAGATTGCTTGATTATATGCTTGCTCATGCTTATTAATTGTTTTGATTGCAATCTTGAGCAAGTTTGGGTAAGTGGCATATTAAGGGAGTGTTAATTCATATACATGTATATTACATCCCTACATGTGCCCATATTTTTATATAAGTGCTAATATATATTTTCAAAATGAAGCCCTTTAGCCAAAACTCAAAAATTTGCGTATCTATTAGTAATCTTTTGAAAACCTAGTTTAAAAATGTATACAAATGCTTTCAAAGGATTTTCCAATAGTTTTGGCTTCACAAAAATCTATTTTACAAATAAAATGAGTTTCATGCCCAAAATCAAGTTTCTAGTATCTTGTTTTGGATTTAAACTTATAATTTTCATATAATTAAATGTAAAATGATTTTAAAAATAATTCCAAAACGAAAAACCTAGTGTTGGTCATTCTTAACAACTTTAGTATTCAAAAGATTTTCAAAAGACCAACTAATCAAAAGTTATTTGATTTTGAAACTCGCCCAAAAACTATACTTGACCCAAAATGGTCATACTATTGCACTTTGTGAGTTTCTTCATTTGGACTAGATCTTGTGTAGTATCTTGGTTCAAAATGATATTTATGACTCATACATAAAATTCAAATCTCTATATCTCATCTTATTCTTCATTTGAATCTTGTGTTGAAATATTTGGCTTTGTTTTACAAATAGCTATTTCAAAAGGACCATTTAGGTCAAAAGTCAAAATTCATATTTAAAAGGCCCAAATTTGTGAAGAGCTTTATAAAAGTATTCCATTATGTATTTCAAATGTTTTACAAGCTTTCAAAATGAAAATTCTATATTGAAATCAAAATTGTTCAAAGCTTTTGGTTTGAACTAAAATAGCTTATTTAAGCATATTGCTCAAATCTTAGCATTCAAGTTGGATTTCATTACAAATCTTGGCTAGAAACCATCTTGATAATCAATTCTAAGCCATGGAAATTGAAATTGCATGAAATCCAAATTGAGTTGTATTTTGAGGCTTTTTATGAAAAACTATTTCCTATTTAACTTGCTTCAAAAAGGGTTAAAAGCAAAATATTTGTTTGAAATGCAAAATCTTATGAAAATAGTCTTCTAAAATGTTTTCAAATGTATTTCAAATGTTTTCAAGTATCTAACCCTTGGCTAGAAGCTAAAAGTCAAACTTTGGCTTAAAAAGATCTTTGTGATCTTGCTTTTGCATTTAACTTCAAATTTTTCTAAAGCAAAATCTATTTGGAGTTTGAAAAAGTGGTCAATACAAAACTCATAGGGTTGGTCATTTTAAGCATTTCTTTAGTTCAAAATTTTTCCAAACGACCAACCGTTCAAAAGTTATAGCCATTTGAATTTGGCCAAAATCATCCATTTCACCCAAAATGACCCGTTGTTGCATTTTGTGGATTTGGCTATTTGAATTGGATTTATTTGCATATCTTGGATTGAAATAGTATTTCTTACTCATACAAAGCTATGAAAGTTCAAATCTCCATAAATTTCAATCCGGAATGCATTTTGAGCATTTGGTGAAAATTCAGTTCTTTTCAAACCTACAAAGCGCATTTTGTCATATCTTTTGAACGAAAATTTCTTTTAATGAAATTCTTATTGGGAACCTTCTAAATAGTCCAATGTTTATTTCTGGAAAGTTTCAAACCATTTGGACTCAATTTGAAAAAGTTTTGATTTTTCTTCTCTTTGAGTAAAAATCATGCCTTCAAAGCAAAATTTGGCATATCTCTTATTTGGAGACTCCTTTTGGAAAATTTTTTGGAAAAGTTTCTTGGGAGTCTAAATAATGTTTATGCCTAATTTCAAATAATTTCAACTTAATTTGAAATAGTTATGCCTTTTCTCTCTTTCGATCTTATTTGGCATACTCTGCATTAAGTTGGATTTTACGATTTGAATGGATTTGATTATGCAAATAGGCTTATAAACATCTCTCTAAATCATATGAAGCCATATAAGTGCATATTACCATTCAAAACTCATTTGGTTCCATTTTGAGGATTTGGTGAAAATCTTAATGTTTTATGTGTTTCATATGCATATTTCATCACATTTCTCAAAGTAAAATTTATTTATTGAAAATCTTTGTTGGAAAACCTTCTCTCATATATGGAGTTCATATCTGAAGATTCTCAAATTTATTTGAACTCATTTGCAAGATTGTTGACTTTATTTGACTTAGTGTCAAAACTAAACCTCCAATGCCCATTTTGATCTAATTTTTGATTGGAGGGTGATATTTGAGAAATTCTTTTTGGAGAAGTCTCTTAGATGTTCATGGATCATTTCTGCAAAATCTTGTGGCTATTGGACTTCATTTGATCAAGATTTGATCCAAATTCAAAATGTTCAGTTTTAGGGATGAAGCTGAACAACCCGGAGTATCCGGGTGATCTATCCGGAGTATCCGGATTATCCGGACACTCCGGATCAAAAACACCGGAGTATCCGGGTTGTACTGCTCGGCCCAAATTCTTAAATTGCAATCTATACTTTCTTGCAATATCTTGTTCATCCTATTTTTGGGGTTTCTCCTTTGCTCAAATCAATTTTCAGTCTTCATAGCCCTCGAAGAGGATTTAGTCGGATCTGTTCGCGTTGATGATTTTTGTATTTGAGCAATGGTTTAAAAGTTATAATCGACTTTGTGCTGCTATTTGCATCTTTTGAGATTTTAAGAGTTTTAAATTGGCATCTTGGCAAGCCTTTCAAGATGAAAACTAAGTGAACTTATTCATTGCTCCAAGCTTCTAAGTGGAGCATATCTATTTAAGTTTTCATTCCAATGAAAGTGCATCTTTTGGCTAAGTTATTCTGGAAATTGGATTTAATTGTAACTTAGCCTCAAAATGTTTTCTCTCTTGCATAACTTCGAGTTTATTATGGAAAAGAGAAAATTTCCCTTGTAAGCTCAAGAGTGAGTTTGAATGTGTTTTACTCATTGTCTCTCTTACAAGTGGATGTCAAGATTAAATTTGAATGAGTTTCAAATATTTTCATTGTCAAGTGGTGTAATAAAATCTTCAATTGATATCTTCAAATTGTTTTAAATTACATGCAAAGAGTATTGTCTTGTATATCATATATATCATGCATGTTGTACTTAGACATTATCAAACTAACTTGGGTCAAATTAAAAGATATTTGTTCCCGAAATCGTGTGCTTGTCTATTGATGTTCAAGGTATTGGAAAAGGGTCATCTTCGACGGTGGGATGAAGGAAATGGAGAGGAGCTCCATAGTACGAGGATCTAAGACCGGCGCGGTGATCATGACCAATTCGAACATGCGGTGGACAAGAATCGACAAAGGGACGTGTTTCTTTTCGACCATATTCAATAATGTCTGCACACCATTATGCTAAATTGTGTTATTCTAAATGGTGTTGTATCTTTCAATTGGTATGATTAATTGGTATCTTTCAAGAGGTATCCTCTAATCCTAAATTGTTTTGAAGTGTCATCTACTTGCATTCGGCATTATCAAGAACTAAAAAGTACATATGGGTGACACATTGCAAAGAGGTATGCCCTTGATAAGTTTATGAAATTCTTGATCATGAAAGTGCATCTTACTTATACAACCTTGATTCATGATCTTGTATACATCTTGTGATCATATAAGCAATTCCTACTTGTGTAATCTTCTTTATATGATCTTGATTGTTAGAATTTGATTTGATCATGAGCATGTGCTTAAATTATATAAATTTGCTATATGATCTTGATGTTTAAAGAATATGTGAAATCATATTCGTGTGTCATGTTTAAGCATCACTTATACCCTAAGAATCATGACTTCTTTAATTTGGTATAACTAGAAAAATCTATTACCTAAATCTTGGAAATAATTGGTATCATATCTTGCCTAGATTTAGGGGGAGCTTAATATTATTGTCCTATTACTAGCTCCTTATTTTTATTTATTTTTCTCCCTAATCTTTTTATTGAGTGTGCAATCAAAGGGGAGAACAGATTTTATTGAATAATCAATAAGAATCTTTTAAGCACCTTTTTGCGATTAATGACAAAAGGGGGAGAATTTATGGATTTATCAATTGTCCCCTAATCGATTGACAAAAAGGGATGATTTGTAAGTATGATCTCTTATTGTATCTTTATGCTTGTTTTAATGCTAAAATATCTTAATATTGTCATTTGGTGCAATTGATAATAGGTTTGTCATAAATCACCAAAAAGGGGGAGATTGAAAGTGCATCTAGGCACTTATGTTATTTTGGTGATTAATGACAAACACTCATAATGACAATCTATGCAATTAAGTAAATGCTTAACTTAGTGCTTAACAAATGACAAACCTCTAATATGATTATATTGCTATGAGACTAACATGTTATTGCCTAGTTGAGTATCAGTCTCATCTTTTAGAGGAAAATCAAATAGGAAGGTTAAGCAAAGATAAGGTATGCAATTTTGGTATCTATTCTATAATTTGTTATTGCATTCCTTTCGTGCAAATGCATAGTGAACTCCAAGTAGCATGTTGATTTTATATATGCACATTGGTTCATGTCATATTTATTTGTGCATATATATTCATTTGAGTTCATTATAGTATGCATGTATTAACTAGAGTTAAACTTCATATTGCTATAGATTGACTTGGTGCATGCATGTTTTATTTGTATATCTTCTCATGCAATTATCTTAGTGAAGTTTATCTAGTGTTGGATCACATATTTACTCTTACTCCAAATATTATTTGCACATGTACAATTCGTGTATATTCTATCATGTGCTTCATTTAAGTAAAGTCTGTGATCCTTGCCATGATTTAATTGATTCATCATATTGGCAATTATCTCTCTAGTGCATATAGATCAATTACATATTCATCATGATGTACTTAGTAGAGAACATTTCTTATGTCAAGTGTTTCTAGTTATGTTGTGCTTCTTTTTATGAAACACTTGTTGTATTCAATTGCTCACAAATATCAACTTTATTCATATCTATTGAGCTTTTGGGACTAATGTCTTTCATAAGTGGATTGGAAAGAATTAGGTCCCGTCTGTGTATGATGACCAAGGTATCTTGGAGGATGATCATTGTCGAGGTCAACAAGACGGCGGTGTCACCAAGAGTTGAGGACTAAGTCAAGAGCAACTTGGCGTGGAGATCGTCAGAGAGGATGATCAAGTCAAGGTTGATAGGACGAGAGTCTCATGAGGTGAATCGAGTCGAGTTGGACAAGGTGAAGATGTCATCAATTATATGGTGAAAGTCTTCATGCATCGACATCAAGAAAGAAGACGGCAAGTGACTAGTTCTAGACTTATATTATCTTTGATTTAATTTGAGTCTAAGGATTGCCGTACTATTAAGAGGGATCACGATGTCGAATGACTTTTAGATGTGTCAAGTGCTCAAGTGATCCATCCTTGTGAATCTTAGAAAGAGAGTGGTGTTGGTAGTGCCGGAAAGTGAGGGTTGTAGGTCTCTCTTGATTTCTTTGTGAAATCTGTGGTTATCCTTTGAGTTTTGGATAGTGAGATCTTGTTGGTTGTGTAGCCCTCGTTCTTAGCTTTCGGGAGAGTCCAAAATCTCTGAAATCGGAGTCCGGAGTCAAAAGTTATGCTCGTTTTCGTCGAGCTGCTCAGTGCTGATTCGGACTATCCGGAGTTAGTCCGGACTATCCGGATAATCCGGAGTATCCGGACATTTATCCGGACTCTCCGGGTTGGGTCTCTCTGTTAGCCTTTCTCAGTCAATCCGGAGTATCCGGATTGAAGTCCGGAGTCTCCGGTTGTGCTTGCACTGCCTCCCAACGGCTAGTTTTTGGGAGATCTATTTATAGCCCTTCCTCCTCTTTTTGAAAAGGCTTTTGGTGTGGATTTTTGAGGGGCTGTGTGGGGGGCTTTGAGGGAGCTTTTACCCTTAGATCTAAGTGATCCCCTTGTGAGAAGGGTTGGGAAGAGTTTGGGGAGTGAGTTTTGAGTTGGTTGAGCACTTGATTTCATCTCCAAGCTTGTTCTTCGTGAGCATTTGTTACTCTTGGAGGTTGAGGACTCCTAGGCGGCTAGGAGGTCGCCTCGAGCCACCGGAGCTTTGTGTGGTTGGCCGTGGGAAGTTTGTGAAGGCAGTTCCGCCTCCGTAAGGGAAGGAATCAAAGGAGTGAAGACCGTGAGTGCATTTGTGCAACACCGGAGGAAGAGGGTTGAAAGAGACCCGGCTCAAGTGTGACCGAGCCGCCTCAACGAGAGCGTAGGATCCCCTCAAGGATCCGAACTTCGGGTGAAAAATCATCGTCTCCAAGTTTGCTTCTTATTCTTGTTTTGGTATTTGATTTTGAATCTTGAAATTGCCCGATCTACTCTTTTGTTGTGTTTGGCTCTAGATCTACAATATCCCCATGTACCTGATGGTATTTAGATCTTTTGTATTCAAGTAGATTGTTGAAAAATTGCAAAGATTTAAAATCTCCATTCGAAGTCTCCAATCCGAGTATCCGGACTCCATAACCCTGGACGATCTGGACTATCCGAGTATCCGGATTGAATACCGGACACTCGGATTAGGACCCTCGGGATCGGACTATCCGGAGTATCCGGATTGAATAACCGGACACTCCGGTTGTTCGGGACACTCGGAGATTTTATTTAGCCGCAATATTTTTATTCCACGCATTTAGCTATAAAGTTTTTAATTCGCCTATTGACGAATACTAATAAAAGGATACCCCAACGGCCCGGCGACGAGCCAGTGGCCTCAAGCATATCTCGACCAACAGTAGCGCCGCGTGCCGCCACGACCGAATCGCTGCGAGACCGCGCAAGGCATCCGCTCCCGATCGCCGGGGAAGCGAATCCACCAGACGGCGCTCGACCCCTCTTGGCGGGCGGGATCTCCCGACTCAACCAAACCAAGGTGACGAACGCCGAGTGCCGCGTGTCGTCCTCATCGCCTACCGCCACGTACCCTCGAATAAGGTCAATCGAGCGACTATACAAGGCGGTGGCTCTTCCCAAGAAGATCCGGTGATCAGAGAAGACAAAGCTTTCGGCCCCATCAACCCGATCACGTCACGGACGGCGCCGCGCTCCTCCCGAGCGGCACCAACGTCCACGCACCTCGGCGTCGGCGTTCGCAAGGATCACGGAGAGGCAAGCGCTACTTCCGAAATACCTAACCTCCCGACCACCAAGGCTACCAACCCGGCATGGGCAAGGCGGGTGGCGACGATCCACGGGATCGAAGGACCGGAGCTCCTAGCGTAGGTCACCTCGCTTCCTCCTAACTCTCGATGTAACCCGCCTTCCTTACGTATAAAAGGAGGCGAGGCTAAACGATCGAGGGGCAACGAGCAAGAACAAGAAAGGAGAGAGCGCTATCAAACCCATCTCGCTAAGCCATTGGCATTCTCGCTTGTAAAACTTTGTGCGATCATCTGTACCAAGAGTAATACAACACCACCACACACGAATGGAGTAGGGACCTTGGCCGAACCAAGATACATCTTGGACTCACGAGTCTAACCATTCGAAGTGAGGGACGCGCGACCCCTAGACTTACAAATTTACTTGGCGCTCCAGCGCCCGGCGGTTAGCGCGCCGGTAGGGGCTTCGTCTTCAGCCGGCATCTCCGGATTCCCATTCGTCTCCTTGATGGCATTCTTCTCCAACGGCGGCATGATCGTGTTCGGGAGCCGGATCCGCCCGGCTCCTCGGCTTCACCGTCACCTCGGAGGAGAGCTCACGCTCATCCTCAGCCGCCGAGGGCGGCGCTGCGGGAGCCTGGACACCATCTCCGGTAGCCGTCCCCACTCGGCTTGGGCGCCCGCGGTCCCAAAGCCGAACACGAGGAGCGCTATACCTCCTTTGGCGAAAGCCCCTCCGGCTCGCGGAGATCCGTCACCTCCGCTTTGCACGACTTGTAGCTATGGTCGGCTACATGCCAACCTCCGTCCACGAGTTCTCGGAAGACTCTTCCGCCACGGCTCCGACTCCGACGCGAGTATCCCGCCAGCCGCGGCACTCCGCGAGTGCAGCGTGGCGGGCACAACCCGATTTGGTCGTAGCCACCGCGCTCGACGGTCCCGTCCCGCGCATCGAGGCACGGAGGGGGAATACCGCAGCCCGAAGCCCGAACGCGCTGTGCTCGCCACACGAGCTCCAACGCAACGCGAGAGCTGGAGGAGCGAAGGGCCGAAGCTCGGCCGGCTCGAGCCAACTGGAGCAGGGGCGAGCCCGAGCCCGCGCAAGTCTTTGCGGGCGACGCGCACGGGCGCGCGCCAAGAGCACCACAAGTTGGGGCGAAATCCGGCGCCCCGCTTTTCCTCACGCAAGCCAAAACGTGGCTGCGGCCGCAATCTTGCTCGAGGCCTTCCGAGCCCGCAAACCCGAGGCGAGCTACCTACGAGAACCCGGAGGCGGTGGAGCGCGCGGCCGTCTGACATGCAGCCTCCGGCTCCTACCACACGGTGCTACTTGGCCGCCACCGGGCCTGCACCAGCATGGAAGCCGGTGGAGTGCGCCAAGACCGCACCCACCATGAACCACCCCAGCCTCACGCACCCGGTGCGCGGCGCCTCGGTAATGCCTCGACATCGCGCCACCCTCGGCGCGAAGAAAGATGGCGGAGGACGCCGCCACTCACGTGTTGCGGATGGTGGCGCCACTACGCGCCCGAGCCACGATGGTCTGGACCACGGGCTTTGCTAAGGGATCCGCCAGCGGATTTCCCGCCGGTCCGGCGCCTACCAACATTGTCAAGTACATCGGGGCCACCAACCTGTGTCCGGCTCAAGATTACCGGCTCGCGTCTGGGTGGGGAGCGACAGATGATCTCTTCATCATCCAAGACCTCCCCATCTACCTCGCGGACTCGGCTCGAGCACTGGCTCGAGTACCGCCATAAAAAGCTGTCGAGGCGGGCCGACTTGAAGAATCTCTTCGTCGGTAACTTCGGGGGCACTTATAAGCGCCTGGTAACTCCTGGGACACGAAAGGCTGCAAGCGGCGGCAGGGAGACTCTCGGGACTACATCCGGAGGTTTTCCGCCCGATTACAACGAGCTCCCGACATCTCCGACGCCGATGTCGTGGGAGCCTTCATCTGGCACCTCCCGCAAGGCCTTGGTGCACAAGTGGGTGCCTCAAGCCCGGACCACCAAGGAGCTCCTCGACATCGCCACCAACCACGCCTCCGACGAGGAGGCCGTAGGGCTATTTTCGAAGGAGGAAAGGCCCAGCGAGGCCGGCGTCAAGCGGGTCTCCTCGGCCGCCGACAAGCGGAAGCGGCACGGAAGCGTGTCCGTGAGACCCAAGTGGTCGCCACGGTCGATCCATACCTTAGCGGCGGCGCGCCGACCGTCGCCCACCGCCGAGAAATTGATGGGCGGCCCTGCCGAACCATGGGTTCTCCGTCAAGCACAAATGCAGGATGCGAAGTCTGAGCGCTATCTCTAGCGTCCCCACCACGCCGCGAAGCAAAGGAAAGAAGCCCGCCGCGCCCGCGAACGGCGGAGAAGAAGCGACGACGAGTTCCCGAGCCCGGCGGCGCCTCATGATCTTCGAAGGACCGGCACTCTACGACAAGCGTCGACTCAAGCTCGCTTCGCGAGAGTCCACCCGTCGCGCCAGCGTCCCCAATATCTTCGGTGGTCGAGTTCCGATCACCTTTGATCGGACCGATCACCCGATCGCGTCCCACACCGGGAGTACCGGCGGTGGTCGACCCGTCGTCGAACAAGCGCCTCACGAAGGTCTTGATGGGCGGGGCGGCGCCTTAACATCCTCGTTGAGGCGTTCGGCGCTATGGGGTCCGCGCTCAAGCCTCCCGGCCAAGCAAGGCACCTTTCCATGGCGTCATCCGGGCAACAAGCCCATCCGCTCGGCGGTCGACCTGCCCGTCACCTTCGAGGCCGAGAAACTTCCGCAGAGACCCTCACCTTCGAGGTCGTGGATTTCCCGGCGCCTACCACGCCATCTGGGAGGCCATGCTCGCCAAGTTCATGGCGATCCCATCGCCTACCTCAAGTGAAGATGCGGACCGCATGGAGTCATTATCACGCGGCATCGTCTTTCCAGCTGCCTTCAGCTGCAGCCTTGGCGGTGCGAAGCTCGCGCCTCGGCGATCGTTGCCTCTACGGAACTCAACAAGCTCAGGAGGGAAGCCGCCGAGTCCGTCCCTGAATCCAGCAAATCAGGGGCGGGATCCTTCAAATCCGCCGAGGACACGAAGGAGGTCACGGTCGATCCCTGTGATCCGACCAAGACCGTCGGGTCGAACCACGCTCCCGCCAAATAGGAAGCGCGCTCGTCGACTTCCTCCGCACTAACAAAGATGTCTTCGCATGGAGGTCCTCCGACATGCCTGCATTCAAAGGAGGTCGCGAGCACTCCTTGAGCGTCAGACCGGGCTCAAAGCCGTCGCCCAGCGCTGCGCGCCGACGAGGAAAGGCGCGGGGTTATAGGAGGAGATCGCCAAACTCTTGGCGGCGGGTTCGTAAAGAGTGCGCCACCACGAGTGGCTAGCCAACCAGACTTGTAAAAAAGAAGAACGGGCAATGGAGAATGTGTGTTGACTATACGAGTCTCAACAAAGCATGCCCCAAGGACCCATTCCCCTTACCTCGCATCGACCAAGTCATCGACTCCACCGCTGGGTCGCGAGTCTCTTTCCTTTCTGGATGCCTACTGGGCTACCACCGGATTGCGCTAAAGGAGTCCGACCACCGCGACTTCCTTCATCACTCCGTTCGGCTCGTTCGCTATGTCACAATGCCCTTCGGCTGAAGAACGCGGCGCTACATACCAGCGATGTATGCAAGCGTGCTTCAATGACCGGATCGGCCATAGCGTTGAGGCGTATGTCGGCGATATTGTCGTAAAGACCGGAAGGCGGCGACCTTATCGCCGACCTAGAAGAGACTTTCGCGAACCTTCGACGGTTTCGCATAAAGCTCAACCAGTGCGTCTTGGGGTCCCCAAAGGAAAGCTCTTAGGCTTCATCGTCTCGGCGAGGCATCGAGGCCAATCGGAGAAGATCTCGGCGATCGCAAGGATGGGCTCGATCGGCAACCTCAAAGGGGTCGGTGGCCGGATGCTGGCGGCTTTGAGCCGTTCGTGTCTCGCCTCGGCGAACGCGAATGCCGCTCTGGTGCTCAAGAAATCCGACCGCTTCGTTGGACACGAGGCTCGGGAGGCCTCACCCGCGAAGGCCTTCCTTTCCTCGCCTCGATCTGATCGCCCGGCACGGGTGAACCGCTGCTCCTCTACATCGCGCCACTACTCAAGTCGTCGCGCGGCCCTCGTGGTGGAAGCGAGCGGAAGAAGGCCGTGAGCTCAAGGTACAGCGGCCGGTCTACTTCATCGATGAGGTACTTTTCGAGTCAAGACTCGGTACCTGCAGTCGAGAGTTTACTCTCGCGGTGCTCATCGCAAAGGAAACTTCGTTCACTACTTGATCAAGACGCCATCACCGCGTGGTGACCACGTCCCCACTAGGCGAGATCATCCACAATCGCGATGCCTCGGGAAGGATAGCCAAATGGGCGCTCGAGCTTAGCGGCCATGGCATAATATCGTCCCCTGGACGGCGATCAAATCGCGAGCTCGCCGACTTCGTCGCCGAGTGGACCAAGCCGAGCACCACCGGTGGTCGAAGACCCCAGCTTGGACAATGTACTTCGCGGGTCTTACACCAAGAATGGCGCGGCGCGGAGTCGCCATCATCTCCCACTCGAGAGCGAGCTGTCGCCATTAGGTTGCTCTTGACGCGACCAACAACATTGCCGAGTCACGAGGCTCGTCAGCGGTCTCCGGATCGCTGCCGACCTCGGTGCCCGCCGGCTCTACGTCCACGGGGACTCCAAGCTTGTCGTCGACCAAGTCATGAAGGCTGCGGAGCCCCGAGACGCCCGCATGGCCGCGTACTGTCGAGAAGTACGCCGGCTCGAGGAGCGGTTCAAGGGTTTGAGCTTCCCATAGCTACCGACGCTACAATGGCGAGGCCGATCACCGCCAATCTTGCCTCCAAAGAGAGCACATCCCGCCGGGATCTTCGTCTCCGACCTCCTGCGGCCCACTGTCCAGCTGGACTCGGCGGTTGGGCGGCCACCCGACCAATCCAAAGACGGTCGCCCGACCGCCGCGGGCGGGCGTAGACTTGGCGGATCGCCGTGGTGTGCTAGCACTTGAGTCCGGCCGGAGGCCCTACATCGACCGTTTGACGGACGGGTCACTTCCCCCCGACCCGACCGAGGCCCGGCGCCTCGCCCGGCGGGCAAAATCCTTCGTCCTGATCGGCCCAGACCTCTACAAAAGGAGTCCCTCCGGGGTCCTCCAAAAATGTATCTTGACCGACCAAGGAAAACAGCTGCTGGACGACATACACAGCGGAGTCTGCGGTCACCACGCAGCACCCCGATCTCTTGTGGGAAAGGCCTTTCGACAAGGTTTCTACTGGCCAACCGCTGTGTCAGACGCCGAGCATATCGACGCGCTTTGCGAAGGATGCGATTCTTTGCTCGTGACGCATCGCGGCCAAGCTTCTGAGCACGATCCCCATCACGTGGCCTTTTGCCGTCTGGGACTCGATTTGGTCGACCTTTCAGAAAGCGCCTGGGGCTTCACCCACCGCTCGTCGCGGTAGATAAGTTCACCAAGTGGATAGAGGCCAAGCCGGCCGTGAGCGCCACGCGTCGGTACAAGCGGCCATCTTCTTCCGCGACATCGTTTTTAGGTTTGGAGTCCCAAACTCCATCATCACCGACAACGGAACCGCAGTTCACGGGAAGGAATTTCTCGAGTTCGTGGCGACTTCAACATCCGTGTCGATTGGGCGCGATAGCCCATCCGCGGACTAACGGCGGTCGAGCGCACTAACGGCATGATCCTTCAAGGACTCAAGCCGCGGATCTTCATCGGCTCAAGCATTTCGCAGTATTTGGGTAGCCGAGCGCCTCCGTCCTCTGAGTCTGCGACCACGCCGCCGAGCGGCCGGTTCACACCCTTCTTTATGGTGTTCGCGCCGAAGCCGTTTTGCCCACACCGGAATCGGCTCCCGAGATTGCAAGCCTTGATGAGGCTCGGGGCTCGCCTGCAAACAAGACGCCATCGACCCATTTCGGCGAGGCGCGGCGTGGCCGTCCCGCGGTCGGCCGGATATCAACAAGCCTGCGCGCTACCACGGCCGCCAAGTTCGAGGACGATCCTTGGTAGCCGGCGACTTGGTTCTGCGTCGGTCCGGACAACCAAAGATAAGCACAAGCTAACGCCCCACAGGAGTCCTTTCACCGTCGTGGAAGTTCTCCGACCGGCACCTTCCGACTCAGGGCGGCGATGGTCGCATCCTCCTAATGCCCGGAACATTGAAAAGTTAAGGCGATTCTATCCTAAGCTCTTTTCTTTTTCCGGTATAAGTCTTTGCCTTCTCCCAACCGAGCACTGGTCGCCACGTGACGACTCTGGGGCTGCCTCGTGGCGCCTGCTCAGCCGCTCGGATGGTGTCTCGTGGTGGTCGGTGACCCACCGACCACGAGGTCTATCCCGAGCGGTAACCCTCTCGACCCGAGTGCTACGGCCACGCCCGGTGGCTATGGTTGCCCAAAGAGCACTCCGCGGAAGAAGGAAGCACACGAGTGGATGACCTCGGGTCGATTGGGAACAATCTTCCCACACGAACTCGGCTAACTCACGACTCATGTGGGTCGGTGACCCGACTAGTCACGAGTCTATCCCAGCGGTAACCCTTCGACCAGCGCTCGGCCTCGCCCGGCTATGGTTGCTAAGTAGCACTTTGCGGAAGAAGGAAGTGCCCGAGTGGAAAAACCCTTGGCCGATCGGAACACTCCGAACCCCATGAGTCGCGTAACTACCGCATAAACAAGACTCCTATCCTCTTGGCCCTCTCAAATTGACCCGACCTCGCATAAGCGACCCCGTGGTCCTTGAGGCTATGGTCGGTCAAACCCAAACGCAAAGGAGAGCAAAGAGGCAAACCGGAGCTTACAATTACTTACGATCGTTTACACAACAGTCTTTGCAAAAAAAAAGGGGGGGCTAACTTCTTTCTTCCTCTTCTTCCTGGTGGCCGACCGGCACGGAGGAGGAGGACTCGCATCTTGAAGGCGACTCGGGCGGACGTGGTGGCGATCTCTCGAGCATGCGGCTCGACCAAGGCTCGAACTCGTCGACCTCGTCGTCGGTCCGGTTCGGCGATGCCGCTTACTCACCACCGCGAGGTTGATGCCGTCGTAGTACGAGATGGTGTTGACCAGGTGCCGATGAAGCTCAAGCGCGCAGCCACGGTGACCACCGCCTCTTCTCTGATCCGCTTTCCGGGCATAGCGAGGCAAGGGCACTCGGGCCTGCCCCGGCTCCAAGGATGCGGTCGCAGACCTCCCGACCGGCCTTGCGGAGGGCCTCCAGCTCGGCGCTCATCTCGGCCCGACCGTCCTCAGCAACCTTCAACGCCGCCCGGGCCTCGTCCCGGGCCACGATCGCCACGTCGCGGGCGTCCGAAGCCGTTCTCTGCGCCTCCACGGCGACGCCCAGATTCTTCTGCGCCTCTGCAGATTGTGGAGATTTTGGATAAGTTCGCCCTGTGGGTCGCACCCCCAAACTTAATTGAAGAATTGAGACACTTACGGCCATGGAGTTGGTCGATTGCCGCTTCCGACTTGGCGCCTCGTGATGAAGTCTTCACTCGGCCGGCTCATCGAGCGATCGCCGCTTGAGCGAACTTCGGCGGCGTCCCCGAGCCTTGTTCCGCTCGGTCCGCAGACGTGTTACCTGCGTCTGCGCGATCCCCTCCGCGGCAACGGCGGCATCCTTGGCCTCGGTGACCTCCATCAGGGAGGACTCCAGGTTCGCCACTTTCGCCCTCAAAGCCTCGGCTCCTAGGCGCTCATCATGAAGGGCCTTTGTGGCCTCTTCAAATCCTTGGCGGATCACCACCGCCTCCGACCGCCTAATGCCCGTGGCCTCTGGGCTAGGCGCACTCAAGCGCACCGATCAAGACTTCTCCGCCTCATTGCAGTGCCGCCTGTGTCGGAGCTGCAGAGCTCGACCGACGACGGCGATCCATAAGTCTTTGCAAAAATGTGGACACTCCGTTAGTCGCACGGAAGAACTATCAAAATGTGCAACGAATCGTAACTTTTGGTGACCTACAGGGTGATCGGCCGACTCCCGACCATCATATCCAAATACCGGTGGAAGACTTGAGCAAGGGCCGGACCTTCACGGATCGCCTATCTCGGCTTCGGCGTCAGTAGCGCCTTAGAAGGGTGGTCCACTCGCTCTCCTCCGCCTCACCCATGATGCCCGACAGAATTACACCCGGCGGCGCCTCGCTCGCCCGTTCGGGCGGACGCCACCCGTCCCAAAGCACCATGGGCAAGGGTGACGAGGTCAACCTTCAGAAATCCTCGGCGACTGCGCTGAGGGGATCGGTCGGCACCTCCCGACAGGGCGGGTCGGGCACCTCCGTCGCCGGCTCGCCACGATCGCGCGATCACCGGCGACGCCATTGTCTCATCCTCGAAACGACGATCACGTCGTCCGAGGGTCCCGCCGAGGCGCGGAAGTTCTTCTTCGCACGACCTCGGGTGGGGCTCGTCCCTCGGCGGCGATCGCCCTCGCCGACGCTGCGACCTTCGCCGACCCAACCGGTCACCGAAATCACCGGCGCTATTACTTGCGGGCCGATGTGGCACGCCCACGATCACCCCAAAGATAGGCGCGCGACGTTGCAAAGATTCAAGAGTCGCTCGGCGGCTTTGCCAAAAGAAAAATGCTCCAAAATAAAATAATAATACACTTACAAGGCCGGCGGGCGCGTGGCACGCGCGCCTCTTTGCCGCCCCGCCAAGGCAAGTCGGCGGCCGCTTCTCGAAGCCACCTCCACCGAGACGCTGCGACGACCTTAGCGCAAGATCACCCCACTGGGATCCGTAGCCACGGGGCCCGTGATGCCGCCCTCGGCCGAGTCCACGCTCGGGCCGCCGCCAGTCGGCAGGTCAGGAAAAAACCCACCATAGGGGTGGCCGGAGGCACTCCCGCCGCTGTCAGTGGAGGTTGTCCCCACGGCGGTGGTCTCTGACACATCCTCGCCGCGCGTTCCTTACTTTTCTTCCTCCTCCTTTCCTCCTTCCGCTTCTTGCGGGAGGAGTCAGCCTCTGTCGTCCTCGCCCGGGCGGCCGCCCGCGCTTCCTTATCCCCCGGGAGCGGCGCCTGGGAAGACATCCCCATGAGCCCCTGAGAGGATGCAGGAATGTCGGTCAAGTGCGAAGGACAAAGAAAAGAGAAGCAGAAAGGAATTTCACCGGCTTACTAGATTCGGCGAAAAAGCCGCCGAGAATGGCTCCGGGTGGCCATCCGCGGCCACAGTGGCGCTTCCGCCCGTAACGGCCGCCACCCGAGCCTCCACCTCAGACGCGGCCAGCTCGGGTTCGGCCATCCTCGCCCGGTCGGACGGCCCGATATGGAGCGAGGGTGCGGCCTGTGCACAAGTGGTTGCACGCGCATCCCCATGAAGGCGCGCACAACCACGTCCCCGGTGAGCCCCCGCCTCCTTTGAGCCCTGATCTGCTCCACGATCAGGGCCAGCTTGTTCTTCTCCCTCTTTTCGGCGCCCCAGTTCCACCGCTCCTCCGCCATGGGAAGCTCTCCGGTGAAACGAGGGGCGCTGTCGCCAACGTTTGAACGTAGAGCCTTCGAACGCCACTTTGTTAGACGAGGCGGCTTTACCTCCAGTACTCCGTGCTTCGACCGGGCGAAGCCGGAGGGCGAGCCACCAGAGCGCCCGCGGCCCCGACGGCTTTGTCCTTCCGAGCCTTGCACGGAAGAAGTGCCTCCACAACGCCCAAGTCGCGCTCGATCCCCAAGAAGGCTTCGACAGCGTGATGAAGATGGCGATGTGGAGGACCCCATTGGGGTTGAGATGGTGCACCTCCACCTTGTAATGAAACAACGGCCGGACGAGCGGGTGCAGCGGCAGGCCAAAGCCGCTCGAAGAACGAGGCGGGCACCACGATCTCGTCGCCCCGCGGCGCGGGGGTGGTAGCCCCGGTCGGCACCCTCCAGCCGGAAAGGTCCTGCGGCATGAGGAAGCCCTTCTTCACCAAGCCGAAGCGCCGGCCGTCTTGGCGCGAGCACTCCGCCACGACATCTTCACGGGGAGACGACGGAAGGTGAGAAAGAAAGGTCAGTTTTCTTTCCTTAGCTCTCTGGTGCTCTTCTTGTTTGAGCAGGCGAGACAGAGAGGCAAGAAAGCGTGACCACTCGAAAGCACCCAACGGCGATTTATAGAGGATTTAACGAACGCCGCCAAGCGGCGCCCGTCAAGCGAAGCGTCGCGACCACCCTCGTCTGTCGCGCCAGCCTGGTAACTCGCAGTTTCCAATACCACTCCGCTTTTAATCCCTGTCTTGTCAGGCGTCAAGGGCCATAAAGACGCGGCCCCCGAACAACGTGTCCCGTAACCTCTCGGTCTCCGCCTTTAGGCCGGAACGGTTGCTCCGGGGCGCGCGCGAGAAGCCCACTGGGCCGCTGCGGCCCCAAGACGGCAAAAGCTTTGTGGCTTGCGCCAGGGCCAAATGAGGAGTGGGTTCAAAAGGCCTACCCCACCAGATGGGTATAAAGCCGCCCAAAGAAAACTTGAGCAAGGGCGGGTATGAGGTGAGCCCCACTGGGCCCTCGGTTAGGTCTACCGACGACCTAATCACCTCTACTCGCGTCCGAGACCATACTTCACACTCTCCCGAGCTCATCAATGAGCGACACCACGGTGCTCTGGGGTCATGACGACCTAGAGTCCATCTGGGATTGAGTAGAGAAAGGTTTTTATGGGTCGCCCCACCAGCGGGCGGACACCCTACTGGGGGACCGTCCGCTCGGAAGGGTCCCCCTTGGCGAGACCTCCCGAGACCCACTCGGACTACCCGCTATTAGCTCCACGAGCACGGCGTTCAAACCAACGCAGTGCGCCGCCGCTCATCCTCTCGGGTCCCACACCGCGGATGGGGTATACATGTGGGATAGGCGGCGCCATTCCTCTCGCAGCTACCCTCGCCCGACGAGGACTCGAGAAGGATGCCCCACGTCCCACTCACGACGGTAGCGAGCACTCACGTCCGGCTCGACGGTGGCGAGCACTCACGTCCCAGCTACGACGGTAACGAGCACTCACGTCCGGCTACGACGGTGAACGAGCACTCACGTCTAGCTACGACGTTAAACGAGCACTCGGACACCCGAACCTCACAGAGGCATCCGGTCGTCCTGCCGACCAAGGCACTCGGACACCAGAACCTCACAGAGGCATCCGGTCGTCCTGCCGACCAAGGCACTGTCTAGCTACGACGTTAAACGAGCACTCGGACACCCGAACCTCACAGAGGCATCCGGTCGTCCTGCCGACCAAGGCACTCGGACACCAGAACCTCACAGAGGCATCCGGTCGTCCCGCCGGCCAAGGCACTCGGACATCCGAACCTCACAGAGGCATCCGGTCGTCCTGCCACCAAGGCACCGTCTAGCTACGATGTTAAGCGAGCACTCGGACACCCGAACCTCACAGAGGCATCCGGTCGTCCTGCCGACCAAGGCACTCGGACATCCGAACCTCACAGAGGCATCCGGTCGTCCCTGCCGACCAAGGCACTCGGACACCCGAACCTCACAGAGGCATCCGGTCGTCCTGCCGACCAAGGCACTCGGACACCAGAACCTCACAGAGGCATCCGGTCGTCCGGCCGACCAAGGCACTCAGACACCAGAACCTCACAGAGGCATCCGGCCGTCCCGCGACCAAGGCACTCGGACATCCGAACCTCACGAGGCATCCGGTCGTCCCTGCCGACCAAGGCAATCGTCTAGCTACGACGTTAAGCGAGCACTCGGACACCGAACCTCACAGAGGCATCCGGTCGTCCCGCCACCAAGGCACTCGGACATCCGAACCTCACAGAGGCATCCGGTCGTCCCTGCCACCAAGGCACGCCTAGCTACGACGTTAAGCGAGCACTCGGACACCCGAACCTCACAGAGGCATCCGGCCGTCCCGCCACCAAGGCACTCGGACATCCGAACCTCACAGAGGCATCCGGCCGTCCGCCGACCAAGGCACTCGGACACGAGTAACCTCACAGAGGCATCCGGTCGTCCGGCCACCAAGGCACTCGGACACGAGAACCTCACAGAGGCATCCGGTCGTCCCGCCGACCAAGGCACTCGGACATCCGAACCTCACAGAGGCATCCGGTCGTCCTCGCCGACCAAGGCAATCGTCTAGCTACGACGTTAAGCGAGCACTCGGACACCCGAACCTCACGAGAGGCATCCGGTCGTCCCGCCGACCAAGGCACTCGGACATCCGAACCTCACAGAGGCATCCGGTCGTCCTGCCGACCAAGGCACTTTGTCCTAGCTACGACGTTAAGCGAGCACTCGGACACCGAACCTCACAGAGGCATCCGGCCGTCTCCGCCGACCAAGGCACTCGGACATCCGAACCTCACGAGGCATCCGGCCGTCCTCGCCACCAAGGCACTCGGGATAGCTACGACGTTAAGCGAGCACTCGGACATCCGAACCTCACAGAGGCATCCGATCGTCCACGCCGACCAAGGCACTTTGTCTAGCTACGACGTTAAGCGAGCACTCGGACACCCGAACCTCACGAGAGGCATCCGGCCGTCCCTTGCCGAGGCCAAGGCACTTTGTCTAGCTACGACGTTAAGCGAGCACTCGGACACCGAACCTCACAGAGGCATCCGGTCGCCACAATCGACCAAGGCACCGCCCACAATGATTAAAATTAAAGCAAACTCATCGCAAAGACATTTTCAGAAAGAAAAGAAAATTTCATTATAGGCCAACAGCTCAAACTTTACACAACTTTACACACAATGCAGCGGATACAAGAGTGGCCACGCCGCACCACGGCAGGACTCTACCCACGCCTAGAACCTATCAAACATCCGTGCGGCATCGGTGGCACCGACGGCATCTTTGGTAGGCCCTGCACGTCGACGGACACCGCCACGGCCGCTGGCAACACGCCGATGCCTCTGCTGCCGTTCAGCGACATCAACGCCACCGCTAACTACGGTCGGCGCCCTTGCGCCATCGCCTCGTAAGGGCCCCCTTACCACCTCGAGCCTCGGGCGGCCTCGGCAATGGCGTCAACGAAGCGGCGTCGCTGGCTGCGGCTTCTTCCTCCCTGAGCTCGGCCATCGCCTGGTCGAACTCAGCCCAAAGCTCGGCCAGAGGATCTTCTTCTTCCACCGTGACGCCATCGCCGAAGCTAAAGACTAGAGGATGTCTCGAAGCCATTTGAAAGAACAAAAGAAAAAGCTCTCGTCCCCTTCAAGCAAGCTACAGCGCACAGATATATATATCCGGACGAAGGGAGGCTAAGCGTCTCCAGAGTAAATGCGGGTGCCGAAAAACGAAGCATCCTTCACCAGAAACCCGAGGCAGTCAAGAAGACGAGCAGGCGCGGCGCGCCAAACTATGCTCGGCATGCGCAACGAGGCAAGTAAAAGCCTCCGGCGGTTCAAATGCCCCCGGCCAAACTCGGGACACCGTCGGATCCAACGAAGCACACCTGACGGAAATCGCTTAACCGGATCGGCTGGACCGACCTACCAGGCCCGGCCACCACTTTCGTCCAAGTTCAACCCCCAACCGAATCTGCCGAAATCGCTTGGGAGTTCGGGGGCTACTGACGAATACTAATAAAAAGGATACCCCAACAGCCCGAAGCGACGAGCCAGCGGCCTCAAGCATATCTCCACCAGCAGCCGCCCTCCCTCCGCCGACCGAATCGCTGCGAGATCGCGCAAGGCATCCGCTCCCGACCGGCGAGGAAGCGAATCGACGACAGCGCTCGACCCCTCTTGGCGGGCGGGATCTCCGACTCAACCAAACCAAGGTGACGAACGCCGAGTGCCGCGTGTCAGGTCCTCATCGGCCTACCGCCACGTACCCTCGAATAAGGTCAATCAGAGCGACTATACAAGGGCAGGTGGCTCCTTCCCAAGAAGATCTGGTGACTGTAGAAGACAAAGCTTCCAGCCCCATCAACCAGTCACGTACAGCACGAGCGCACGCTCCCTCCCGAGGCAGCACCAACGTCACGCACCTCGACGTCAGCATTCGCAAGGATCACAGAGGGCAAGTACGCTACTTCCCGGGAAATACCTAACCTCCCTGACCACCAAGGCTACCAACCCAGCATGGGCAAGACGGGTGGCGACCAGTCCACAGGACGAAGGACCGGAGCTCCTAGCGTAGGTCACCTCGCTTTTCCTCCTAACTCTCGATGTAACCTGCCCCTTCCTTCTGTATAAAAGGAGGCAGGGCTAAACGATTCAGAGGGGCAACGAGCAAGAACAAGAAAGGGAGAGAGCGCTATCAAACCCATCTCGCTAAGCCATTGGCATTCTCGCTTGTAAAACTTTGTGCAGTCATCTGTACCAAGAGTAATACAACACCACCACACACGAACTGGAGTAGGGACCTTGGCCAACCAAGATACATCTTGGACTCACGAGTCTAACCATTCAGGGAGTGGAACGCGCGACCCCCTAGACTTACAAATTTACTTGCCGGCGCTCCCGAAAACGCCGACACCTATTCACCCCCCCTCTAGGCGACATCCCCTGTCCTTTCATGTTTCTCCTTCTGAAATGTATCTGTACATAGCCAGGTCACCAAGACCTCTACTATTCCAAACGACACCTTTTATTGATCTACTTTCTTTGGTGGGCGACCTATTCGAGCCTTTGTCTTAAAAGAGTTGGATTTCTTTTTGTGACAAATTGCATTTAGATCACTATATAAGTGATCATTCCCCTTGTCCAACATCTCATTAGTTAAATTACTATATAAGTGATCGAGGGAAGAGGTATCAAGAAATTCTTGATCCACTTTCTTCATAACAAGATGAGCATTCCGATGTTTCTTTGAATTATTCATTGAGACCTTAAAACGGTACACTTCTAAATTTTTCATCACCTTAATCGACATTGCAACATCATCCTTAGTGTTACCCAAAGAAATGCCAACATTATCTAAGTTTGAAGATATACGAGTATCAGAAAAGGAAAGGAAAGAGGTGGTAAAATTACCTTCGGGAACTTACAAGTTGCGAATGATAGCCCTATACTTGGCCTTTTCCATAGTATCTATTTCAAATGGTGCCACCTCGCCTGGCATGATTGGTGACGAATACTAATAACAGGGGTACCCCAACGGCCCGAAGCGACGAGCCAGCGGCCTCAAGCATATCTCCACCCAACAGTCGCGCCGCCCGCCACCGACCGAATCGCTCATGAGACCACACAAGATATCCGCTCCGACCGCCGGGGAAGCGAATCCGACGACAGCCCCGACCCCCTTGGCGGGCGGGATCTCCGACTCGACCGGACAATGGCGCTCCCGACCCCCTTGGCGGGCGGGATCTCCGACTCGACCGAACCAAGGTGATGACGCCGAGGGTCGCGTGTCGGGCCCTCATCACCTACCGCCACGCACCTCGCGAACAAGGTCAATCGGAGTGACTATACAAGGCGGTGGCTCCTTCCTAGAAGGTTTGGTGATCACCAAGTCGAGCTTCCACCCCATCAACGATCGCAGACAAGATTTAACGCGACGCTCTCTCCCGAGCGCTAACGTCACACACCGCACGTCAGCATTCGTAAGGATCACAGAGGGCAAGTACGCTATTTCCCGGGGAATACCTAACCTCCCTGACCACCAAAGCTACCGACCCAGCATGGGCAAGACGTGTGGCGACCAGTCCACAGGACGAAGGACCAGAGCTCCTAGCATAGGTCGCCTCGCCCTTCCCCCGACTCTCGATGTAACCTGCCCCTTCCTTCTGTATAAAAGGAGGCAGGACTAACGATTCTAGAGAGGAGGAACACATGAGAACAGGAGGAGCTTAGGTAATTTAGCTCCCTCATCTGTAAAACGTTGTGCAAAGCAATACAATACGGCCATCCGAACTGGAGTAGGGACTTTCACCAACCAAGATACATCTTGGACTCTCGAGTCTAACCATTCAGGGAGTGGAACGCGCGACCCCTTAGACTTACAAATTTACTTGCTGGCGCTCGAAAACGCCGACAGTTGGTGTATTCAACATGCCACACCTATGTGGACTCACCGTCAGAGTATCCGGAACGGAGAGGACAACAAGAGATCCCGCCACCTCACCTACCAACGGATAAGTGGCATTCTCCACACTCACATTTGTCACCGTACTGACCTTGGAAGCAAGGATTGGTAATTGATAATCTGAAACACCTCCGGATATAACACCAATGTCAACCGAACTGCGACAATCTGTTGAAGCCTCCCGAACATCAGCACCAACAAAATCATGTTCGGCTGTAGAAAAATCAGAATGAAGCTGTTCGGCCGTATCAACAATCTGATCAACTGCAGTAGAACCACCGACAATATCATCAACAAGAATATTGCCGGCTGTAGCAGCATCACTAACCGAATCCAAAATCTGTTCGGCTATAGTAGAACTACTGACAGTCTCAACAACATTTGTATTTCCAACTGCAACAACATCAGCCTTAGTTGTACCGACAATAGCAATATCACCAAGGGGCAATACAGCATTAATAGCAAAACCACCAAGAACATCCTCATTAGAAGGGAGCTAATCGGTTGCATCAACTGGACCGGCAACCATAGCAGGAACAAAATTTCCGATTGTAGCAACATGAGCATTAGCAGTACCGACAATAGCAATATCACCAAAGGGCAATGCAGCATTAATATCAGAACCTTCGAGAACAACCTCATCAGAAAGGAGCTAGAACTGATCGATTGCAGAAAATTAACCAACAACCTTAGCAGGAACAAACTGAAACTGTTCTGGTGTAACATCCTCACCAAGGAGCAATTCAACATTAACATCCTCATCAAAACTGAGCTAGATCTGATCGGCTAAATCTTGACTAACAACTTTAGTAGGAACAAAATGAAACTTTTCAGCTGTAGTAATACCCCTGACAATAGCATCAACACACGGACAACAGCAGTACGGACAACAGTATAATCACTAAGGAACGGTTCGGCATTTGTAGCACAACCACCGTGATCATCCTTGACAATAAAGGATTGCTCAGGTACCGATATGGCAACATCCATCCCGCTGCACCATCCATATCACTAACTGCCAGCAAAGGTCCAAGTGTTGCAGCCAAGAAAGGCTTTGAAATTTTTTTGGACCCACTGTCAATGTCAGCCTCCGTCTCCACCACAAGCTCAGGAAGTCGCACTGGCATGGCTTGCAAGACATGAACTCTCACATCCTTTGCTGAGTGCATTGGAATATCTTGTGGCGATTGATGTGCACTAGATGATTCCTCCTTAGTTGTTTTAGGCCTTTTGCTGTCCATATCCTGCATTTCCACATCTTCATCCATTCGTTGCTTACCTTTTCCTTGATCCTCCCATCGGGCTAATCAAAATTCTCTTAACCTACTTGATCCTTGTTTTTCACCATGAAAAAAATCGCATAGAGGGCATCTTCGACACAAATGGCTGTGCATTTAGGACCAACCTTGCAATTCCCTTTTTTCTCATTCTCACCATGTCAACAAACTGTGTTACACCAATGATGGATCCTACTGCACATAAGGACAAGTAGTGCCGAATCACATAAGGGACACCATAGACCTAAACCCATTTTTTTTGTAGTTGTAGTTTAGCATCCGTTTTCGGGGTCTATTCCTCAAAAAACATAACCACCCCATCCCGGTTCTTCACCTTACTTCCCCAATACTCGTCAACCGCAACAATTCAATCTTAGACGAAAAAGGTACTAGGAAAGAATTCGGGCCATGTTCTTTGACCTCCCATTGCCACTTAATAGGAATCACCCTTTGAAGCTTCTCACGCATCCTGCCAGTAGTCTATTGACTCCCTACAATGCGGACCAAAGCTGTGTTGTTGTTGTCACTACGGTGCTTCCTTTTGCCTGAAAAAGGAATTTGATAAAACTGGAGACCATCCACTGCATATCCACACAAGTTTGCAGTAGGCTTTGGTAGTTTGAGCAATGGGCACTTGCTTGCTATGTGTTGATCGCACTCGCAAATGTCACAAGACACGGCGGCTTCACATTCTGAGATGGAATGCCCTTTCTTCTGACAGCAAGAACAAACAAGCTGGTGTTATCGATACCTTCTGAAATCTTCGGTACTGGAGCTAGCGAAGATGATTGAGCTGCTAAACCGCTTGACACAATCTGCATAGAGCCTCCCACTTGCGTGTTGCCCATCTTTGATGCCAACATTTCGCCATCAGACGTGCCACGGCCACACCCATGGCCAACCGTTTGCCTTCCACCGAACCGCCCCCGGCCACGGCCGGAGAAGCGTGGTTGCCAGCAAGATCGACCACGAACTTGGCCACGGAACCCGCTGCCACCAAGGACAGTATCCCCTAAGCCGCCCTGCCCAACTTGGTTTCCATAGTTTCCACTTCCACCGGATCCAGCCGCCCAGCTTCGACCACCTTGTCCAGCTCTGCCACCACCATCCATCTCTGGTTTTTGGCGAAGCACCGATGTGAAAGACCTTCGATCTCCCGATGCATTACCCGGCCACAAAAACCTGCCCTTCCGAGTACGAGAAAAAAGTTTTGAGAATTGCTAAAAATATGTCGCCTATTTTTTTCTTTGATTTTAGTCACTTTTCTATCCATTCGATCTGCATTTACATAGGTGATTGAGCTGAAGTATTTTTTTTTCTCTTCTCATTTATTTTTTATTAGGGTTTACCAATCCTATTTTTCTTTGTCAAACTTAGAAAAATCATTTTTCATTTTTCCTGTCCGGCGGCATCAGCACCCCGTTCACCTGCACCATGCGCCATTGATTTGCGTTTAGTTAGCTGTCGATCGGTGGGTCCATAAAACTCACTCGGTTAAACTCTGATCGATCAAGGTGATCAAGATCTAGTGTTAGGTGCAGCGAGTGCTGATTGGAGAACACAGTCCGGATTTAGCTCCTCGCTGTAGTTTTTTTTTCCACATTTGGCCCTCTCGTATTTTACAGACTTGGCCCCTTCTTGACCGCGGCAAGCGATATCTATCTCCTGTCGTGGTCGGATACAGCAGGAGGTTCATGGCAGCGTAGCAACAAGTGATAGTGTGGTAGCTCAGGTAAGTTTACCGTGGCAGGACCTCCTACCGCGCTAGCGAACCATGACAGGTCACTTAGTGGCCTATCTAACTTTAGCAAGTCATCTTACCGCTCTGCCGGAACATCCTAGTGTACTCCTACCTGCTGTCGTGGCGGCACCAACCTGCTGCGGTTCTCTCGGAAGCTAATTCTGCGATAAAAATACCCTGAGGGCCATAAACGCCAAAGACTCCCGATCGGATGGCCAATCAATCGACTGATACAACAAGTAGGCACGCGGTAGTATAGTGCAGTTGCAGCAGTACGACCTAGTTCGGATCAAATAGGCTAGAGATGGAGCGAGGGAACAGATGCAAGACAGCTGTGCTACTTGGCGAGTAATACTGATCAGATATTCAGATGTACGTACAGTCTCGAGGTACACTAATACTGATCAGATATTCAGACGTCGCATGTTGGCGGAGGTGGTCAGTCAGAGCCAGATAATCGTCGAGATTTAAGACTGGAAAGCTTCAGAGAAAACAAATGCGAACCGGATAAACTTGAGGATCCAACCACACGTCCTGTCTCATTACATAACCAATTAACAAGAATAAAAGAGAGACCCACCGACGGTTGTAAGCTGCTTAACATCATGAACGATAGCTCCGATCGACGACCTGTCCTTGGAAGGATCATTCAGCTTTTTTCATAAGGTTCAGGCCTGAACCTACACTACGATCGATAGCCTTCTGAAAACCTTCCTCATTCGCTAAGCGCATCTGAGAGCTAAAGCTTCCGCTGCTTCTGGAGCGGGAACCCCTTCGATTACCTTGCTCAGAGCTGCCAGGTTCCTGATTACCAGACCCACTCCCATTTGCCCGCTTTGTGCAAAGACCGCTGCATCAACTGGGAGATAATCAAGTGGCTGCATATGGTGTTTGCCTTGCGTTTCTGCTACCATGCATTTAACATCCTAAGCTTTTAACCGGTTTCAGGGTGTTAAACGAATGATATTAGAAAGTCCGGGATGCTAAATAAACAATTTTAAAGTTTGAGGTTGTTGGATGGATTTTTAAGCAAAGTTTAAGACGTTATATGAACTTTTTCCCTTACCAAACTAGTTTAAGGTGTTAAACGAATGTGATTGAAAAGTTTGGGATGCTAGATTACCGATTTGAAAGTTTAAGACGTTGAAAGGACTGTTGAGCAAACTTCAGGATACTATATATATAATCTCTTTTTTCTTTTGTTTGATGGTCCGAGCTTCACTTCTTTGGCCTCGAGAGACACGAGGAACGTGCCTGGCCGGCTGGCCCTGGTTATGCTTGTTCTGAACAGACAAAAAATGCGGAATATTTAGGCTCGTTTCAAACGCGGGAGTTTCTTTCGCTTTCTGCAAGAACAGAGTAGACTGTTTTCCTACAAAACTTCTGTAAAATCCTAGTGAAATTCGTACGTTCGAAATGAAACCTTAGGCCAAACTAAAGTAAGTCCACGTACATGTAAAGCCGATCAGCTCCGTGAGAAGAGAAAAGTTAATCTCCTTGCGGTGTGAGCTTGCATGCAAAGGTCAATTCCAATTCTTTGACCAAAATTTGGTGCTCCTCCGTCTATTTTCATAAGAAACGGTTTGATTTGGTACGGTCTTCAGAATTGAACTTTAACCGTTAATTTTTTTATAATATCTTATTCATAGTCACAAAATCATAATCATAGTAAAGTGTTTTCAAATACGAATCTAACGGTATCACTTTTGTATCTATATATTAGAGCTCTGACACCACTTGTAAGAGTTAGAAACACAGCAAAATAACTAAAGACGGCCCTTCTCACCGGCTGTCCCGGCTTCCAAGCCGCCGGCACCGCCTCCGTCCACCAGCCGCCAGCCCGCGTCGGATGAACAGCTCCACGCCTTCATCCGGGAGGAACAGCTCCAGCTTCTTGGCCTCTACGAAGTACACGACGAACTGGGTGACGGCGATGGCCTGGGTTCTTGCCGCTCCTCCACTCGATGTCCGACGGCCACGCGCGCGCCGTCACGGGCATGGATCGAAGCTGCTTCTGCCGGGCATCCAATGTGAGTAGTGCTGCATGGTGTTTGGACTATGGAATCACACGCATGCATGTTTTTCCTGATCGATTCGGATGGGAAACGCACCCATGTTCTGCATGTATGTGTGCATGCATGCATGTTTCCTCTTCTGGGACTCCTCCGATCCACAACGGCCAGACTATGCTCAATCATTTAATTACACAGTTGATTCTTGATTACCATATTCGGCCGGCATGCATTGTCCGTAGCTTAGCAAGCTATTTTATCCGATTCTTGGAGCTGATTCCGTTCTTGAAGGGCCATATTTTAAGTTGGGTACAGGCATTGCAGAAGATGGTGCAAGGTAATTTAGACATTTACCTGTTGTGGAGACTTTTTGAAAAAAAATATGTTAGTTGGGAAGACAATTGAATTTAGAATTTGATGGCATCCTGAAGGTAGCATTATACTCTTTGGAGTCTTTCTAGTGAAAGTTTTGCTTCAATGTCAGTTTGAGATGAAAGTTTCAAGTGCAAGAAGGAGTTTGTTTCTATATGTATACTACAACGTTGTTTTGTTATCTTTGTTCGATATGAGGGGTCTACTACGATTTATACTCCATTAACAGCACGATAGTTCTTTTCATCTTGGTATTTTTACAGAAGCGGTTTCAACCATGTCATGAATTTTCAGTAGGCAATTTGTCGAATTTTATGTTCTAAATGGTGCATGTCAAAAATCCATATTATGTGTTTTTCGAAAACAATTTCGTTAAAGATTTTGACTTAAGGGGAGATTTGTTGGAGATAACTCAATATCTTAATTTACTATATCTTTTGATTTTATCCAAATAGGTTGTTAGTCCAAATTTTCTACAACTAAGACTCTTTTAACTATATAAACCAACCTCTGTACATGTAAACATTGGAACAAAAGCATTACAGTGGATTATTTCCCGAAAAAAATTTTCTACGTTAAATCTTTGTCTTAACATATTTAGACGTGCTTCTAACCCTAACACAGAACAACTACGCTAGGTCTAATGCAAACAACGATCGGCCTTAGCGCACTTCAGGAAAGCTCCACCAAAACGCTAGCCATCAGCATCCTCAGTTCTTCTAGTCCTCGACGCCCGGCCAGGCGGCCATCTTCTCTTCTTCCTCCAAACACCTCAGGCGCGACATGCCACGTCGTCTTAGCGCCCTGGTAAGTAACTCCTGCTCTTCCTCCTGCAGTTTGGCCCAAGAGTTAATCCAATGGCAAATGTTGTAGATCAAATGGACTGGTTCAACCAAGGTTTCAAATTTCGTTTTCGGGCCACATCTCGGAGCGGTCAAGATTCGAAAATTTTGACGAGATTTTAGAATTTTGGCCGAAATTTAAAAACCAAATTTCAAATTCGGTATTTTAGAGGTAGGCAATTTCGACCCTTTTCAACCCCCTGTGAAATAGTCTTTTGAGAGTAAAACAAATTGAGAAAAAAAATAAAAAAATTATGCAAGTATTTATCTACATTTTCTATCTGTTTGAATGCAAAATACTAAGTATTTGTACATAAAATATCCTAGATTTACAAATTTCGGTACTATTTCGCTTGATTTTCGGATTTTGATACTTCTTTCATGCTCTGATGATGCATGCCTGATTGAGTTGACCCTAGGTTAGGAGAAGACTAGTCGAAGGACACAAGACCTACTGCAGAAAATACCATCACAGATGGTTCAAAACTGTCATCACATACGGTTCAAAAAACCGTTTGAAATAACTATCACAGACGGTTCTTGATACAATTATCACAGATGGTTTGCTGAAAAAACCGTCTGTGATAAGTTGATACCGCGGATGGTTCGAGAAACTAACTGTCTGTGAAGTATCGCAGATGGTTCTATTCAGAAATCCCACAAACCGTTTGTGAGGTAGCACAGATTATTTTCTGTAAAAACCGTCTATGATATGTGGTCTATATTTCAAAGACTACACATGTGTCTATTTGTCCTACCACTTTCAAAGAACATTGGATATAGTTGCTGGTATTTGGTAGCATTGAGTTATAACATTATGTAATTAATATATAAAGAACTAAGGACTAGTTGAGATGCCAACTAAGTAATTCTTTTTGCAAATGGAATTTTAGTTATGTACTTGTCGAATCAATCACGTGTTGGTTCGGTAGAAAGGGGCTCGTTCATGATGCAAGTGCAATTTAGTTTTTTTTTTAAAAAAAATCGGCACCCACCGATTCGGTAATTTTAGAGATTTTGATGAAATTTAGGGACGAAACTGCGGTCAAAATTTTGATCTTTCGAAAAAAATTAAATTTTTAAATAAAATTCAAATGAACCTACCGAAATATAACTGAGATAAATATATTTCATAACACACCAAAAGAATGAAAATTCGGCAACATTCGGAATCCTTACACAATGATGATTGGGTGCCAATGTCAAGACGAGAAAAGAAATCGGAGTAGCAATTAATGCAGCCCAATACTGCAAGTTGGGCTTTGATTTAGTCCGATCGATAACATATTAACGATTTTTAATTGTAATTAAATTACTTACTCCACTATGAGTAGTAGTATCTCTTGTCAGGAGTAATTAATTTACACACACACAGAGAGGAAAGAACCACAATGTAATGGATAGATCTTGATCAGCACTTGAACGAAACACTGACAAAGTGCCGGACCATGAATGAGTCAAGCAAAGCCAGGGGCGGCGCCGGCGAGGAACCTCTGCGCGCGGCGCTCGTACCGGAACCCGTCGGCGAGCGAGTTGTCGGCGGCCCAGACGAAGACGCCGTGCAGCCTCCCCTGCCGTCGCAGCGCCCGGCACGCCCTGAAGAAGCCCTTGCCTGGCCGCAGTCCGTTGCTGCTGGGGTCCGTGCCGAAGCCGACGAGCACCCTGCCTCCGCCGTACCGGTAGCTCTGCTCGTCGTAGTACTCCAGGAACTGCGCCACCGTCGTGTTCGCCGCGTACGCGTAGAACTGGAAGTTCACGTACTCGAACTCGCACCCGTACCTGCGAAGCACGTGTAACTTCTGTGTCACCGACTGGTGGGTCCGTGGTGTTTGCGGGCCCACATGTAAGTGAGACTAAGGTGTTGAAATTTATATACCTTCTCCAGAGCTCTTGGTAGTGGGCTTGGACGTCGGGGTCGGCGAAGGGGGCGATGGAGGCGAAGGAGATGACGCCGTCGGCCTTGAGCCGCTGTACGAGGCGCCCCACGCACTCGGCGAACACCTCGGGCGTCTCGCCGAAGTGCTCGTAGTCGATGTCCACTCCGTCGAGGCCGTACCGTCTCAAGATCCCGGTGAGCGACTCCACGGCGTTGCGCACCCACGCGTCGACGGAGGAGGCGAGGAACGTGACATTGGTCGCGATAGCGCCAGCGGACACGGTGTCCCCGGCGATGCTGAGCGCGACGCGGACGTTGCCGTGGGCGCGCTTCACGGCTGCCACGTCCGCGGGGGAGAGGCTCGCCTCGTCCCAGAACACGGCGAAGCGGCCGTCGGCGGGCCTCGGCGGGGCCGAGGCGTCGACGGTGTCGTAGTCGATGGCGAAGGAGAGGATGAAGTGGAAGTCGACGCCCGGGTGCACCGGCACGTCGGCGAAGGTGACGTTCTTGAACTCGGCGCCGAGGTACTCCCGGAAGAGCGGCCGCCCACCACGGCTCGGCAGGCCCGCCGTCGTGGAAGCCGCCACCGCCATTGTCGTCACCAGGAGCGCGATGGAGACGGGGATCAGGGTTGAGGTGGTCATCAGGCTAGGAGAAGCCATGGATGGAGCTAGACGGAGATCGATCGAGAGAGATGGAGAAATTGATCAAGGTGTTGCATGTACTTATAGGGATCTTAATCACAGAGTTACGTTCTTAATTAGTGTAGCTAGTGCGAGAAAGCTGCGTGACGTAATCAATTATTTGACTTGGTCAACTTAAGTGGTCGGGCTGCAGGGCAGCTGGGGCCGGAAGCGAGATTTGATAGAAAAGAATACTGGCCGGCAATTATATGCATGGGCGGCATCCAGCAGTTTTTATTGCAGGCGAGGCGACCACGAATGCCATTTTTCCGGACGGAGTTCACATGCAGTTGAACGAGGATGGCAAGTCAAGCAGTTTCCAATTTTCCATTCAACCATCCAACGAAAAAGCGACGGATAAGATCTTCTCAAAGTACCGCAGCAAAGCATTGTAACATTTTTGTACTGTAGCAATTACTGTAGCACGCGGTTTTGAATGATCTGAACCGTTGATTCGTCGAATCGGCCGGATCTGTTAAAGAGGGACTCAAACTGCATTTGAACACTGTCCCATTTTTCCTCCTGTGTAGATGATGGGTTTCTCTTGTTCATGGAAAAAATATCCCCCTGAACCCCTCCTTAGAGGAGGCTCTTACGATTTTGCATTGAGATTAGTGTTGGTTAGGTGGCAAAATCTGAGATAGAAACCTCTCAGGAGGTGGTTTGGAGGTCTCTACTTACCTAGTCATATCTCCATTAAAGATGGAAGGAATCGTAACCTCATGTGTGTTTGAGCCGCCTCGGCTCGTGGCTCGAGCCGAGCCGAAATTTTTTACGCTTAGATCCTTTTTCGGAAAAAAAATTACGTTTAGATCTTTTTTTCGGAAAAACGTTACGTTTAAGTCCTTTTTCGAAGAAAAAAAGATATACTACGTTTAGGTCCTTTTGACATTTTTAAGCATTATATTTAGGTCATTTTTTCTTTTTCGAAAAAACTGCGTTTAGGTCCTTTTTCTGGAAAAAAAAAAGTTTAGGTCATTTTTTTGAAAAAACCGTTTAAATCCTTTTTGCCATTTTTTACGTGAAGAGCGATGGTTACGACGTGACACGCCGCGGTAACTCATCTACTAGTTACTAATCTACTAGTTACTAGTGCTAGTTCCCTGCTCCCCTCCCCGTCATCCCCGTGGCGATGCGAGGTGACGGCTTACATCACTCACTCCATTGGGAGGTGCCGTGAACACTGCTACCCATCGACGTATTTTTCGTGGTGAGATCTATGAATTCAAGAGTTCCGGTTTGGATTTGAAGCTTAATATCAAGCAAGGGCTTACGAAAACAGGTTTGCTTCGGTACGCAGCTATGCTTTAAGTTCATGACAGAGTTGGCTTAACACAAGCAGTCATGCGATTTTGCAATGTAATTTTAGCTGCAGGATGAAATTGAGGCAATGCCACAGATCCCACGAAAATCCAGCTTTGCATGATGTGAAAGAACAACCCTGCAAATGGTTAGTGATTAACTAATCAAGCCAATAAATGTGAAGTTCACAGATTAAGGCATTAATTAATTATCCCTTGAATGAATGGTATACGGGCTGAAATACGCATGGGCCACAACCGAGGAACGCAGCAAGTTTATTTTGGGAGCCCGTACTCATGCTGACCAGATCCATGCTGAAGCTCTGAAAAAAGAAAACGCCTTTAAAAAAGAAGAAGAAATATTTGAAAAACAGAAAAATACCTAGGAATATGGAAATCTTCTAACAGTTAGTGTTTGTTTTGCGATAATTTGTACTTTGGCACTAACATAACCATTTGTGGAAGCAATCAACTTTTTTTATAGCGAATAAATTAACCATTTATGGGCTTTCCAGTAGTGCAACATAATCCGAAGTTTCTGGGACAAGTTGCTGGGCTGCATGTAACTCCAACTAGATAATCGTACGTGACGTGCCACATCGCGAGCGCCGCCCCTACGCGAGCAAATCGAGAAAACGTACGACTGCGGCTCCCTACACGAGCAAATCAAGGAAACACGCGAAAAGGATCTAAACAGAATTTTTTGTTTTCCGCAAAAGGGATTAAACGTAATGTTGGAAAAAAAATGCAAAAGGACCTAAATGCAATGTATATTTTTTCTTCAAAAAAAAGAACCTAAACGTATTTTTTTCCAAAAAAGACCTAATCGTAATTTTGATTTTCCGTAAAAGGACCCGAGCGTAATGCTTAAAAACGTATAAAGGTCCTAAACGTAATATATATTCTATTTTAAAAAAAGGATCTAATCGTAACTTCTTTCCCAAAAAGATCTAATCATACTTTTTTTTTCGAAAAAGGATTCAAACGTAATTTTTTTTCGCAACCATCGAGCCTGCTCAAAGCTTCCTGGGGCGCCATTTCTTCTGACTTTAGTGTAGGTATGATGATGTCCATGTCCTTGAACCCAGTTCTTCTGCTAGTCATTATCGTTAACTGAATTATACCTACATATGCAGTCAAACATAAATTACGCAGTGTTCATCTTGTCGATGACCTGCATGCTGCTCATGGACTACTTAGTGCTTAATTACTGCTTACATCATGGACTAGCATATAGATTTACTCTAACAGCTTTCTGAATAGCATTCAGCCGTTCACCACTGACGGTACTAATTAACTACAGTGCTGGACAAAACGACGCAGCTGCTGCTGCTTCTTCTTCTACAACTTTTGATGTACCTAACAGGCTAACACTTCGCCATACGACAACCACCGGAAGCTTATACTTGATTTCTTGACTAATCCATGTTGGTATCCTTTTCTTTCGAAGAGATTTCTCTCTCCCTGTTGCTTAATCCAAAACAATATTTTTCCTATATATGGCATGCGAATTTTTTTAATTTTTTAATATCAAGTTCAACGAGTTTACTAGTTGCAAACAAGTTTGAACTGAAATTCAAACTAGAGTTTGCTTTTTTTTTTATGATAGTTTGATTGTAGGCAACAAAGCGTGTGATCTAAATTCATTCAAAATCTTTGAATTCAGATTTTTTTCAAAGGTATGTGTTTCATTTGAATTGTTATAGATGAGTATGTACCTTAAAACTAAAATTTTCAAAAAAAAATCCGAATATGGCTTAAATTCGTGCATTTGAAATCATGGTGTCCCATTCCAGCGTCTTAGAAAAAGTTTCATTGGAGCCCTTTATTTTTACTATATACTATTTTCCATATATAAAAGAAGTATATATATAAATTATGTTATAAAAAGTGAACTTTGATGAAGTTTTTCATGGAACTTTCTTTGAAGTATGTTATAACCATTATTAGAGTATGCTGAAAAGGATAAGAAGGTATAACATACACACATATGTTAATAACTCATGTCATTTGTATATGTGCATTCATGATATAAAGAAGTGACATGTGTGGGCATATATGACCTACTTGGTGTAGGCATGAAAGACCTACTACGGTAGGCACCTCCACGGGATGAGTGTATGAGAGGGTGCGACATCGACAGATGTGCACTCAGCGATACCGATATACACTATGTGATGAGCATAGGAGCATATAGATATATTTGCATTACATCGTTAAAGATAAAAGATGATTAATGAGATGAATGTGATAAATGGTTATGTTATTGAGTCGTAGACTCACCCTTGCTTATTTTAATATTTTAAGTGATCATTAAATATGATATGCATAGGATGAGAGTAGTATTATTGTGTTACTTGTCACATCATCTTTTCTAAATACCTAGTTTTAGTATTCACTCATGAGTAATAAAGTGTGTAATCAATTTAGTTGATGGGATTTCATAATCAAAGTAATGAACATGTGAACTTAACCAATTTTATATTAAATAAGAAGTTTAGTAGTTTATCTATTGTTTATTTATTCTTGATCATCATCGTAGCCAAAAGATAAAGATTACTTCCAAATGTATGTGATCCGGGCATACCCACGTGCGAAACCTTGGGTGTGCTTGGGAGCATGGTTCTAAAATTTATTACTGTTTTGTTATTGTTTATTTGATTATGCGAATTATTGTTGTTGATAGCTTAGTAGTAGTGATAATTGTTTAGGTTGCTTTATGAAATTATGATAAAAATGAGGAAACTATAAATAGTGTTAATATTTTAAGTACAGTTTATAATGGAGTGTTATAGTGAATCTCGGAATGAAATAGGCCTCCCAAGCAAGGACTTAGTGAGGCTCAAACTCTGATCTCTAGCACAACAATACACGTACGGCGACACCGGTACATGACTAATCAACCATCAGTTGGCTCTCCCGTTGGTCGTTTTCTCATGGCTTAGATCATACAGACACCGGCAGTTTTCTGTATAGCATTCGCCACTAGGGTGGACATTTTATAACCGAAATTGAAAAATCGAACCGAACCAAATTAATCGAAAAAAATGATTTTCTTTGTTTTTAATTTATTCTTCGGTTTTTATTTTGACACTGTTCAGGTTTCGGTTTTCAATTTGGTTATTTCAATTATGAAACCGAACTAACCGAAGAACCGAATATCCAAATCACACATTCCAAAAAATTCCCTATTCGTTGAATCACCATCCCCAAATAACGCCACTATCCACTAGTAGCCAAATCCCTCAGGCCTTCTTTGGCTTCTCCCCATCCTTCTCCCCACACCCACGCAACGCCGCACTCTTCCCGACCTTCTCTAGTTTCCCCCACACCTGCGCCCTACTCTCTCTGGTGTCTCCACCTCCTCTCCACCGCCTCCCTCTCCGCCCTTCTCCCCACACCTACGCCCCACTCTCTCCGCCACCTCCCTCCCGTGTCCCCTCTCACCATCCGCACTCGCCTCCTCAGCCACTCGCCTGAGCCACGCCTCCCCCACGCCGTCCACTGCCAACGCGTTGCCGTAGCCGACGGCGGTGAGCAAGAGGACGGGACAAGGCGATAGCGAGCGCAGGGATATGGGGGCAAGTGCGGAATACCGTGGTGTTCACATGGCTGGCACTCGAGTTCTGGATCTGCGGCCTTCTCATCACCCTCATCGACACCGTTACCGGCTTTCGTCTCAGCCTCCATCGTCCCCAAGCGCGTCCGGACATCCACCTCGTACCGCCTGGTCGCCTCCTCTACAAACAAGGTAAGGCTCTTGCCATCACCAAATTTCAAATCTAAGCCACAACCTAGTGATGCTCGTTGGATTTCTGTTGGATTGTGATGCTTGTTGTTCCAAATAGTTAAGGAGATTGGAAGTTCCTCTCACCAAGTTTGTCTGTGATTAGAATTAGTTCATGAGATTTACTCAGGTAACCGAAAAATCGAATCGAATTTTTTCAGTTAATTTGATTGGTTTTTGAATTTGATCAGAGAATTCCGATAGCCAATTTTCAAAACCGATTTTTTAAAACTGAATAAACCAAACCGATTTAGTAATCTTACGATGCAGAGGCCGAGAGATGTAATCTTCTATTATCTAAAAAAATTCACCACCAATGTAATTTGTCAATCTGCCATCAGAATTAATAATGGCGATCGCCACCATCGATGTACATACCTTTGCACAGTAAGATTCTGCTCCTAATTAATCCAAGAACTTCTTAGTTTCTTCAGTTAACGATATGCAGTTTGACTTTTTGCCAGCTGATTACTGCACCAATATGCACAAAATGGTTCGATCTGCGAGATCTGAATAAAAGAGAAATCGACAACTAGCTGGAACTAACGAAACAAGGCAGAACCAAGTAAGTAGCTAATCTACATGGCTACATCCATGTAATACGTGCACAGCATCGCTTCACAAAACCACCAGAAAGCTAGTTAAACCACACCTATTATCATATTGATCAATTTCATCTAGCTACAGGTTTGCACTGGGCCGATCGGTAGCAAATACCATCATCGTCGCCACCATCAACCCTCGCCGAAAAAAATCATCGTAATCGTCAACATTATCACGCCGAATAAACTAAGGGAAAGAAAATCGTCGACAACAAACCGAGATCTAAACCTAGATTTCCCCAGTCATGCCAAATGATCGTACAAGATCAACCCCGATCACTACCTCGCAAAACCGATGGCGAGAGTGCATTAACACTGCACTTAATTAGTCGTGATACTGATATGACATTCAAGCTGGATCATCGTCGTCCGTTGGTTCTGCTTCAGGAACTGCTCCAGGAGAATATTTTAATTCAATCCCTCTCCTACGTATCTGAAGAGTATGATTCAGTTAGCTATATACGTTGCAAGTTGCTGATGGCTACCTACTTGTAACTAAGCATTTTGTGATCGCGATGCGGTCATCTGTAATCTTTTCGGAGATTGCATTTTGTGCAGGGTCACTAGTTGTGTCAGTCTAGCCGTAAATTGACCCGGAGAAGGCTGTAGATGAGAAGCATGCGTGGGCAGAGGTTGCCGTCAGAATTCAGTTAGTTTCCTTTTGCCTACATTAATTATTAAGTTTTATGCATCAACTAATTTAGCTAATATATTGAACTGACAAGGAAAAGCGAACAATACACTTCAACGTTAATGTTTTCATCTCATAACTTACTAGCACAGTCCATGAATTAATTTGTTGGAAGTTGTAGACAATTCTTCTGAGAGATTCTCGTGTTCCAAACTAAGCCCTGCTTATTTCAAAAGGGGACGGAGTTCTATCTGTAACATGACACATCTGGGTGCATGCCAAACAAAGGCCTTAACCAAAACCAAACCAATTTAAGCGCATTTATAACAGCGTCTTCCATTAGGATCACTTGCACTAGTATATTTTCTTTGGACAGGAACACATCACCTACAACCATAATCAAACTCCTCTGACGGCAACCTGAAATTGTTTTCCTATTGAAGTGGAATTCTCTAAGGATTATCGGGAATCCCTCAGTAATCTTAGGAGAATACATTGTTTGGTAAAACTAAGGAGGAACGGGTAGGCTACTCTAGCATAAAAATAAATTTTCTACCGTGTAACCAAGGAACCACTGCAAGTTATATATCATAAAATTACCACTAGACGCGCAGACTTGTAGCGGAAGTAGAGTCGATATAGCATGTTGGTGCGGTTGTAATCATACTAGCCCCGCGCATCCTCCAACAACTTCTCATGACCGTCACAGATTGCGGATCGTCCTACTGTTGAAGCCTTGCAGCAATGCCTCTAAGGTATCTACATGTACGGGACAAGAACGCCACGTATTGGAGTGCTAACACCGGCTGCGCGGATTTAGGCGAAGGAGGTGTGACGACTAGGGTTTCGAAAATTCTGAATTCATATGGTGTCTTCTCACCCTAAATGCACTACCCCTCCCTTTATATAAATGCCTCACAATGAGTCTCTACATTAGAGGCCCATTAGAAACTCAAAGCTCATTAGATTTTGGATCACCATCCAAATTAAGTCCCAACCCTTTAAGGATGCGACTTATAGGTTCATGTATACTGGACATGACCCGAGTAATTTTATCCGACCATTAATCGGTAGCGGTCCCTAACAGGATGTGTCGACTCCCAAGTATATGTAAAGATCACATCGGATGAACCTTAATAATGCTTAGTTATATGCATTTTGTTTTGTCTCATGATATCGGTCAAACTCAACGCGAGTATGTGACATCCTTATTTAGTTAGCTCGATCACTCTTTCTCGATTACGTGACTTGGAATCTCCGACTACGGTTAACTCTTTAACCACGAGTAGCATGGCTATGCATTTTTGGAATTCGATCACTCAAGAGGCCTAGAGATATCTCTCCCGTTGTATAGAGGGGAAAATCCCATCTTAATCGACCATGCCTCACAACATGCTTCGCAACAAACCCAAAAGCCACATTTATAACTACCCAATTAAGTAGTAGCGTTTGACAACCCCTAAGTAAATCATTACACATCTCGAGTATATGCGTCAACCTCAAATATAAGGATATAGGGTCAATCCAACTCCATATTCTCTAACATGTATTCATATTATTGATTTAATATCTCCATATCTATGACCCGCGAAATATGATCATCAACCAATACATATGCTAGTCTATTCATATATGTCGTCATATATTTATTGACTAAGGATCACTTTGGAATAATCATCATAAAGTCATATATAGAGTTTTACAAATAAGTTACATGCTTGCTAATAAATAATAATGACATATTCAAGGAATAAGATAATAAATCATGAACAAAATAAAATATAATCATCTCTATGATTGCCTCTATGGCATATCTCCAACAAAAACAACTAGCAATTTGAACCAGAAATCTAAGATTACCTTCGGAACTAGATTACCATCTTTTCTAGAAATCACTTTCCTGTAGAGAAGGGTGTCTATCTTATATTACCAAGGGAAAGGAATATTTACTATTGCACTTTTATCATTTCCTTTTATTTGTCATAGTCAAAATTTGAAATCTCTGAATCCAAAATCCAAAGTAAAAACCTTTTTTTTTTCAAAATATGAGTCTGAAACCAAAATATCAAAATTTGAATCTTAATTTTTTTAATATTAAATTCAAACAATTTAAATTTCAAAATTAAAAATTTCAAGTTTGGATTTCAAAATTCCATTTTTTTTTGAAATTTTGAATTCTGTATTTCAAAAAAATTATGTTCTGAAAGTTTCAAATTTTGAACTATAAGACTTTCGAATTTTGAGAATTTAAATTACAAAACTCAAAATTTAAAAAATTAAAATATCATAAATCCAAATTTTGTACTTTGAATCATAAGAATTCAACTTTTAATGTTGCAATTTGAAATTGTGAGAATTTAAATTGTAAAATTCAAATTTAAGTTTCTAAATTAACATTTATAAATGTTAGGCTTCAATGTTTTGAAATTTCAATTCTATAGACTCGTTGTTTCGAGTTATGAAATGTACAGAGACTATTCTATAGACGTTGTAACCTTAGATTGTTAGTAACGTATTTACCGGTAATAGATTAAGAAGTATTAAACTACATAGGAACATAAATTATACGTGTTGGGAAACCTTCGTGGCCCATGGAAAACTCACGTTGGCCCCTTAGCCGAAACCCTAGGTGAGCGCTATAAAAGGAGGAGGGGATCCCCCTATGTACAAGCAATCATTAGCAATAAAAGAATTCCGCTGTTGCTCTCCCTAAACACGTGTCTCTCTCTCTCTTTCTGTTCTCCAATTCAGATCTGTTCGGGAACCCCGGACTATTCGATAGCGAGGTTCCTTAACACGTTATCAGCACGAAGCTCTACGGAGATCAGAATTGAAAAGGTGAGAAGAGGTGATTGTATCTAATCGCTATCGTTCTTATGCATGCATCTACCCTACGCCTCTGTTTTCTGTTTTCGTCTTATGGCTCGAAGCTACAGTACAAGACGATTTTACAGATCAGTTCACTGTTCACAAAAAAAAATTAAACAGAATCTTGGCGACGCAGCTGCGCCGACGGCCACCCGATCGCGCCTCGGCGGCGCCACTCAAGACGCAGCCGCTGGCCGACGCCGCCACCGTCACACCGCCGTCGTGCGCTTGAAGCACGGCCGCCGCGCCGCATGGACATCGCCTCGGCTCGCCCGACCGCCCGCAGACGAAGCCGCCGGCGCATGGTTCGACGCGCGCAGCCAGCAGCGCGCCGGTTGCAACCCTTGGCCTCGTTGCGGCCAAGGCTAAAGCCCGATCGCTCGCCCACGCCGCCGCGCGCGTCGCCGCTCCGACCGCTGGCGCGCGACGGCGGCGCTCGGCCGGCTCGGCCTCGGCGTCGCTGCCCGCCGCCTCGATCCACGCGTCGCCGTCGACTTGGCCGTCGCATCCCCACCTCCGCACGGCCGTGGCTCTTCGGCTCCCGACCGCCCCGCCGCCCACGCCGCTGCCGGTCCCCGCCAGCGCGCCTCCCGCCTCCACGGCTCGCGATCGCCTCGCCTCGGCACCTCGGACCGCAATGGCTGAGCCCCCCGCCACAAGCCACGCGCCCGCCCAAAGCCCTTCGCCTCGTCGGCCCGGCACGAAGTTGCGTGCCACGCCGAGCCGCGCTTCTCCTTGCCGCCGGGTGGCGCTCCCCGCCGCCACCGCAGCCCCCGCCGCCGCGCCTTGCTGCCCCGTGGCGCAAGAAGACGACGCAGAGCGTCGTGGAATGAAGAAGAAGCGGCGGGGAGGAGTAGGCGGGCCGGCAGGCGGTGCAAGGCGCAGACGGGGGCGGCGCAAGGCGCAGAAAAGAACGGCGCATGTCACGCAAGGGGGAAACCCTAGTTTCTATCGCCCGACGCCCCAACCAGTATCCTTTTCGGGCCAAGCAGGCCGGATGGGCCAGTTCGGCCACGCAGGCCAGGAGGCCCAAGAAGCCAGCGGGAAAAAGAAAAAAAGAGCGGCCCATAGGCCGTTCGGCCAAGAAAGGAAAAGAAAAAAAAAGAAAAAAGAAGAGAAGAGAAAAAAAAATTGCAGAAAATTTTGAAAAATTGCCAGAAAATCAAGAAGATTTATTTGGCTCTGTTTTTAATTTTTCTAGCTTTATTTCTCTGTTTTATGAATATTCTTTATGAATTTTTAATCCGTTGCTTTATTTAATATATTGCAATGCATAGCAATTTAATTTTTCTACACTTTATGTTTTGCAACCATTTTCTATCAGATTACACGCAGTAATCTAAACCAGAATTTTGAAATCATGCAGATGTCTGGCATTTTGAATCGTGAGTTTGAAGAACTGGCCCCGCACGGTCAGAACTACCTCACTTGGGCATAGGACGTGAAGATCGTTCTTGGGGACAAGAAGCTCCGCTCCGCGATTGGTCTAGGTTCCTCGCAGGACGCAAAACCTACCGCTGAGCAGAACGATCAAGCTCTGCATTTTCTCAGGCACCACCTCTCAGCCACTCTAAAGAATGAATATATGGCTGAGGAGAGTGCACTTGAGCTTTGGACTGCACTTCAGAAGCGGTTCGAAAAGCTCAAGTACACCATCTTGCCCCAAGCACAGCAAGATTGGGTACGCCTGAGGTTTGCGACTTCGTATCAGATGGTCGAGTACAATTCTGCCTTGCACAGAATTTGTACCAATCTCTCTCTATGTGGTAAGAAGATCACTGATGAAGAGAAGATTGAGAAAACTCTCTCTACCTTCCACCCTAATGCTATCCAGAGTGCACGCAGCTATCGTCAGGACGCATACAAGGAGTATAGCGAACTGATTGATGTAATGCAAGTTGCGGAATCGCAAGACGATGTTCTACGCAAGAACTATGTCTCGCAGCCACCTGGACGAGGCACTGGCACAGAAGTCAATGCCAATAGCTACAAGGTGAGAAAGCCCACCGGGATCCCCGCACATGACCCCCGCACTAATGAAGCAAATCAAGAAGTCCAGAAGATAATTGATTTGCAGAATTTAGCAAATGAACTGCCTGATCATTT